>JAWWTY010000037.1:52047012-52206649 GCA_035222235.1 Margarornis squamiger
CCACGTGTGACCTGGGGACACCTCTTGGGGACACCCCTTGGGGACATCCCGGGAGCCACGTGTGACCTGGGGACACCTCTTGGGGACACCCCTTGGGGACATCCCGGGAGCCACGTGTGACCTGGGGACACCTCTTGGGGACACCCCTTGGGGACATCCCGGGAGCCACGTGTGACCTGGGGACACCTCTTGGGGACACCCCTTGGGGACATCCCGGGAGCCACGTGTGACCTGGGGACACCCCTTGGGGACACCCCTTGGGGACATCCCGGGAGCCACCTATGACCTGGGAACACACCGCGGAGACACCGCTTGGGGACATCCCGGTTTCCAGTGTGCCCTGGGGACACACCCTGGGGGCACACACTGGGGACGCGTGTCCCCTGGAGCCGTGGGACACACACCGCGGGGACACACGCGGGTCACCTGTGCCCGGTGCCGGCTCTCGCCCGACCAGCACCCGTGGAGCCCACCTTCCCCGGGCTTTGGCACAGCCTCCCCTCGCTCATGGTCCCCGCTGTGCGAGACCGATGTGGCTGGGCTTGCATCCTGGCTTAGTTGTTGGCCGCTTGTGCCTGCAGCGCTGGGTCGGTGGGAAAGGGTGAAATCCTGTTATTGAACACTTACGGGGCCAGCACTTTGATGACCTCAGTCGCGCACGCACGTGAATGGGCACATCTCCCGCACGGCTATCGGATTGCCCGGGGAGGAGCCGAGTGGATGCGCTGCACAGGTGGAGAGTCAGGACAGCCTGGGGCAGGGATAAGCATCCCCGAACAGCACAGTCGGGGCATCAGGCAACCCACGCACCCATTCTGATCAACTGTTCCAAAGGTGGCAGGCAAGAGAAAGGCAGGTTACCCTCAGCATCTTCTAAAAGGCTTGTTAATTACTGCAAAAGACAGAGGTAAAAAATCTCGAGAAACAGGTCAGAAAAGACAAGTCTTTTCCCCACTAGGTTAGCCTTTGTCCACTCTGACCTCTCATTTCACTCTTACCTCATCAACTCCACTCATGCAGGAGTTGGGTTTTTTTATTTAGATGCCAGCAGATACTCACCTGATTCTTTGTCAGAGGCTGCTCACAGCCACATGCTGTCTGCAGACTACAATTCCCAGCCATGCCTGAGGTTAAACCTGACCCATCACAGATATGCTGTTCCCCAGCCCTTACAGATTTGCCTTCTGGTCCTGCTGATACTTTTGTGTCCTGACAAGTACATAATGATGACAGTAATTATTTGCAGTCCAGCAGAGCCTAGAGGAATTTGGAGAGAACAGAAGTCTATGCCTGTTATGCTGTGTAAAAGTGTGGTTTGATCCAAAGTGGGAGGTACAGCCTGTATGCACAGATCAACGTCTGCAAGTGCAGCAGCTGTAACACATCCCAGTAAAAACCCAACATCCCTTAGGCTGAGCACAAAGCCTGTGCAGATGTTCACACACGTGTGCCTGCTGCTGATAAAGCTCACTTATATCACTCCTTGCCCTCCAACCCATAACCCAGGAAGGACTCACCCAGGTGGACAAGTGCCTCTGCAAATTTATGACCATGGTCTTGCCAGAGTGGAACATGACATGACCTGCTCCTTACCTCTGATTATTGATGATGATTGTAGGGGTCTCAGTGATGGATCCATACCCCGTTTGACAATGTACAGCACAACAAAACCAGAGTTTCTGTGGTTTTTTTATAGTCTTCAGCTTTCTTGCTCATATTATGGACTGTACAAAAACACCTATGGACATAACAGAAACATCAATTAACTCCTGGGAGCTCATCGCCTATGGGTCAGGTGGAGGCAGAATGGGAGCAAGTTAGAAGAAATCGGTAGCATGGCTGGGAGAAGCTACGTACAGCCCAAAGGAACAGGGATTCAGATTGCTTTGAAAATTGAAAGCTTAAATTAGCCTGTTATTTGATGATAGCAAGCATTTGGTAATGATAGCTAGTAAAAGCGTAGGGATGGTATGTTTAATATTCTGCACTCTAGAATGAGAAATCATTTGAGCTTCCCTGCAGTTTAATGTTTTTTTGTGCTGGATGGTTCATAGATATTAGATTGTGTCAGTGACTGTATGTGGAGGAGAAAGAATGAATTTTCAGGTGAATTTGCGAAAATGAGCATATAGCAGGATACTTTCTGAAGCACCAATCAGTCAGACTTCCCCTGGTGAGATCTATCCAGGCTCTTTTCCTCCCACAGAACAAACATAATAGTAATAATAATAGTAATTGTAATAGTGACAACAATAACATGTAGTCCTTCCTACTGCACTTTTCATCAGTGAAGAAATGCTCAGAAAAATTCATTTCAATCATTTCCATTCTTCAGAGCTAATAAAGGGAACCAGCCAGCACAAACCACTGGCATTTATTTGGTGCTTTCAGACAGCTTAGCCTTTCCCTTTTCTAGAAAATCCAGGAATCCCTTTAGAGTATACACCTGGATTAAACAGGTCAGGTGGAGAAAATGTCAGAATGCTGATAGCAAATTTAAGAGAGTCACAACCCCTTCAAATCCTTAACACTTGACAATATTTTTCTTTGTAGTCTGGAATATAAGAGGTCATAGTGAGGCAATCAGAAAATCAAACAGCCCCCATAGTTTTTAAGACCTGAAGTGCAGCTTCAGTCAGTCTCAGACTGTTGACAGAATATTGCTTATTCCTTTTGCTCAGAGTATTTTGCATTCTTTTGCCTACATCTCAGGGAGAGAAACTGCAAAAGGGTACACGGTATGTTCCCTCAGGTGTCTTCTTGGCTGTGAGATACATATTGTATAAAGTACTCGTGCCAGTGCAGAACATTTTAGGATGTGTGTACAGTCTCCTATGCTTAATGCAAGATTATTTGTGTGCTAAGGGCTTACCGCCCATGAAGCCATCCAGTATGGTCTTGCTTTCCCCACATTATGTATCCTTGTATACATAATGTATCCTTGTCTGCTTATTTTCTCCTGACTTAACGACAGTCCAAGCTTCTAAATTCAGTAGCTCTCATTTGTTTCATTAGTTTTTAGTACTTAGTTCTGTGGTGCCTCAAGTGCAGTGAGTATAAGAGGAATGAAGAGTAGCATGAGCACAAGCTTACAACCAAGTTACGTATTGAATGAAATATGGGACTCTGACCTGTATGAACAATTGTCAGTTTTCCCTGTCATAGGTTGCAACGCATAAATCTCTTTCCACTCCTGTCCCATTTTCCCATATTTTTTTCCTAGATTGCAAGATGTTTTGGCATTAATTGAAATGGGTTTTGAATTAAAATCCCTGATCCCCACCTATCCATGGAAAGCCTGCTTTGTTTTACACAGACAGGGTTACTCTTCTCTGTGCACATTACAAGCCTTGTATGTTACCAGCTACCAAGCTGCCCTTAAAAAGGAAGCACAACTTGTTACAATTGAATAGGCTCTATGAAAAGTAGATATATTTTAAAAGGCTTATAGCTATGAATATGGAGGAAGTAACCATGATGTTGCAGTGGACTTTAGGCGTAATGGACCTTGCTTGCTTGTTGCCAATTGCCTCAGCCATATAATTTCATTAGTCTTATTTATAAACAAGGCTGTTGACTCTTGTTTGAATACAAGGACTTCCTTCCTTAGGGAAGCAAAACTTCAAAAGATTTGTTATGTGCATTGTTTTGGTGTTGGGGCTTTACTTAGATTGCTTCCCATTTGTCTTAGTGTTTTTGCAGGATACATTCATTTTCGTGTCTCTTCATCTTTCAGTATAGTCATTAATGAAACCACAAGGGTGTGTGCATTCATTTATAATGTCAATACAACAGCCTGAATGTTCCCCAGAGCCACAGCATCTGTCACGGTGGGGACACACCTTCTCCCTCTGCTCCTAGTGCTGCGCCCTCTGTGTTCCCATGCTGGGAGAGCTAAAGTGGTATGGGAGACCAGTGTCCACCTGGTAGGGAAAAAAGTATGGTGAGTTACAGTGGGATTAGTGGGGTCTGGAGAGCAAGAGTATGCTCCTGGATGTAATTAAGCAAAGGGAAAAGGACCATACTGGGACAATATGCATAGAGGAAAGGCTAAGTGCCGGCAATCAGCACTGAATTTGCCATTTTTCACTGATTTTGATCTCTCCCTTCTCACCACATGCCAAGGAGGTAGAATTGGTTTAATTTGAGTTTCACAGAGACATGCCAGGCCTATTGCACTGCTTTCACCACTGAGCTCTCCCTCCGTGCCTGGTTCCTGGTTTTTGCTGACTGTAATTTCTCACAATCCTGGTCCCACAAAACATCAGGCTTTCAGCTTTGTCTATATTCTTGATTTGCATTTTCCTTTTTTCCTTTAATCTGTTGATTTATTTAGTTTCCTTCTCTCATACCTTGATTCCATGATATCCCTCTTCTGTACAGGCCAGACTGACACTGCTCTACAGTGTGGCATGATCCTTCACTGTAGGAAAAAAAGCCTGTAACTCTGTAGTGCTTAATTTCTGCAGTTTTCTGTTTATGACAGGCTTGCCACGTTGACATCTGTCCTGTATTGTGTAGCAGAAATTACTGTATTATGAAAATTTTCTCTACTAATAATGTGGATGGGTCATGGCTATTTCTGTGGACTGAGCCTGCATATTGCTTCTGCTGCTGGCTACAGATTCCATAGCTGGAGATGAGAACTTCTGGTAACAGCAGAAGACTTCACAGTTCCCTGAACCAGTGGAAAGTGGCAGTGAAGTTTGTAGAGGCTGGCTAAGACAGTGCTGCCTGCAAAATTCCTGAGATTCCAGCTGATGTAATTCCAACCTTGTCACCATGGTGTGCCATGGTTTATGGTGCTGCTGCAAAATTATGGGCAAGAGGAAAGGACTCCAGACTCACTAATTTTGGAGGCACAGCAAAGGCAATAAGAAGATGTACTGTGTGAAGACTGGGTGAGGAATAACAAAAAGTGCCTTGTACACCTGCATGCATTGCAGAGTGATGTGTGTTGGGAGAAATTGGTGGTGTTGCAGGATATTTCATGTGTTTTACAAGGCAGGTAATGTGCAATGGTTTCAGGGTCACTGGACAAAGCAACATGATCTGGGTCATCAAGTGCTGTTCCCTGCTAGTGCAAGGCTCACTGTCATTCAATCCCTTTTGTAAATGGATTGATCTTTATCTTAAAAGCAAGCAAGTCTTATTTCCCCACAATGTTCACAGGGAGACTGTTCCAGAATCTCTTTTGTCTGATGGTTAGGAACCATCTCCTGATTACCAGTCTAAATATATTCATAGTTAACTTGCATTCATTTGTTCTTGTGCCAACATCTTATTTTAGCTAATATCATTATTGTCTCTTGTTGCTGTTTTTGCGCAGAAGTATTTATAGAGAGCTGTCGTACCTCCACTCACTTCTCATTTTGCTAGGCTAAACAAGGCATGCTCTTCTAGCTCCCTCCTAACTTCCCATGTCCTTTCTCTCCTCATGCTGGCAGCCTTCCTCTTTGCTTGCTCTTGTTCTTCCCTGAAGCTGGATGACTGATAATGGACACAGCTTGCTCAGAAGTCTTATTGGGATATTATATGACAACTATTAATATTTTACTCTCCAAAGGAATTGTGTGGGTTGGTTTTTTTTGTTGGGGTTTGTTTGGGTTTTTTTTAATGTTTTCTTTTCTTTCATTAATTGCTGTCCAGATGGAATTGGAGAGTTTTCAGCATTGTCTGGGGATGCGGAAGATGTGACAGTCTGAGAAACAGTTTTGACCAGCCTCCCAGTGATTCTCATATCTTTACCATGTGCCTGGGCTGTGTTCTGATCACTTGTGCACTGTACAAGGAGAATAAATTGTTCTCCCAAGAAGGGCTGGTCCCAAATGAGGCACAGAGGTCTGCGTGCCCCACATTTATTTTGATAAGAAACCTAGGATAGAGTTTGGTGAGTTTTAGTTATGGTTTCAGACTGGAGGAATGTAAAAAAAAAAAAAAAAAAAAGGAAAAAGAAAGCTGTTGTTTGTTTCTGTAAACGATGCAACACTTAGTGCACTTATGTAGAAAGAAGTAGAGAGATTGTATCAGTGTATATCCCAGTCATAACTCATTTCTTTTTTTAACAGTACCAGCCTGATAAGGCTATTGAGTACCTGTGCTGCACTTGGAGCACAGAAAGAATGGGATGCTTTACGGTCCTAAATTCAATTCACGGTTAAATGTCTCAGGTAATGGAAGCTTTTACCACATCACTCGAGAGCATTGTACTGTCTGCTAGATTTCATAAGCAAGGAGTTTTCTTTTTTATTTAGTTGAGCTACTTGCTTTTTCTGAAGAAATAAATGGCCAAATAAAAAACAAATCTGAAAACCTCCCCCACTGAGTCTATTTCAGTTGTTGCTGTTTTCTTCACATTTTCCTCCTTGAAATGCATTAGTTTCCAGTTGAAGGAACCTGAAGAAAAGATGATTATTACCAAGAAATTTGCAAATTAGCACAGCTCGAAACACCCCCACAGCAGTGTTCTAGTGAAATGAGTGAGGCTGGGCTAAAACCTCTATATATTTATTTGGATCATGCTATATTTGGATTTAGCGATCCTATTATTGAGCTGAAATTCAGGACTCTTTAGACACATTTGTCCTGGAAACAGCACTGGTAAATTACAAGCTCTGATAGGTGGGAGGATGAGGACAGCGTCTAAGATCTAACAAGGAGAAAAGCAACAGACATTCTTCCATTTCTATTAAGTGCGTTTGCATATTTTCAGCACATTCAGCAAATGAATAGTTTCTGTGGATGGACAAAATTAGTGGTTAAAGAGAAGCAAAACGCACCACGTATGGGATGTGGGATATTGCAGTGCTATTATGCAAATCGATGCTATGCCTTCAGCAGGGGTTTTCAGTTCAATTTAGATCTACTTCAATGGAAGAGAAGAGGGCATTTGAGTCAGACCACTAGGATAAGACTGTTCATGGAAAAACTCCTCTATAAAGAAAGATTGAAACATTAATGAAGGGAGAAGGGATGGGAAATGTACACCATATAAGGTAGAGTGCAGGAGAAAACACTACCACTAATCACTGGTGTTTTTTTTTTGTGAAACAATAAGAAAGGATAGCTTAGTGGAGAGGAAGAAGACTGGTAAAAGGAAGCTTTCTTCCATGACAAAAGGAGGCAGTGGAAATCCCTGCTTTCATGTTTCTGGCAGTACAGGAATGCAGTTTTAAACAAGGGCAGAAATTTCTGTGTTAATTCTAGTGCAATTACTGTAGTTGCAAATGCAGTTTTATTTAAACTCTTCCATTCTGGAAAGCAGAGCTCTGCCATATTCCAGAACAGAAGTCAAATTTGGATTCTGAGAACTTGTCAAGAAATGCTCCTGGGAGACAAATGATCCCATAAAAGTCAAATGCAGCACTTCTTAAATGTTCCTGCTCTGGTCATTGCTAGCAATAATGTCTCAGCAATATCTTTTGGGCTGAACATGATCTACACAACATTATGTTCAGTATGTGCTGAAGACATCCAGCACTGAATTTTTCACTGTATTCCTCTTTCTACCACAGATAAGTTCACAGTTTATGTACATATTATCCTGCACTGCTAAGCTAGTGTTACCTGCCAAGATTCACAGCATCTTTCCTTAAGCTCAGATGGCTACAAAAATCACCAGATGGCAGCAGAGTCATTTCTGGTCTCCTCTTGCCCTGAACTGGTCACAGCTCCATGCTCTGGGCTGCTCCTTGTAGCCACACTTCCTGGCCTTGCAGGGTATTCAAAGGCAACTGTACCTGCTGAGAAAGTATTGGCCTATTCCTCTTCAAGAGATTTATGTTCTCCATTTGGTGCCTCCACAAAGACTGAGTTTTAATGGATGATTCCCTACTTTTGGTCCAGATTCCTTGTTTTTATCTATAATTGCCCTAATTTGTAGCTTGCAGGCACTGGTATATACACATGTTAATAGCTGTGTTCTTATGGTATGTTTTATGGTGCCAAGGTAATGCAGGGTAAGTAACTTAGCTTTGGTTTAGAGCAGAGACTTTCTCTGGACAGCAGAGGTTGAGTCCATGGCTCAGGTATGAAAGTGGAAAATAGCAATTTGTTAATGGCACTATTTGCTGTTTTGCTGTTGTTTTGCTGTTGTTTCATTGTTGCAACTGCCTTTGCTCAATAAAATGCTAAAAGCAAAGTGCTAAGAAGAGAGAAATACATTGAAGAATTAAATCAGAATAATTTTGGTCCGGAAAAATCCTCAGGTTTCCCAATTCTGGAATTTTCTGTGAAGAGGAATAATTCCCAGGCAGTTTTCCAGATGCAACCATTGGACTATGAGGCTTCATAGCATCTTGATGAATTTGTGCATAGGCGGAAAGCAGCCTGGCTGATGGTGCCAGTCTTTATTTGCCTGCTTTCCCAAGAAACCTCACCAAACTTGAGCAGTCTTCAGGATCCCTTCAGATGTCAGTGTCAAAACCAGGAGAAAGTTTCCTCTGGTTTTTGTTGGTTCAATAGCTCCTTCCCTGACTGCTTCAATGACAAGCTGAGCTCTAGGGCAGGGGGAAGAAGGAAAGATTGTTGTGTTTCTTCTGGTTTGATTTTTAACAGAAAAAACCCCAACCACCCAACCAAAAAACAACCCACACTTTTATTCCTCCTTGAAGAGCTCTTTTCAGTGGAGTTTTGGGTCTGGAAATGGACCAAGACAACTGTGTTCAAACCTACTGGGAAGGACATGGCTCTTGTCACAGATTTCAAGACCACCTTTACCAAACCCTCACAAAATCAAAAAGTGTTGCTGTGCTCTGCAAAAGACAGATGGAAGCTTATAAACTAATGGCCATCAAACATGTTCCTGGATAGAGACTCTTCCAAGGTCATCTCTTTGTAATTTATGACATTACTAATTTTTTTTTCAATTGATACTGGGGGTTGCTGCATCTGGAAACTCTCACAAGGTTAAGGACTTAATTCTTATTCCTACAAGTGTTGCTATTACAATTTGGTGGTGGAAAGAATCCCCCAAATTGGTTCTATTTCACACATTTTAAAAACCTTCTTTGCATGGCCAGAGTTGTGGAAAAGTAGTAAGTAGAAAAGACGACCATTTTATGTGTTTGCACACCCAAACACTCACACATTTTGGGCTGCAAATTTTCACTTTCCCATTCTCCCTCCTACTTCACTTTCTCCATGCTGTTCTTCAGCAGGGTTTGGAAATTTGAAATGGATTTAAAGCAAAAATACATGCTCTCTTTTATTATGAGCATATTTTAAGGGAAAAATGGATTGGACTGAATGCATTCAATTGTAGCAACTTTTATTATTTTGAAACAAAGTTCTGTTATTCAAACAAAAGCCTAAGTGGTACCCGCTATGCCAACTCTAAGCATTTTCCTATAGCTCCTTTTTAAAATAGCCTTTAGGATTTACTTGACTGAATCAAACCTCAGGAAGGAGAAGCTTGCAGGGGGGAAATCACTGCATTAGAGGTGATAAAATGAGAAATGAGGGAGATGAACATCAGTGCAAACTCATCAGCATTAGAATAAACTCAGAAATAGACATTCTTCATTTCCATAATGCTGTCAGCTGCCACTACAGAGACAGGGATCTATTACCTCTGTTTATACTGCTGCTAACTTAATTTATAGCAATTTATTCTATAAAAGTAGACCGTAACTTGACTGTCTGGGAAAAAAAAAATCCCCTTTGTGCTGAAAATAAAAATGGTAATGCACATAATAGATTTCTGAAAGCAATTTGAATGGCCAGTTAAAACACAAGGTGAGTTAGACATATTTTTAGTAAATCTCAGCACGAATTACCTACTTTCATATGCACATTTGCAGATGGATCGATAAAGGGCAGGCATGGGATATTTACTTAGCAAGATTGGATGGGCCCAGGTTAGTTCACCACTTGCAGGCTTCTTTACTTTGCTGTGGCTGCATGGGGAGATGAAGAAAGAGCAGAAATGGGCACAATGCCCTCAGGGCTGAAATCAGGTGCCTATTCATGATTGTCAGTGTGGGAAAAGGATCTGATACAGCTTCGTCCCAGCAAAAATGGACAGCTCATGTAATTTCTGTCCAGATGGTAGAGAAAAGAAACACCAAGCTTTTCACAGCTTTCAGTCTAAGGAAGTATCTGTTAGATATTTTGCAGGCAGACATACATATCCTGATTTTGCTCCAAACCAGCTGACAAAAGCCCTAAACTGGAGTCATGTGTTGATCCCTATCCCTCAGCATAGCGTCTTAGCTCTTGTGCTCACCACCACTTCTCCATGTTGCGCGTGGAGCTGGCTGCATCCCGTCAGATTGGCTCCAGAACAAGTTAACGTTGGTTTGCAAGGTACCACGAAGACATAACTAGAGATGGTGTGATCTCAGCCCTTTGGGTGAGATTGCACCGCAGCTTTCCAAAGACTAAGGCCTGGCTCAGTCAGACCTGTCCTTCTCTCAGCCAGTGGTCCTCAGTCTATTCATTCCCTGAGCAGGAGTCTGGACCTTCTCTGTAGCAAACAAGCCTCTTGGTGAGAAGTCTGCACTTCTTAAGAACCTTTCAGGCCCCCTTAGAAATAGTTCATGAGTCTCTAGAGCTCCATAAACCAGAGGCAGAAAAGCATGGTTCTGGAAAGTCTAAGGGATATAACCATCAGCCTCCAGGTAAACATGTGCTTAAATGCTTTGCTGATCAGAGGGAAACTGCTGAACTGGGGCCTTGAGAGCTGCCTTGTTCACTTTATGACATGAAGTTGCTCTTCAAATTGAGATGGAACTTTTTCCAGTTACAGCATAACCTGTTTTTGCAGGGGAAAAGAAAAGGAGGATAGGACTGGCAATACTTTGTGTCAATCTGTGCTCAGAATTAAAATATATGGGAGCAGAGCAAACCCATGAGTACTGTCACTGCTGTGCAGATACTGAACAAAATAGGCAACAAGGTAGCTAAGAACTGAGGTGCATGGACCCAGCCACAAAAGGAGACGCGTAACACAGAAACAGCCAGGTCTGGCACATCTGATAGTGACTCTAGGTGGAGAGAGTCCTGAGAAGTTTGCATAATGCTTGTCTGCCAGCTCTCTATCTCCAGAGAGTGCTGGTCCAAAAGAATCTCCCATCTCACGACATTGCCATGAGCAAAACCATTTTGCACCACAGTGATCCCCCTTGCTCCTTGGCACTCCCAGTGGCATCCCTGGTGTTTCCAGGGTTAACAGGTGTGGAAGCCCTCATGTGGACTGTGCTTCAGAGCTGTGAGGACTCCCATGATAGCTCATGTTTCTCAGCCCAGCTTTGCCAATGTCTCCCACCACTTGGAGGCCTCCAACACGCTTTCCCCTGAGCAGCTGCAGGTTACCATCACATCCTCACCTCCCACAGCTGTGGAAATTTCTGTGGTCTGTACTGCTGTGCAGGAGCAGCTTGAGGGACGACTGGCAGAGTCCCTTGGCCTCGCAAAGATCCTCTGTATATACTCTCTACAGCACGGCAACTCACCTGGTATACACAGGGCATCCACGAGTCCCATTTGGAGACTCACAAGGTGGATGGTGGGAAAGGCCAGTCCTGAGGGTAAGCTTGCAGGCTGGTCTCCTGCTTTACCTGTGTCAGTGCCTTGGGACCAAACCAGTGGTTGAACTACTTTGACCATGGCTGCTCTGCTTCAGTTGTGAGCTTAGTACAAGTCCTTGTTGGTAAAACAAAGCTGGACCATGATCAAAAGCCAGACTAGTTCTCTCTGCTTCAAGCTCTGGGTCCCTTGGTTTGTGACTACTGGAGGCTTATCCAGCTGCTAGTCACAAACTCTTCCTGCTGTGGGACTGTGCTGTGTTATGTCCCTGTTCCACTCAAAGGGAAAAAAGAAGACATGGGAAGTGTTAAACTTAGGAGGACTGTTGATTTAGTATTTCAAAGCTTTGCACCATGCTCAGGCAGGTGTCTGTGTGGAATCCTCATTCTAAATGAGAGTTTAGATTGAGAAAAACAAGCTGTTGATTCATTGGCTCAGGTCTTTGGTCATGTAAACCAGCAGGCCATTGATTTATAAAAGGTGAGAGTCTAGGACAGTCTAGAAGCCCACATGAGTAAGCATACAAAGAGATTTATAAGAGTGCAAAAGGATAATGTTTCTGGTCCTTATTGGTTTTTAGCTGCTTAAATACCACCCGTTTCAGTGGGTGTCAGAGGATTAATAACTTTGAGGATCTGCCATCTTGCACATCATTTAAAACCTCGTAATGGGGTTAAAGGAGTACAGACAAATTTTCTGAGGTTTTGCATACGTCAGCACCTGTCACAGTCTTTCCAAATTCATGCAGTCAGGCAGACAACACTGGCACGTGCAAGAATGTTGTGAGAAGGAAGGGAAATGTCATGGTGTGTGGTAAAAGGGGGCAGGCCTAAGACACAGTGCCTTATGAAACAGGGCACCAGGTTGGTTATTTGAACAGGGAATGAGACAGAGAGTGAGGAGTGACACTGAAGTAGTGAGCATTGAAGTGCAAAGGAGCAACATGCGTGTCAAGTTGAAATTTCACTGTACAATATGTACCAACATGAAAAAAATCATTGTCTGATTTCAAGCCTAATTGCTGCTCCTTGAGGGCCTCAGTATAACAGTTTATTATTGATGTGAAAGCAAGAGCTTCCAAGGAAACCTGGTTAAATAAAGTTTTGAACTTTAAAAGCTTTGATCATAGGAGTGATTCACGTCTACTTCAACCCAACTTACTTAATGTACAGAATAGCTCATGACAGCATCTTTAATAGTAGTAATTTACAAAGCTGTACTTCACTTTATTTGACCACCCATCAGGGAGAAATTAAGTCAGTTAGCAGTGCAATGTAATGCGTTCAAATGCAATACATATCACACTAGTCAGTCATGCTGCAAGTTATAAACGACATCACACATTGCATTTGAATAGCTGCATTGTCAGGTCTGCAGAACTCCATGAGGTTTGCCTTCAAGTGCCATCCTGCTCTGAAAAGAAGGCTCTAAAGAGCTCACTCTGTGGCTCCATGTTTATTCCATTGTTCTAGTCTTTGTCAGATCACAGTGCTTAAAAGAGATCATAGAATCATAGAGTGGTTTGTGTTAGAAGCTCCTAAAGCTCCTCTTGTTCCAGCTCCCCTGCCATGGACAGGGACACTTTCCACTAGACCAGGTTGCCCATCCAGCCTGGCCTTGAACATTTCCAGAGATGGGGCATCCACAACTTCTCTGGGCAACCTGTTCCAACCTGTGCCTCACCACCCTCACAGTAATTCCTTCCGAGTATCTAATCTCTTTCAGTTTAAAGCCACGATCCCTTGTCATACCACTATATGGATGTGCAAAAAGACCCTCTCCATCTCTCTTTTAGCCCCTTTTAAGTATTGAAAGGCTGCAATAAGGTCTTCTGCAGCTTTCTCACTTCCAAGCTGAACAATCCCAACTCTCAGCCTGTCTTCATAGGAGAGGTGCTCTTTGTGGCCTCCTTTGGACTTGTTCCAACAGATCCATGTCCTTCTTACAATGGGGACTCCAAAGCTGGAAGCAGCACTCCAGATGGTGTCTCACAATAGTGTAGTAGCATCTCCTCCCTCAACCTGCTGGCCACAGTGCTTTTGATGCAGTCCAGGATATGGCTGGCCTCCTGGGTTGCAAGTGCATATTGCAATGGAAGGATGCTTCCTTCTATTCAAGGAAGATGCTTTTTTCCTTCTATTTCTCAGCTCAAGATGAGATCAGAGAAGAAAGATGGATTGTTCTTCCATGTCAGCTCAAAGAGGATAAGTGATACATGAATGATTTCATCTCATTATATTTTCCACTATGCTTGAGCAGCCCTCATTTTCTCACCCAATAACACTGCTGCTGGAGCATTCACCACAGTATTTGCTTTTTATTGAAGCCAGCTTTACCTTCCCTGCCTGGTGTCATTTAGGTTAAGATGCATTTCAAGGTAAGGCAGGTCTGAGATCAGTTGTTCAGCTGTTGTATGGCCTTCTTCTTTCAGTGTCTATCCTCAAAAGTCTGTCCAGCCTCACACTCCTGGGGATGGGTGAAAAACACCATCAGACACCCAAGGGTGCACATTTGCACGTGTGTGTATGAATCAAAATCCCTGGTTTGCAGATGAGAGGGGAGTCAAATGAAGTGAGACATGGGGTATTGGACACATCTGTCAGAAACATCTGTGAGAAAAGCTGAGTGCAGTTTCACTGTGGTGTGATTCTCATTCCTTTTCAGTAGTTACCGACTGGCCTTCTGGGTCTTATATGGCTTTCCTAAATAGCTGACTCCCACTCTTCCTCATCTCCTTTCTGTCTCCTCTTTTCATGGAGTTTTTCCTCTTATTTCAGGAGGCAGGCACAGACGGACATGTACTGAGATTTAGGTCCTGTGCTCAAAAGAGGGGTCTCCAGTAGGCAGGGGACAGAAAGACACTGGGAGGTGTGAACCTCACAACGTAGTGTCCTTAGTGTTTGCACTTTTTGGGGTGATAACTTCTACCTCAAGGTGTTATGGTTGGGGTATCATCTGGGCTCTCTGCCTTATGGGCCCTCTAATGTTTGTGAGCACTGAGCTCACTCTTGAAAGCTTTTTCTCTTCTGTGATATTCAAGAGTTCTCTCTCCAACACTCAAACAGATTTTGTTCACTGGCATTTTGGGACATAACATTCTCTGACCCTCTTTGTCCAGCCTAGCTGGTCCCACAATCAGCCCCTTCAGAAATCACTCATCTGAAGGCAGGGGGACTGGAACCTGATGGGTTTATTAGCCTTTTTTATTAGCTTTGTTTCCATGGGAAAGCAAGGTAACAAGGGCAGATCTTCAGCACATCTGAAGAGATGATTTATCATAGTTATGCATCTGGTTTCTTCTCACATGCCTGTGGATCTCATGGTCTGCTCTGTAGACAGTCTTCTAGGAAATGCTGATAATGAGCAATCTTTGCTTTTCCCAACATGCTTGTTTGTTTTCTTCCTAATCCACTTAAAGCAAGGACGTGATCTCATGTGAGGTCCTATCTATGCTATCTTAACAGAAACAACTACACTTCTTGCTTTAATTAACAGTTTAGCTTGACTTTCCCTTACAAAATCCAAGGATGAATTTTCCATAGCTGTAGCCCCACAGCTTTTGCTACCTTAGAGATCAGGCAAGAATCGCTGTTTCCTACATGATTGGAAGCACCTACCCTTCTTCAGGATTCCCACAGGTATCACCATGGGGAGAGAATCTTCCTCGCTTTATCTGAGGACGAACTGCTCAAATCCCTCTAACCTCTAAGGGAGAGGAATTAAGTCAGACATAAACACTGCCTTCAGATACAAGCTGCTTATCTGAGAGCTGAACAGGGGCTTTGTATGGGAACCCCTTAGGAGGCACTCCATCACATGCTTCCCTTCCAAGCAAGCAGTCAAGTGGTGAACCCTCCAGCAAGAGACAGTGATACAGCTTAAACGAACCTACTTAGCCACCCAGCAGCCTTAAGCAGGTTGCCCTGGCTGTTGGCACTGCTCTGACACAGGGAGTCCCTGCCCTTGCTGGGCTGTCTCACATCCACAGACTAGATGGTCAGGTGGGGTTCAAGGACTGCTGCCTTTGCCAGCATCCCAAGCTGCATGTGTTTGAGCTTTGGTAGTGATGCTTCCCAGCCCTCATGCTGGCTGTGCAATCCATAAATGGCCCTTGATCTCCGTCACTGTCCTCGGGCCTTGACAAGGTCTCATTCTTGTCAGTGGCTGTAGGTTAGCAGATTAGTAGTAACCTAGTAAGAGGGAAGTCACCTGGGACTAGTAATAGTGGAAGTAATAGTCATAAAGAAAAATAATTATCCTCTCACTCAAGGGGAGTTTAGAGGAAGGTGGAAGTAAAGGATAGTTTCCTCTCATTGCAAGAGAAACTGGGAAAATGGAGCCTCTGTTCTGCCTAAGCACCCAGAGGGACAAGTGGACATCGTGGAGGCAGAGGTGGCAATTCTTTCCTTCCCCATCCCTATTCACTGTTAAACAAAAAGAGAGAGGAGTCAGTGCCTGGAAAGGACACTGCTGTTGGCCCAGAAGGTGCTTAAAACTTGCTGGGAGTCTGTGAGAGGCAAGGAGGAAAGGAGGAAAGAGATGAATAGCTGATGATGACTGGAACTAATGAGACACAGGTTGAATCACTCCAGTTGAAACTTTTTCTGTGGTTGAAGCATTTGTAAGGTTTCCATGTGGTCTATCTTGACTGTGAGTTCAGCCTGCAGACTTTCCATAATTTGGGGCACAGGGACTCTGTCCTCTACCCAGATATCCTCCTTTTTTTAAATGAAAACCTTTCATTTATGCCTGAGATGTCAGTTAAAATCATCTAAAATTGTCCAGTGAGCTCAAGGGAGTGAGGGAAGGAAAAGCAGACAGCTGAACAGACAGACACCTCTACACAAAGAACAGTTTTGTGAATCCCATTTCCGTAGAAAATATCTGATTTTTCAGCAAGTAGAAGATGGACTAAACACCCTGAGAGCCTTAGGGAAATGAAGGACCATGAAAATGGGATGCTCAGTTTTTATTACTCGACTTTCATAATTTTTCTAGAGGAGAAATGCCACACATGATGCCTGAAATCTTCAGCCATCATCTACCTCCAGCTTCTCCTCTGCAATTATCTTCTAAATGGAAGAAAATTGTTTTTTGCTCTCAATTTTTCACTGCTTCTTTCTTCTTCTACTTTTTTTCCCATAAACATCATGAAATCATCACTTGAAAAGAGGAGAGAGGGAGAGATTAATTAAGAAACTTGTATTCCAGTTTGAGGCTTTCACTGATAATCAGAAACTGCTTGAGTTGCGCTTTCAGGGGTTTGTAATATGAACAAAATCTCTGGATAGGGAGACAGGCTGTAATTAATTTGTCTCTCCAGGACGATTACAGATATAAATAGTAAAACAAAGACCGACAAATATCAGCAGAGGTGCCCACATTTCATGTACTCCATCGTAATGTTGCTCAATAGCAGATTATTTTCTGCTCAAGGTCAGTGATTCACAGCACGAACAGGATTTCTAGAAGGTCACTCATCTTGGCCTTTGCTAGCACAACACCTGGTAATCACCATTTTCAGCCACTTTTCCAAGTGTCAGACATAGAAAAGAAACTTTCTCTTCTCATCCTGTCCCTGCACTATGAGAGACCTGTCCTTTGGAGAGCTGGCAGCAGAAACTAGTTAAACTGGGGTAGTTTGAGCATGAGTGCAATAGCATTGTGGGAAGCAGGAAGTCTTAGCAAGAAGATGAAAGGGAAGGATTGTCAGAAGCTTCTAGCTGCTTTTCAGCATGTCAGGTTTTATGGGGGAAAAAAAAAAAGTGCCTTGCTGCCTGGGGTCCGCAGCAAATTTTGAAAGAAAGAACTAGTCTAGTGTTGCAGCAATGAAGAAGTTTGCAGACAGCCTGCAGAAGCAGCTGTGATAAACAAATGACATTGCTTTGTTTCAGTAGGTGCCATCTTCACAGTCAGTACTGACACTTCCAGTATCTTCAACATGACATGTTTTATTGCTGACCGAATTAGCCAGGGGAGAAGAAGGAGAAGGCTTGCCTTATAGAAGTCTGTGTGTTATTCTCAGACATACCAGTGGCCTGGGCCATGCTTTGGGCTACATGCTGTAAAACAGAAGAGGGTAGGGCTGGGGGAGAACTTGTCCTTGCTTTCATGTCCCATAAGGATGGAGAGACGTAATGTTCTGGAAGTGTGCCTCTTCTGTATGCCCCTTGGTCTGAAACTAAGGGAAAGTCAGCGAGATAGCAGCCAGCTCTTTCCTGGAGCTCTTCAATAGCAGTCATCAATGTTCTTTCAAAGCAGGTCAACAGCGTCATTGACTATTTTATAGAGAGGGACAATGAGGCATGAGAATGCACAGACTAATGCACTCCCAAGTTCTGCTAGCAACAGATACTGCATTTTCCATGACCCATATTGAGCCCTACTCCAAAACTACAGCTTCTTTTAAGGACAAAAAACGCCAAAGAACTAAACTGAGCAGCTTCCAAACCAAGCTGATGCCATAGCAATGAAAACTGCTCTTGTTGTTCTCTCCAGGCTTGTCAACAGCAATATCCAGCTCTGCATGTATGTTAGGAGTAGGAATGAGGGGATAACTCACTTCAAAAGCTTTCTTCTGGAGTTTATGTAAAGATGTTATCAACTTTTTCTTGCATAATCTGCCTGAAATAAAGGACTTTGCTTTGAAAACAGTGACTCCAGGATCTACTTTTAAATAAGTAGAAAGGAAGCAATAGTCAGGGACTGGTTGAATAATGCAACAGGCTCACTTGTAGAGGAGAACAGGAAGGATCGAGGTAATGGTGGGTCAGAAATCATTGTTTGTCAGGTGAAGAAAAATGTAGGAGATATTGAAAGGTCCAGAGAAGGTCAGTGAAGATAGAAGTGTCATTGAATTTACAGATGATGAGAGATTGCAGGGACTCTTTAGCCAGAAATGATGACTAGTTGGAGGGAGACTTGTCTGAGACATTCACAATGATTAAAGATGGAAAGTGAAATTGATTGCTCCTTCCTTTCTCTCCTTTTCTTTTTCTTTAGGCTCTGTCCTGCAACATGGGAACAAGGGGTCATTCACTGAAATTAAAGGGCAGCAGCTTTAGAGCTGATAAAAAGAGATCTTTTTTTTTTTTTTTTTTTTTTTTTTAAATGCTGCATATAGTTTATCCATGGAATGTATTGTCCCTCTCCCTGAGATCATGTATGCAAAGGCTGTGGCTGAATTTTAAAGAATCTGGACTAATTTCACAACCCTTTACAACATTGGTGGCTACCTGGGGCAAGGCAAAAAGTGCAGTTTTTGAATCACATGCTTTGGGGCAAAACCTGAAAAATCCTGTTCCTGAGGCAAGATGGACATATCCTTGTTAGAGCATGGCAGGCAGCTGGAGTGAGTATAAACATGCCCACCCCTGTGCACCACTCTTTTGTGAGGGGTCTCTGCCTCCCTCTGAAGGCATGTGAAAGGAATGTGAGTCTCAGCTTGGCTTATCTCATTTCCAGGATGGGATCTTAACAAAAAACTCACCTTCACAGTTGCCCTAGCCATGAATTTGTGCACCTGTGCCTCAGTTCCACCACTGCCAGCCTCACACTGCACCAGGCTGCCAGAGCAGAACATAGCTGCAGAGGCAGTGTGACAACATTTCTGCAGCCTAGGAGTCAGCCAGGGTGGAAGAGTCACCACAGAGTGTGGAATACCACAAGGCACGGATGGGATGGAAGAGATATTAGTGATGTACATGTGGCTTTGTGAAGCACTTGTGAGAATCAAACATTATTGTCAGACTGAAAAGATGAGCCTACTCTCAAAGAAATATATGCCAAGCCCAGTGCATGGCTCTTGAGTGCTCTCCAGAGTAACTGGGATCTGTGTTCAGAGCCAAAGCGTGGATCTGGCTCTCACATTCATTTGGCCTTGTCTTTTCTTAAGGAAGGTAGTAACCCGCATGTTTTGTACATTGGAAAGAGATGGCTTCATTATTCATTAACCATGAAACTTCATCTGCCTGGGAAAATAGTGAAAAAAGAACAGGTAAGGTTGCAAATCTGCTGTCACATGGGTCCCAGGGCGATTTTGCCAAGGATGAAGGACTTGCCATTTCTAAAGCTGGTCCCTAAAGATAAAATTAGAGCCTTCTAATGTGCCATAAATGGCTCACTCAGAGGAAATCATGGGCTGGGTTTTAACTTTTGGGGGCTGGAATACAGTTTTGTTTGCCATTCTCTTTTCAGAGGAAGATGGTGATGGAACATATATGGTTGTTTGAAAGAGAGCTTGCCCTTTGGGAAAACACAGATTAGAGAAGTTTATTGGCACTGGATTCCTCACTGGAAACATCAGTGGTCACATCCCTGTGTCCTGGAGAGCCATCAGACATTTGCAGTCTTCAGGGAAACACAGGGCTCTTAATGCTCTTTCCCAGTATTTTCTGAAGTAAAGATTTCATGTCAGTGCCCCTAACATTTCTTTCCATGCCAATGATCTTCTGGCTGGTCTGGTCTTTTTTCTCTTTTTTCCCCCCAACAGCAGCCATGACTAATAGCTGAGGTTCTTTATTGGTATCTTTATGCCACTAGACATAAGTTTTCCCACCTCACCAACTGGAATATAATAATGTTATCCCTTTGACAATGCTGTCAGCTCACTAAACTGTTGCATGATTTTCTCCCTGTGACCACTTTGACCAGGCAAAGCTGTTGTCTGTGTGGTTGGCTTGTAGAGTTTTGGGGTAAAATCCATTTTCATCTGCACACTCCTTTTACATTCTGATCTTATCACGATAGCCTCCTGATTAGTTTCATTAAATTATGTAAACCCTTGTTCTCTGTCACTTCATCCTTCTCCTGGTTTGTGCATGGCCAGCTGGAGAGGGTGGTTTAACTAGTGGTGGATGGTTTCTCAAACTGACATAGAAGAGCAGACTTGTGAATTTTTTTCCAAATCCCCAGATGGTGCCCTCCACTGAGATTGCTGTTGATCAGGTGGAGCTCTTTTCCATCTGGTCTACAAACATACACATATACACAGAGGAAGGATTATTAATAATGCAACAGTGACTGTGATGAACCATGATAGGTGGTGACAGAAAGTGAGAGATGAATACATTCAAATCAGTGTGCTTGGCAGGTATATGAAATATTATTGTGTTAGAGAGGGGACCTTTCGCACTATAATGCCAATACCTCAGGCGAGAGATTCAGCACTGATGCTGTCAGTCAAATTTGATTTTCTCTAGGTTTCTCTCACCCATCACTATGGTGTAGGAGCTCCTTTTATCAAGCAATATCACTGGTGTCTCTCTCAGGTAGTTCTTTCCTCTTTTCTACTTTTCTGGTTCGAGGAGAAAGAGAGTAAAATTAAAACAGGCAAATACAGAAGGAGGAGAGCGGGTGCATCTGTGGGACGTGTTACAAAGGTGACTGCATGACACTAAAGGCCACTTAATAGCTCTAGCTAGACCCGCAATGCTAAAGCAATTAGCAGATGTGAAAGTCAGGGAGAAAGTTATTCAACTGCAAAGAGCATCACCCTTATGTGCGCAAGTGTGATTACTTTTTCAGACCACGAAGAGAAAATGTGAGGCGAAGTTTTCCAAACAGCTTGTTGACGAGGCTTATGCCTTTCTTGATCTTTTAAACAGGTAAGGATGAAAATATTTCTAAATTTGAACCCTTCACAATATGAGGGCATACTTTATTTCACAGAAAAGCAAAGTGTCCCGCTTCCTCCCTGATTCTTCTTTTTGGGAACGGCTCCCTTTTTTGAGCCTGAAGAAATCAGAGCTGAAAAGAATGGTGTGGTTGACAGGTCCTTTGGCAGTCTGTGAATGTTGTACTCTTGAATGAAGGCCACACCAAATGATTTGAGGATGATCCACATGCAGTTAAACATGTTTGCACATAACGCTCATCAAATAATTCTGAATAATGAGTGCAGGTGCAAAAGCCTTGATGTGTTTGCAGGCATTTCATGATCAGAAGTAAGAGCTTAAAATTTGCCATCTTAAGTTGTTCCTGACAGAATAATCATCATGCTCTGCTGTGACCTGTGGTTGTACCCTCCGTTCTCTGCCGGAATTACAGATAGAAGAGATGCTCAATGCAGCTAACACTCCTCACCTGGATGTTTTAGCAAGCCAGTTTTCTCATTCTGCAAATCAAGAAATGTCAAAACCAGACTCACTGCAAGGGGTCCAAGGAATTAAGAATGAAAGTGGCTCAGATACAGAGAAGACTGGAGCTGACCAAGTTTTTAGGAGGCCATTGTGTTGGTAGTCAAGTTGGGTCTTTCTTTTCTAATTTTACACACAGCATTCACACTATACCCAGCTCTGTTATGAGAAAAAATGACTTGGCCCAGACTGGTTTTGTGTGAACCAGTGAGCTATGCTCATATCTCCAAAGACCACCTCCAGGTGTGTGTCAAGAGAGGAACCAGTGACCTGGGTGAGGTCTTGTCACAGTCTGAGCTACACTGAGACAGCACAGCAAATCCTTTGTAATGCATAAGCCTCTGTTTTTGGGATCTGTGCTTCTTTTACCCTTTAGTCACAGAAAGAAACTAGTATCTCCTGTATGAGCAGAGTGGGCACTGTGGCCAAGAGTTAGATAGGACTGCTGACTGGGCAGTCCCTTGCTTCCATGGGACCTTATTCTTTAGGAATACTTCTGACCACTTAATACTACCTATGGTATAGATGTGTCCAGTTTTCCTGACCCTGCAAAATCATCACAACATCCTTCCTCAGCCAAGGGGCAGCAGGACCTCCTACAGCCAAGCATCAGAGAGTTGTTAGGAGAGATTTACAAGCAGGGATTGACAAAGCCTGGTCAGAAATCCTGTTTCTCCATTGCGAGAGGGGACTGTGAATGCAAGGAAAGCTAGTTGGGTCTTTGAATTTGTCCTCCCTCTCACATACACACACACCTTTCTCTGATGGGCCATGTATTTTGTCCTAAGATAAGAACACCAGGTGGGTATTGCAGGAGGAATTGTCTGGT
This sequence comes from Margarornis squamiger, assembly GCA_035222235.1. NCBI lineage: Eukaryota > Metazoa > Chordata > Aves > Passeriformes > Furnariidae > Margarornis > Margarornis squamiger. The sequence goes on from JAWWTY010000037.1 coordinate 52,069,504, forward strand.
TGCTTGCATAATTAACGCATTCCAGAGATGGGGGAGCTGAGATGTTTTTGATTTGTTTTGGTGCACAGTGGCCAGCAGAAGGGCATAAAATGCTGCTGGAGACTGGGACAACTGGGCAAACTGGTCTCCCAAAGTTGCAGTCTGCAGGATATGTCCAGTCCAAAGGCAGGGAAAACTCACTTTTGGACAGATGAGTAAAAGGCACTAAGATTCAGTCAAATACAGAGATAAGATCTTAAAGTCGATAGAGAGGTGCTTTGTTGTTTTGTAATTGTGAATTCTGCAGGACCAAAGACTGCAAGACCTGTATGCTTCTAGCCAAACCTGCTTATGTTGTAGCTCTTTGTACTGTTGATCAAATCTGACACTAAGTAGACCTATCTGCACCTCGAGTTCTCTGAGAAGTTTCGAGAGCAAGGGGGTCTCACTGAAGCTTGTGACTCAGCAGGAAGGACCATGACCTGTTTATACTATATTTCATTGTAGTAGCTGATAAAGATGTTATTTAAATACTGCATTGGCAATATTTTGAGACTGTATTAGCAATAAATCTAATCATAATCATCCACATCATCACTGTGTCCTATTTCTTGTGCTGGCTGAGGGCCTTCTCTCTTCTCTGCCACAGTGTCTGACTCAGACATGAGGATGGAGCTATGGCGGTTTAATCCATTTCCCATCACATCTGGGGATTTGGATTACCTACAGCTCCTGCACTGTCATGCCTCCTTTGTGTGACAGATCCTACATTGGAGCTGCACTTGAACTGTTCACAAGACTTGGCTCAAGAACCACAGGCTGGTTGCTCCTGATTAAAGGCCAGAGGTACAGACGTGGGATTAAATGCCTTTGTTAAATGTCTTTGTTAAGTGTCTTTGATTACTGTAGCATCTGCACGAGTGCTGGTCAGTAAATAAAGAACAATCTAGAGTAGCTGTATCTCTGATGCAGGGGATGGGACTCCCTGAGAGGGCAGCATCTGTTCCCTGGATTTAGTCTTGTTTAAAAAGAGAGGATGGCAATCTTTAGAGCTGTTGACTTGGCATATTATGGGGGTCCTATATGCAAATATAATTATGCATATGAAAATCCCCTGAGAAAAATCCAAATGATTATTAAATTGACACACAGACTATGCTGTTGAAGGTGGTCAGCCTGCTGGACATTGCATTTCAATTACGTTTGCATTCTTCTGGTGTCATGGAAGTGAAGTAATTTTCACTGATTAATGATAAGAATCAACAGATATGTTTTTTCTTTTTGTTTTCTCCTTTTCAAAATTGAATTTAGTGCTGATGAGCAGTGCCAAAATGACAGACATAGGCTGCAGTGTTTTATTCAGCCAGGGAACTAGTCCTACCATAGGATGAGCAAGGGATGCTTTACTCAGGAATGGATGCACTGAGGAAGCAGGAATCAGTCAGTTGCCCTTCCTCTTTTAGTGGTGTGGTGCATGCTCCCAGTGTCGTGGAAAGGAGTGGCAGCTTTGTGAATTTTCATGGCCCTATTTCAGGTACATGAGACACATTTTGACTTTCCTAGTGAAAGGCATAATTTTTGGACTAGAAGTAGTAGGTAGAGGGGGATCCTACATATATGCAGTGCTGAGACACTGTTGTCTTATGTCTAACTGTGGTAATGGGCTGTGCATTCAGTGTCCAGTGGAATGAAGAGAGTATTTTTTCTTCTCTGCGGCAGCATTTCATTGAGTTCCTTATATTCTCCTGTCTATCCTATATAGCACATCTCCAGGAGTTTAGGTCATAGAAATGTTGCAGCCCAGCTAGCAAGGGTCTGTACCTGCCTGCATAAAGGGCTGCTCCTTGTGCCTCGGACTGTATGACAGAATCATAGAATCATTTAGATTGGAAAAGACCCTTATGATCATTGAGTCCAGCTGTTAACCTAGCACTACCAAGTCCACCAGTAAACCATGTCCTTGTTGCTTGGATGGGAATTGTTGTGCTGATGTCTCCTTAGTGCACTCTAGCAGACCGGGTAGGTAAGCCCTCCCATATCCCTGCTAATGGGACTGGCAAAAATCAGATTGCACAAATTGCAAAGCAACCGGTAGGATAACAGTGGTCTCCAGCCACCTGTCATGGACTTGGGCACATTGGCACACAGAACTAGGCTTGGTCCCTTCTGTGCCCTTGTAGGCAGGGGAAAAGACTGACATCAAGTCTGAACTTCTTGGATCACTTAAAGCACAGCCAAGCAATATACTGGATGCAGGGTCTTCAGGACAGGACAAATGATCCCTTGAGGAAAAAGGAATGAACTCCCAATGCTTTTCTACCATAGCACTTTCCATTGCCTTGAAGGTGCTCAACACATACTAATGAATGACAAGGGTCAGCTACCTCAGCCACCAGGAATGCCACAAACAGTCTTGCTGTTCATACCTCATTCCCTTCTCCCCACCCTGCCACCTCTCTCCCTGGAGCCCTAAGAAAGCAGGGGAGAAAGGTGGGTATTTATGAGCACATCAGAGAGAAACAAGTAGCAGGTGTGCTTGAAGACATGCTTTTCCTGTGACATTTTGCTATCATAATTATTATTTCAGATGCCTTTGGAGTATAATCAACAGTTGTCTCCCCATGAATGTGCTTCGTAAAAATGTCTCAAATGCTCGAGAGAATCCATTTATTGCTTCTGTGTTGCAGGAAGCTGAAATTACTGCTTAAATAACCTCTCAGTTCAAGTGAGGGTAAATCAATGCCGACCATGGAGAACAAACAGTGCAGATTTTACTCTTGCGACCCAAAGCTGCACACCATCACAATTCATCAGATCTTCTGATCTTGCCAAATGAAAATGGAGGTGAATTATCTGTCTTTTTCCAGCTGGTATCCTTATAAAGTGGACAGGAGCCACATTATTATAATAGCTAAAGGATTTTTTTTCTCTTTGATTGCTTGCTTGTACATTTAAAAGGGAATAGGAAAAAACATGCGGCTATCCTGTTTAACGTGCTTGTGTATATTGTGTCTTGCTTAAGGTTTTCTCCAGTGAGTAATTTAAAATCTGATTAAGCATCTGCTTTCTCTGTTAAATATTTCACATGATTGTGGACTGAATATTGCTTTCACCCTTGCCTAAACCATCTTCCTAAGTCTGAGGGATTATGCAGTGGTAAATGAGGTCAAGTCTTTGTCATCTCAGTTTTCACTGCGGTATATTCAACATGTATGAGTTGAATATACCATGTTCCTACTGCATTGGTTTGCTCTAACCCTGACAGAAGCAGTGTAAGTGTCTGATTGCTCATATTACATCTTTATGGCCAACAGAGCACCGGTATCTATTCAGATTAGTTTTGACAGAATGTGTCACAAATTGGGCCGGGAAGCTGGATTTTCTGTGTGCCACTTTTCTACAGTCATGGTCATCTCATCTTTACCATCTTATGCTCTTTGAGGTACCTGGATTTTTGAACCATTTGTCCAGCCATGTAACTTGTCCAGAAGGACAGTGATGAGCATAATGTAGAGGTCAAGCCTTGTGTAGACAAGATGCCTACATGTTCCAGGGATATTCCAGCACCTTGGGGTTGTCTGTGAATAAATTTTGCTTCCAGCTCTTTGCTTTAGCTTCATAAGGTTTCCAGACCTTCATAAGATCCTTCAAAATGCTAAAGAGTCCTTGAAGTTGTTAATGGGATGATGAGCTGAGGAAGCTCATCATCTTCCAGACAAGGACCTTTTCTAGAAGAGGCATTTTAATTCTACTGCATATTGGTGGAAGAAGTGGAGGGTGAAATTTATGGTCTGTCATGTGCATGAGTGAGATTAGTGGATCTTAATGGTCTCTTCTCTGACTTTAAATTCAATTTCCCATTTATTTTTCATTAAACTTGGGTTGTGATGATTTTAGTACTCACTTAAGCAAGGGGTTGAAAATGTGGGATATGATCAGGTGGAGAGGGTCTTGGGAAAAGCCCTGGAAAAGCTGTTAAATCAGCGAAAACTTTCTCAATGTGATCCAGGCACTTGGAGCTCATTTGTTTGTGACCAAAGAGGGGTTACAGAAAGGATTTCCATCAGTTCTCTTGTGGAACATACTGTCTCTGGTCCCCACTGCTCTGACAGCAGAGCTACAGAAAATTTACAGAGGAAAATTTACAGGACAGAGAAAGCTTTCAACCACCTCCAATTCAATTTAAAGAAAAAAATCAGTCTCTGTGGATACCACCTACATACTTAGACCCCCCTCCCACAAGAATCTTGAATTAGTAAAACCTGTCTCCAGGCTGTTGGATGATCTTAATTAAACTAAATGAATTATTTATTCAAATAAAATAAGACATGCCAAGGCTCTCCAGGGAGGAGTAAGAATAATAATGCCTCTTATTAGAAAAACATGTGAATACCTCACACAAACTGGGTCCATTTTATATGTGTGGGATCCTCTTTTCTTAAACTCTTCAAGACTCGAAATAACAAATTTCATTTGTGTATGGTAGGACCCCTCCACCCCATTACCATCACCCTCTTCCTATCTTGTGTTGTAGAACTGCAAATACTAGGCAGATATCTCTTTTCCTGAGAAGCTTCTGGCAGACTTCACACAAACTTTTCAGATCATTTATACAGAGTGGAAACCAGCAATGCCAAGAAGATATTTCTTTTCCATGACACATTGTGAGTGATTCTTGCATAAAATTGCCAAGCACTTGACAAAGTCATAATCACTAACTAATGATCCATAATGCAATTGCTGTAATTAGTAGCATTATTGATATTACCTTACTAGAGTAATTAGACTCACTTAACCTTTGTTTATAGCAAGAGAAATTGGGATATTGATGCTGACAAGGACTGGCATCAAGTGGACAATAAACAGTCTGTACAGCAGTTATTTGCTAACATGCCTGCAGCTTGGTCCCTGCTGCTCATCACAGCTATGTGATTGGTTTGAAGCTGCAAGAGTTTGGAGCAGTGGAGAATCCTTTTTCCACTGGAGTCTGCTCACACCTGTCAAGGCTATGACTTGGTTGAAAGGTTAGGTGTGGTCCAAGTCCCACAACCTGTGGATTAAGCCTAATGTGTGTATATTCTTCATAGGAAGAGTCAACTGAGGTATCTGCTGGTGGGCAGAGCTGGAGTGTGCTTGACTCTCTCCAGGGAGGTGAGTGGGGCATCGCATCCCTGCAGTGGAAGTACACCTTCAGAGGATGACAGGGTGCTCCACATGCTGTGCCATCTTGGGTGCTCTGCCAAAAGCTGGGGAGCCCTCTGGTGAGGCCTGTTTTTCCCTCAGCAATGAACCAAACTGAGACCAACCACGCATCAGATGGCAACGGCTCTAGCTGCTAAGAGGCTGGGCTGGATTCAGTGTGTTGTCATGGAGGAAAAGGCTGGCTCAGATTTCACTATGAAATCAGCAGCCAGAAAGAGGCGTTTGCTCAGACAGGTTGGCTCCAGCGAGGTGATGAAATGACAGATGACAGATGATGGTCATGTGGCACAAGGTGCAAGCTACTTTGAGCTGAAGTCCTGTAGTAAAGCCTTCGGGGAAATCAACATTCTTCTCTTTTTAATGACTGCAGTATATTATATTGTCCTCCCCCTATTTGTTTTAATAGGAAACATCCACCAAACCTGTCCATCTGTGCACAAACTGTCCACTCTGAAGGCTGGTGATGAGGATGAACACCACCTCTCTTCCCACTGTCCATCGCAGGCAGGCTGGATAATCATGATGTTCCTCTTGGCTTTGTACCTGTACAATTCATGGCTTGAATAATAATAATAATATCTGGAGAAAGAAATCATATCTTATGGAACAATCAGCCTCAGCCAGAGCCCCATTTTGAAAGGTGCAGCAGGGAGGAAGGGCAGAAGCTTTCACAGGGGTTGCAGTGGAGAGCTGCCTTTCACTTTAGCAAAGCCATCCCTCCCACCACCTCACCCTAGGCATAGGACAGAGCTGCCCAGCTGCGTGGCTGCATCCAGTCTCACAGAGCCTCACAGGGCTGGGTGAGGGCCAGCCTGATGGCTCTGTCTTCCTCGTTGGGCCAGCTATCTTGGTGCCATTCCAAAATTATCTCCTAATTAACCCTGACACAGGCCTTAGCTTTCCAAAAGACTGCTGGACCTCTGAAAAATTCAATTCTTTCTCTGATGAGGTACATTCAGATGAGTTTCAGCTTATCAAGGCCAACAAACAATCTCAGTCCCTTAAGTGTATGGGCGGATGCTTAATCGTACTTGTCCTCTTCATCATAGGGGAAACCTGCTACATGCCAAGAAAAAAAAATAATTTGCTCATCTTTATAAAATGTATTTATGAAAAAAAAATCTGCAAAGGGGAAGTTAGATTGAAAACTGACTCCAGACACTACTTAGTAAGAATTATTTCATGCCAGTATGTGTTAAATTCAATATCTATTCCATTCATGCAGTGTAGTTTATTAAAATGAACAGCATCTGAAATATGCATTTCTGCATTCAGTTACCTCAGCCCAGTCTTGATGGATCTATTACTGCTGAAGGATACAAATTTCTGTCAACTGCAAGAGAGTTCATGGGCATTTGATGGTGAAAAAAAAAGAAAAGAAAAAGGGGAAAGTTGAAGGCATAAAGTGCCTCAGCCTAAAAATAGCAGTGAGAACTAACTAGCAGGAGACCCACATCAGAGCAATATATAGGCTGCCTGTGGCCTTTCTGGTGACAAAGTCTGACTGCCACATCACTGCTAACAGATGGTTTGTTGTGAGCATTTTCCACTGATAAGGAGGCATTTTTCCAGGGACATCTCAGGAGGTGCTGGAGCTGAGGTGTCTCAGCAGCCTTCAAAAACATCCTACACCATGAGGGTTTGCTTTTGTTTGAGCCAAAAGATGAGGTTTCTCCCCATACTCAACCACATCTTTATGCCACCAGTCCTCTTACCAGCTCTGCCCCTGGGACCCTCCATCAGCAGGCACCATTCCATCCCCATCCCCAACAGCATCTCTGGCCAGGTCTTCTCCTCCCCTCATGAAACAAAACTGTCCCCACTTCTCATTGTGACCTCCAGCACCAGGCAGCTGTGCACCCAGCTTTTTGTTTCTTACACCATCCGGCAGCTTAAAATGTCTCTGTCCCAGGGACTGAATCAAGTGCGTAATGGACTCCCAAGTGGCAGCTGTCATAAAAATCTGCAGCAGTAAACATAGTCCCGAGGGTCTGAGAAAGCAAATGAAGAATAACTAGGTATGTTGGCAGATTTAAATGGGCCATCTTGGCATCTCTGTCTGCACACATTTTCACTTTTCTAAATTTCTTGCCTCCACCTCAGATGTTTTGCTATATTTAGCTTGATAACTAGCTGCATTTCCAGTAACCTTGCAAAGCATTTTGAGCTAAATGAATATGGAAGATCCTACCAGAAATAGTATGATGTAATCTTGTGTTACATGTAGGCTTATTTTTCTGCCATTTTCCCTCCTGAGGTGAAAAAGCTTAAAACACATATGTGCCTGGTGGTTTTAGAGTGTGGCCCAAGTGCTAATTATGGGTGTGAGCTAAGTACTTCCATTGGCTTTAAAAAGAGAGGAAACATGAGTCTGAAGGAGGAAACGTCTTGCTAAAAGAGTCAGCAGAGAGTCCATGGCACAGCAGAGGTTGAAAACATGGATCCTGGTGTGTTTTATATCTGGTAAATCAAAGCTCTTATCAGTACTATATGCCTGCACTGACTTATATGATTAGAGATTTTTCATCCACTGACTTCAGAAAATCAAGTGCTTTGCCATGGATAATAAAAACAGATATACTCCCAACCATTAGCCATCGTTGGAAAAGTAGTGCAGGGACTGTGCTGGGGTGTGCTGTACAGCTGGGTTGCAGTACCTGACATCTGTTGCGCTGGTCAGTGGCAGCCAGAGATGCACTGTGTGCTGGAACACACCTCTGTGAATTGACTCACTGAGACAGCTGCAGCTTTAGCCCCATAAATTAGAACTTCCACAAGACATTGGGTAAGGACATAAATCAGTGGGTCAGTCCAGCACCAGAGATGTCTTTAAAAGGAATCCATTTTTTTTGCCAGGGTTAAATCTTCCCAATCAGAGGCGGCCATTTGGAGTCTGGCATTGTCATACAAGACTAATTGATAAACCTCTGCACTATAATATTATCCCTGTCACCCCACTGAAACACAATAGTAACACTGGCTTCTATAAATCAGCCTGATCTTAAAAAGGAGAGTTAAATGAGCATCGCATTATAAACCACAAAGCACATTCATCACTCTGCTACAAACCATAAATATGACAAGTACATCCATCAATTCAGCACCTTTCTTTCAGGTCTGCATATATGGACGTTAGTAACTTAATGGCTCCAGAAAGCTTTCCCTTCCTAAATATGCTGTGGAGTCTGGTCTTTCATTTACTGCAGTTACCAGATGTGAAGCTAACCCATCTGTAGCAATACTGCTGTGATGGAAGCTCCTGCAAGGGAAAAATTCCTCTTTGGAGGGTGCACCTAGAGTAACACTCTTGGAAAGAGTTACTCCTGCTACTAAACTGCTTAGTGCTTTGACTGTACAAACTATGGCAACAGAAGGATGTCAGTCTACTATAGCCATCGAGCTATGCAAACTAGAGAATAGTCTAATGGAAAAGGGATAAACAGATCTAGAGATAAGTTTTCAATGATTTGCTGTCAGACTGTAAAGATTTATTGAGTGGGTACTCTGGGTCTTCTATAATACCATGTTTTCATTAGAACAGCTTGGTGGATGGTCTAGGGAATTATTAAATCTGCAGATGAGTGTGAGCTGGAAAGGACTCTACACATGTCTGGAAGGCAGGATTCGAAATGGCTAGTGGAAAAAGTGACCCTGAAAAATAGTATATGGTTCAAGGAGGAAAACCACCAGTCGGAAGACTGCTGGATCCTCTTCTGGACATGTTATCACCACACTTCAAGAGAATTCTGAGCCACCTGGTGACATAAGGATAGAGAGCATAGACAGTGGAAAACATGACACGGGAGGAAATAATGAAAGAACTAGACAGAAGAGATGATTGAGGGCAGAGATGACAATGGTGTCTAAATGCACAAAAAGCTACAGTAAGGAGAACAGGAATACATTGTTTCTTTTCTGCCAGCTTTGGTGAGGAAAAGAAATAATGGTCTTGCATTGTAGAAAGAGAGATTTAGGTTTGGCATGAGGACAAAACTTCCTGACAGCAATGGCAGAAAAACCAGTGGAGGAGATTGCCTGGAAAGGCAGTGACATCTCCATCGTGGGAGGCTTTTAAGAGCGGTATAGGCAAACAGCAGACGGTGCCTTGGGGAAATGCGGTGGACAAGATGTTGTTCAAACCCTTCCATCCCTGTTTTCTGTAATTCAGAGTTTGACTAGCACCAGGGCTGTCAATGCTGTTTGCTTTACAGGATGTAACAATCGATGCTCTGCCTGCCCATTTTGCCATGTGTAGCTAGATTTCAGAGGAAGCAGACCTAGCAGTCTCCCACTTGCATCTTGCCTACCTCCTGATGAAGAATGGGTCCAAATGAATCTCTTGATCCTTTGGGGTGAACAGCAGTGGAGCCTCGCCCAACCCTGCTGCTCTGAGAACAGATGGACTTCAGAAGCAGCACAAATGCAAAACCTCATGGAGGCACTGCGACCAGAGCGCTGAGCATCCCCAGAAACAGCTTTTAAAAGTCAAATCCCAGGCACTGCTTTTGGATAGAGCAGCTGACAGCATAGAGGCTGGCTGCAAAGTATCTAATCCTCCAAAGAGAGTAAAGCTAACAAATGCTATGTTAAGACCAGTGTACAAAGATACTGCCACAGCTACATTCTGGGGAAGGGATTGATGGTTTGCCATGTATGGAAGTATCATTAGAAGAGTTTTGGGAGAAAATTTCAAGACTTCATATCTGTTATGTGCTGCCTGCAGTTGTGAGGGTTTGTGCCAGATGCTATGAGGCTGACAGTGTTCTTCCAGATCATGGGGTCTGAGACCCTATGACATTGGTGCTGAGCCCCAGCTCCCCTCCTCTTGTCTGGAGGGGATATCGCTGCCTTTCCACCCCAGCAGCCCCCTCCCACTTGCATCCAGCCTCTCTGCCACAGAACACCAGTGCAGTGGTAGCTTCCCACAGCATGGTGCCACTGTCCTGTGGACTGGCATAGCCAGCAGTAGCACAGCACCATCATGGGCCTAGTTGGGAAGGGGAGAAGAGTGGGGTCAACCCTGCCTGTCTAGGTCCCACACACTGCAGCAAATGGGACATTTTTGTGGGTCTTTTTCCACCTCACTCATAAAATGTCTTTTGTAGTCATCAGGAAATTTGTCAGGAAAAAACAAAGAACCAAACTAAAAGCAGCAGCTTTCTTTCCCTCCCTCCTCCCCTCCGGCCCCCCAAACCATGGCCATAAGCAGATGCCTGAAGAAGAATAAGAACAGGGCAAGTGTATGTGCTGCTCCTTCTAATAAACATCACTTGTGAAATAATTTAGGTCAAGTCAATACACAAGAATCACAGCAACTGAATTAAGTGGCTGCTGAGAAAGCTGTAGGTTTGTTCTGTTTTCTGAAGTCCAGGTAAATTTGTTAGGGCAAATCACAGGTGGCGACCCCCACCCAGGCTGTGGGTGGTACTACAGATAAGGAGTTGGTGATCACCTGGAGTGGAGCTGATTCCAGGGACAGACAGGATCTCACTGCTGAGGAGAGGGTGTTTGGGTGGGTCTGGAACCTGTGAGAAGGGTGCTATTACCATGTTTCTTGACCTGATGTGCTTGCTCCTATGCTGTCCCTTTAACCTCCCCAAAGACCACTAGCTGTGAAAGCACTTCTGGTGTATGTGTTTCACTTCTGTGTGTGCAGCTTCAAAGCAGGTTAACTCATGTGTGGACTCTAAACTACCAAGAGCTTTAGGGATACTGGACTTGCCTAATTAGATCTTTGTCTCTCTTTAAAAAAAAATCATGCCAGAGATATACTCAACATGTTAAGCCAAACACCCTGAATGCTGAAAATACAAGAATTTAAGATTTCTCTCCAAGTTTAATCCCAATCCTTCATGCCAGTTCATGATGGTGCACTCATTGATTATGTGATCACATGCTGTGTTTTTCAGATGCCCCTGTACATAATTTCTCATTACTAAGTTTAGTAATCAACTGCTAGCAAGCTACAGAGGAAAACACAGATGGGAAAAGTTGATATTCAGGTAGTTTTAATAGGTCAAATCTGAGCAGGTGCAACTGGACACAGCAAATTCTGCTTCTGGAACTCTGCTTCTGCAACATTTCCAGTCTGTGATGTACAGCACAGAGCTGCAAAAGCTCCTACAAGCCCCATGGAGTCTTTTTAAACAAGGGGGTTGTGGGGAGTGGTAGATGAAGTGACTACAAGGATTTGGGGAAAGAAAAGGGAATGTCATCAGCTGCTGTTCTTTCCTATGACCTGAAGTAGCGTGTTGCATCAGGCAGCACTTAAAGAGGAAGGAGGAGACATACTTCTCAGAGGTGTAACACTTTGCATTAGGCTCAGTATGAAAACCTTGGCTCCAAATGCATCTGAACATGAGAGAATTTAAACACTAGAGCCAAACTTTATGGCTAGCACACAGCTCTTGGGTAAATAATAACATCAAGCATATTCTTGTCTTTTTAAACAAGGTCCAAATAATTATGGAGGTCTGTCTTTGAGGAAAAATTGACCAAGCTTAGCATATCTTAATTAGCTTCCATCTTCCCAAAGGAAAAAAATTAAATGAGGTGGTGTACTTCTTAACTCACTGTGCCAGAAAAGACCATCTTTGAATGCCTGATCTGTTATAGATGTGTCACTTTTTAACATAACTCAGCCTGGCTTAACACGTTTTGACAGGATATCATAACCTGGTGTGGCATGTTAAGAGGAAATAGTAATCCTTATGGACTGGGCTTTAGATCAAATAAAACTGATATAGAAAAAATACTGGGGAAAAAAGAAGAAATCTTTACAAGGGGGTTGTAGGAATGAGATGTATTGATGTATTAGATCAGCTATTTGTCAGATGGTATAATCTGATGGTCCCAATCATCAATGATGTGTTTTTCAGTAGCGGTGAAACTCTGCCAGTTTTCAATCATTGCTGTTCCTGAAGTGTGAGAGGTGAGGATGCTTAAATAATTAAACTAGATAAAATCTAGCTACTTTCAAAACTCCACACAACTATTTCTTTGCTTTTTGTTGCTGCAAGAGGTATTTCATAGCAGTCATGATGGCCACAAAGCTGTGGAATTAATAGTCATGCCAGAGGTCTCACCTGGCTTCAGCCATCCAAATAGTGTGCATATGGTGAGTATTTGCTGCCTGATATGTATCAGGTTGGTAGTCTCAGTCCAAGGCATAGTGGTGGCCAAGTGTCCACAGCAGAGCAATGAAGCCTTGGAGGAGCACTGAATTTGGGGTGAGTTGTGACAATGTTTTGGCTGCAGATCTTCCTAAGCTGGCAGCGAGAAAGCTTGATAGTTACCTGTGCTGCTTTCACTATCTGCAAAACCCTGCATCACCCTTGCACTTCTTATAGTGGATTGTGATCGGATGGGGACAAAAAGATCTGGTCTCACTGATAGAAACAGTCCCAGGCCATGCTTGGGGGTCAGGGGCAGGCATGGTGGGAGGGTTCTCTCAGACAGTGCTTTCCTTGGGTCTCTTTTTAGGACTCAGCAGAGGGATTGAGTTTTCCAGGGGGTGTTACCTAGGCAGGGTCCTCTAGCCTCAGCTGGGCTGGAAACATTTTTAGAATTTTTGTTGTACCCTTGAGGAAAATGACAACATGAATTCTTTGGCCTTCTATGGTCCAAATCTTAGAGCTAGTTGGAGGCCTTCATCCTTTCCCCTTTATCATGATGCTGTGAAATAGGCTATTCCCAGTTTATAAATGGGACATCTCAGGCAGAAGACAAGTAGGTGGCATGGCCAAGGGTCCCTGGGAAGCTGGTGGTGGGATTTGGAGGCGAGAAAGCCATCCTTATATCTCACACGGTGCAGATAAAGGCCTGTTAGTCATTAACTGGAGCTTATCAGAGCAGATGGCACTGCTCCATCTTCTTCACCAGGAGCCTGCTGCAAAGCCAGCAGTGACATTGGAAAGGCTTCTACTCTCGCGACGGGCTCTTGGCCAGTTCTCTGTGCTCCGCCGCCAAACGTTAGGTTTTTTTGCAGTTTACGATTTCCTCTCTCTTCACTTACCCCCATCAAGGGCTTGGCTGAATACAGCAATAAGGAAGCAAGGAGGGTCAAGTTTATAAATGACTGTGGGAAGTTTGGTTTCCATGGCTGCCAGCAATTACTGTGCAGACTCAGATGAGTGGAGATTACAGCCCAGGGCTGCTATTTTGTGCGCTGGCAAGACACAATAACAAATGACAAACTTAATTCACTGCTGCAGCAGGGAGGAGGCATCTCACTCTGTGAACCTGGGGCTTATCTTACAGGAGAAGCAGCTCTAAGTGGATTTTTCCTTTTTTTTTTTTTTTTTTCTGACTGTGCTGATGCCAGCTAATGCATATTCTTAAGTCAGTACCATCATTTCACCTCAGAGATCTTAAGTCTATTAGTCAGCCACTCTTTCTATTTCTGGACCTGAGAAATGTTAAGCAAATAAGAAAATTCAGCCCCCAGAGTGGGCTTAGAATTCGGCCTTTTTTTTTTGCCTAAAGTATATGATGAGCTTTTTTTTCTAATTGAAATACAAAATAAATAGTTGCTTGGCTAAGATGCAGGGTGGCAGCTTGCATTCCACAGGGGCTGGGAGCTTACCTCTCTCCAGAACATTTCCACATGCTGCTTACCATCAATACAAATGCCAGGGACTTTATTTATAAGATTACAAGTCCACACTGTAGAGCCATTTATTACTGTTAGCAATCAATTAATAATGCACAGCCATCCGTACTAGCTCAGCTTGGTATCATGCCTTAAACCACAGTAAAGGGCGTGGACTTGGGCAGTGCATGGTGCAAGTTAATACTCCCAGCAGGAAGGTTTAGTGAGAGCATCTCCAGCAATTCTGAGTCTTTCCTGATGCCTCTGAAGCAAAGGAAGCCATTTGGGGCAAAAGAGAAACTCTGCAGTCTGCTCAGTGCTGAGCAGACACAGTAAGAGAATGTATAGCTATATGGTCAGCTGGCACTGATGCAGTGCATTTCAGCTGTCACCTTAGTTGTTGCTGCAATGTCCTGGCAAGCAGACAAGTAATGTTTCTTACTTACAGGTACAGGAGATAAATACTGGGAGTAGAGTTATGCACCAAGGATCAGCTTCAGAGCAGGTATCACTCAGCAAGTATCTACTCCACCAAAATCAATGGTACTTTTGCTATTGATGCCTTCCTCTCTGTTGGATGCCAAAAGATGATGGTTAGGTCACACCAAACAGCCATCACCCTGGTAAACTGAGCAGTTTGACTCTTGGAGTCATGCCTTGAAAGGCAAATCCTGGGAACATTGTTCTGGATCTTCTCTGCAGCATCTCCACCCCATCCAAATGTTTCTTGAGCTGAGCAGTCTGGGTTCCTGGTGGTGTTACACCAGTTTCACAGAAAAGATGAAATTATCTCCTTACTGGTCTCAGAGATGTCCCTGATCAGGTATTTTATCAGACCTTTTGGTGACAGAATCACACTGGATATTTGTGCTTGACTATTTGGGGTTCATAACTCATTTTTGAAGACATTCCTGTCTGTTCACCATCCTCTAGGTGTCACCTACATTTTCTGTTCTTATATATGTTTGCATCACATATGACTGACACACATAGTTCTACCATACTTGTTCCTCTGAAATCACCAAGAAGTGACAAAATTGTTTGTAGCAGTGATATCTCACAATTCTGTACCCTTAGTATGACAGATTTTAACTACAGGTTTGAGTAGATCACAGCTATGAATGTAAAATACCATCATGCCACCCACTTCACCTTGTGGGACCCAACCCATAAGACAATCGCATGATGACATCTTTCTAATTTCCATCATATTTTCAGAGTCATCAGTTGCTTTAATCCATTTACTACATATTCTGTTGGCTTTGTATTGTTCTAGGATTTAAATCCAGCTAGTGTGTGGTACCAAGTGGAATGCTTTGGAAAATCTTAATTTTTTTTTTTCATCAACACCATTGACTTCATCAAGTAAACTTGCAATCAAGGCAAAGAAAGATATTAGGTTCATTTGACAGGGTCTGTTTTCCATAAACCCCTGCTGATGGGCATGAATTATATTCCCCCTATTAGCTGCTCCATTATTTTACCTGGGATCGATGTCAGCTTGACAGGCCCATAATTACCTGGGTCGTCTCCTTTACCCTTTTAAAATATTAGCTCAACACAAGATTTCTTCCAGTCTTGTGGAAATTTCCTGCTGCTCCATGAGTTATGGAAAATTAACCTTCGTAGTACAGAGAGCTGTAGCCAAAGCAGCAGAGGACAAGGCTGTCTTCTCTTGCTCCTCATCACCTGCCATGCTCAGAAGGTGCCCTCCAGCCTCCCCGGTATTGTTACGCATAGTCAGGAAAGTTGGACTTTGACCACTTGCCCTGTTTTCACGAGTACAGGACCTGCTTTCCTCCCAACACCACTACATGATGCCTTTCTTCTGCTCCACAGCGTGGTTCTAGATTTCACAGTGTGGGCTTTTGGGACCAGAGCTGGGGCCTCCAGTCGAGCTCTGCCCCTGGAGAGCAAATCCCAGCTGTGGATGGCAAAAGCTGAGGATGTCCCCTTTGCAGTGGCTGGGCTGCTGGGGCACTGGGCTGTGGGGACCTGAGAATTGTCTGCCAGCTCTCCTTCCTGCCCGAGGGGCAACGCTGAACAAATGGTTCCCCTTTCAATGCTGAGTCTCCTGGCAAACAAAACAGGGGTGACTGTTTCTTGGCAGGAAGCTTCGTGGTCTGTATATAAGAGGAGGTAAACCTGAGTACATTCTTTGTCTTCTTTTTTTTCTTTTTGTTTTCCCTTCTTTTCCCCCACCTTCTTTACAATCTCTCCTCTGCTTTGCCTGCTTCTTAACCCTGGTCTTTGTCTGGGCTTCTGCTGCTGTTATCATACGCAGGCAGGGTCTGCCTAAAACAAATGCATATGCACATGAGCACAAGAATCCACAGCCTATTGGACCACATAATGAGTGCTATGTCTTTCATGCTCTGGAGCCACTCTTGTGAGTGTAGACAGCAATTTTAAACAATGTCAAGGTCCCCTGGGTGAGAAACAGACGTATTTTAATATATAATTAAAAATTGGCATGAATAGCTATACCTTCTGTATGGAGGTAAGCAGACATGCACACAGAAGAGTTCATAGTCACTAATATCAATAACATCATAGACCAAATACACAAGCTCTTACTCTCTCCATTTATGTGAGCACATGTATCAGTCAGCACATACACACAGAGCAAGAAGATACTGAAAACAGATCCATGTCAAGCTATGTTAGATGTAACGCAGAGTTTAATAGCGGATTCTTTCTTAGGTATGTATTTCAGCATGGTACCATCTCATCCCAAAGCCAAGGCATTCTTATTGCAACGTTCTCATGGATTCTTCATGCTAACCTCCTTCTACTTTTTCTCTGACATTCTGAGGAAAAATGGATATAGCATTCATAGAAAAAAATCCCAGTGGTTACTGGTCTTTGCTTCCAAAAGGGGCTGGAGTGAGGCAGGGAGAAAGGGTAAAAAACAAAAAAAAAAGTTGTAGACCAAGAAATTAGGAAGGAACGTCAACATAGAATTTTTCCTCATAGGCTATTGGCAAGGGACACAGCCAGCACAGTAGCAGGGAGTGATCATCCTGTCAGGCCAATGAGATGGAAGAGACACAGAGAACTCACTCAGATTTATGAGGACCCATGTAAGATGCTAAGCACGACTTGCATTTGGATATTAGTTTGCAGGGATGTTTCTCTTCCCAACACAGGCCCCATAGAATAGTAATAAGGCAATGTTAAGGACTGGAACCAACTCAGGGATATTTTATTAGTGTTTGTGGTTATCAGGCAAAGCCTAGCACTGGGGATCCTGTTACACACCACTGCTTCCCAGTCATTACTCCAAGCTTATGAGAGGAGCACATTTCCCTCCTGGGGGACTCCAGATAATTGTTGATTTGGAGAGTGAAAATGAATGGCAATGCTGAACTGCTCACACACACACACACACACACACACACACACACACAAAATGCCAGACTTCACTCCCCATGTTTTAATGCAGATGCTGCAAGAAGAGACTGAGTCATTGATTTCCCTCTCCAGGATGAACCCTAAAGAATAGGTAGGCACTGACACACAATTTGTTTCTCTGTCTTTCTGATAGCAAATAAATGAAGCGGCACTCATTGACCACAAAGTACCCACCCTGGCACACAGCGCAGTGTATTGGGATAATGTAGCATTAACTCTCTCTTGCTCACAGGAAAATATGCCTGAACTGAAACTGGAGTCACTTAGTAACTTCACTCTCAGTTTTAACTGAGGCCACTGGTATTTAATGAAGATATTGGAAGGCAGCAAAGTCTTAAGACTTGGCACACCTGATACACCTGTCCTTATTAGCAATGCTTAGAGAGGAAGTAATCATATTTAAAGCTCAACCTAAAACTTGTTGAACTTACTTGTAGCTCCCCACATAGAGCAGACTCCAGGAAAAGTTTCTGTAGGTTTAGAGTTGGATGAAAAGGTGGAAATACTTTATCCATGCAAAATCTAGGAGCACATGCAAGTGAGTTTGTGTAGCTCAGTGACTTTATGGAGGTCAACCGAGACAAGGAATTTTATTTCCTTTGTGGACTGAGCAAGGAACACCTCAGTCTAGTCTATTACGGCAGCTCAGCTGATGGGTAGCCATTTCATTTCTAGTGACCACTCTGCCACAGACATACTGCAGATGTACTGCTCATCCCAGCACTGCTTTAAAAGGAGTGGGAATCAGGACATTCGAAAGAAAGAAGGGAAGAAGGAGATTTTGTTAGCTTGCAATGGAGTACTGGCTCATCAGTGGTTCTTCACTGGAGAAGGAGCAGGCTTTTTCCTTCTCAGAATAAATGAGCACTGCTCAGTCCAAAGAAAATCATCTGATTTTAAGAATTTCAGAGAAGTAAACCACTTCCTCCTATGGCATTGCTCCATTCCCTCTATTTAACCTCCACTTATGGGCATCAAAGCAGCAATGGCCTTTTTCTGTTACTAGCACATCCCAGCATGTCCAGGGACTACTTTGGCCCTCAATGAAAGGGAAATCAGCAGTAAGCACTCTCCAGGCAGGCCCTGGGAAACTTGCATGTTGCCAAGGCTACACAGCTACTTGTGTCCAAACTAGCTGAAGTCTGTCTGCTAGCCAGTGGTCCCTGAAACACAGACATGTCCAGAAGGATAGGGTCCATCTTGCCCATGGCAGTTTTATGTCAGGGACTCCTTTAGGTCAGGATTAACTCCTGTTGAAGTAGCATCCACATATGCCGCAGTATCTACACACATGACTGTGTGTAATCCTAACTGTGTGAGTGGTTCTTGTAAAATGCATAGACAAGAGCCAGTCCTTTATTTCTCAGGTCCAGCACAGGCCATTTAACACTTGCAGAGTGTGTTCAAAACATGAAGTCCAGCAAGATATTCACTGTTACGACTACAGATGATGATGCAGTTCTGCATGTTGAGGTCTGCAGAGTCCCGGAAGTTTTTGCTGCCCCACCATGGAAAAGTAGGAGTGATTCCTGCTGGTCCATCACAGTGACCTGGTAATGATAGGGCAAGGATGGAGGAAGGATTTCTCACTGCCCTAAAGCAAACAGAAAAGAAACACTGAAAAATTGTGAAAAATCATTTGACAGCTTGTCTTTAATTACAGAGCATCAGCCCTGTGCATTGACCTGGACTAAACAGGGTGGTCCCTCGGGGGTACAAATGTCTCTTGCTCTCCGTGCTGTTTGTCTGGGAGCTGTAAGGGATCCCAGTAAGTCATCAGGAAATACCATGTTCTCAGAGACCCAGAGGTGCCTTAATTTTCATAATAATATTGTTTTCTTCTTAATTATTAATAGTCTTCTTAGATGAAAATAGTCTTTAAAAATGTATTAAGCAGAGCTGTTCTGCCATGAAAGAAAGAATAATATAAAATTTTGTCTTGTAGGTGCCTGAAGGCTTTATCCCACAGAAAGATGTTTGAAGGAAAAAGAATAACCTAACAAATACAACATTGGATAGAGTCTTAAGGAGCCTCACTGCTCTTCTTGACTGTGCCGCATGTGCCTACTGTCACCTCCACTCCCTTGCTACCTAACTATGGTGCAGAACAAGATGCATTTCCCTGGTGTGTGCTTGCTTTTGAAGCATTAATTTTCTTGCTTCTGACTGCAGAGGAGACAGTGGTCCAGCAGATTGGTGTCACGTGGGGAATTTAACTTCTGTTGAAATATATATAGTAACATAAAGGAGCATTGATGATGATAAGAGAGGGTCTGGGAAAGAGATGTAACTGCATTTTGGAGGAAGGTGGGTTGTTTCTAGACATTTTTCAGGTGATGATGGCTATTACCAGTCTCTAAGACAATGTTCCAAAGCTGTCATAAAAATAAAACATCTCTAAAGGTAAAAAAAAAAAATCAATGTCTCTCATCTGTGGTCTCAGACCTGTTCAGGTATGCTCTGAGAAAGAGAATACCTGACAGCAGTCCTCTCCTTTATTTTCCTCTGCAAGTCCTGTAATGCCAAGATCCATGCGAGGCATCCAAGAGCCCGCACAAAGATTATCCTTAAGGGAATTCTGGTATCTGGAATGTGCTGGTATTATTTATAGCAATCAGTAACATGGTAGATAGCTCTCGGACTCCCCACAGAATACTGTCTGCATGGTTCAGGTAGGGAAAGCAAGGCAAACAGCTTAAGCAATTTATCCCAGAAGGCACATAGGACAGGAGCAGAGTGAGAGCAATGCTTGGAAAGACCCGTGTGCATGCACTCCTCTGCGCTGGCTGTTTAGCAGAATAGTTTGTCCCCTTAAGCGAAGCAGAATCCCCCGCTAGGATTGTTTAAACTTTGCAAAACTCATCTATTCCAAATGACTACCCAAAGTAATCATTTACATGCAACCGAGTATTGTCTCAGAAGTAATTTACTACTGATTACTTCCATAATGTGCATGCTAGTCATATGCAGCTGCACAGCATTACATGATAATCAGCCCTGCGCTTCAGAAGGGAAAGCTAACCGGCTCGACACAATCCAGCCCCTCTTGCCAGTGAAAAAATAATCTGATTATTCCGTAAGATTATTGTTTTTCCTCTGCAGAAAGTTCTGATTCTTCTGTTACACCCAAGGACATCCGTCATCCCAGTGTGCGTGGAGCAGGCCACTAGGTGGAAGTGTTGGCTGAGCAAGCTAAGGAGATGACAAGCTAAGGAAGAGAAAAGAAAGTCCTGGGTTCCTGGCTTGCTTTCCGTTTAGGAACATCTGTACTAGGAGCCCAGCCTCATAGTTGGTGAAAGGGAGCATCGGTGAAGGCACTCTGTCATTTTGATGGTGCATTGTTTTATGACTTGCTGTTGAATAAAATAAAATAGCGAAGTTACAACTTTAATTGAGGTGGCTAAACACCTGATTGAGGCAGCCCCATAATAAGGAAGCCAATTCCACAGAGTTCCTGCTGAGTTCAGCAGTTGTGAAAAAATACAGCTGTTCCTTTGAGTGCCTTAAAAATATAAAAGCAACCAACCCAACCCCCTCGACTTTAGGGACCAGCCTGTGGCAATCCTGGCCTGCCATGTTATCCTGCTACCTCTTTATGCCCTATTTTGCTGCAAGTTCAAAATTCTGGGGAAAAAAAAGCTTTTTTCCAAAGCTGAGGCAGTTTTGGCTGAAGAAGAGCTGGCACAGCAATCGAAAGAGCCGCAGAGGTGTGATGCCCCCCTGACCTCCCAGTCCTCTGGAGAGAAAGGGGCTGACCCGGGGGTGAACGATGCCTTTGGCGGTGCAAGGAAGATTGGTCACGAAAGGGAGGGGGACGTCCCGTGTGAGCAGTGGGGGCTTGTCCACGCACAGACGGGGACTCGTCGGCAGTGTGGCAGCTTGGCTGCTCCCCCAGACACCAGAGTGCTGCTAAACCTGCGTGCCAGGGAGATTTCTTCCTCCAGGATGTCTCCGAGGACGACTGAGACTTCTTGCTTCTCTTAAAGTGTGAAGGAGCAGGGCAGCGGCACTTTCTTCACAGACAGGGGGCAGATTTACTAGTGGAGGGAGGAGTTCCTGCGTGGGAAGCTGCTGCTTTACCTCTGTGTTTACTCTCCCACAGTTCCCACTTAATTACAGCGCTCCGGCAACAATAAGTACTTTCGGTGTGCGGTCTCGTTCATGAGCTGCCTTACGCAGCGGGGTTGCGGGGCTGCCGCATTTCTGTGCTCTGCGGTGCCTGCCTGGCACTCCGCGTCCCCACGGTTCCTCTTCGTCGTCTTTTTAGTCCGCCTGAGCTCGGTGAGCTTGTGCCTAAAGGGGGCATAAGTGAATCTCGAAAGGGTAAGGGGATTACTTTGGAGAATGTGGTACATCTCAGTCTACACAGGTGTGGGTACTGCGGTGTGACAGCTCTGTAAATTCTCCCGTGCAACCCACTAAGGTGGGGGACAGGATGCTGAGAGTTAAACAAAGGCTTTCTGGCAAGGGGACATCACTGCACGCTTGACAAAAGATGGGGATGATGGAAATAAATGAATGCCCTTAATAGCACCTTTGGAGTTCTAAGGAAGAACTGTGAGTTAAGGGGACAAATTATGCAGTCTCAATCATATGAACCTTAGAAGGACTTATGCAAGAAGGAATTTATCAGATTCCTCTATGGCAGACAGGGACAACTACACTGCTTTTATTGATTTAAGGGTTATTGTCTTTTGGATAGCTCTTTCAAGAGTTTTTCTGGGAACTGGGCTGGCCTTGTCACCACAATGTCCCAGCCTCCCAGGCACTAAAGCTGAGCCAGGAGGTCAGGGCAGCCAGTTTTAGGACATTGCAGCCTCTGGGCTGCTTCTCAGAGCGAATGTACTGTGCTATTTCATACAACAGACAGGTGATGGGTTGGGATGCAGTGAGCCAGCTAATAGTGACACAGCCAGGTAGTATTTTGGATTAGTGCCTTTTTTTTTTCCCTTCTACCCTACATGCTTCTGTAAGTCAACACAAACCTTAGATTAGCCCCTTCAGTGTACTTGCTAGGAGACACTCATTAGAACGTATTAATATACCCCTTCCCAAAAATTTATTTTCCTGTGCTCTTTCTATTTTCATAGTATGGTCCCTGGTGGATCTTATAACACATTCATTACTTAGGGGCCACACATAGCAGCCAGTGGCTGGAGGGAGCACAAAAGAAATGCTTATCTCTTTACACCATCTTCTGTGCTTCTCCACAGACCATCTGTTGAAGCACAGAAGTGTCAGGTACCAGACCTACTGCTTTCCTTGCACATTGCAAGGTCTTGTCCTAGGACCATAGGACCATTATGGTCTGGTTCATGATGGGAGAGCAAAGTACCTCTTCTTTTTTCCACTCTGATTGTTTCAGAATCCCCAAGAAAGAAGGTTGCTGGTGTGCCAGAGTTGCCAGCCTCCAATACCTCCCTAGTGTTTGTTTTATTTTCTGTGGTACTGTAGTCACTTAAAAAGTGATAGCTGCTGCCAGCAGAGCAGCAACTGCTGTAAGTGAGGAACAGCTTCAGAGCACAACAAAAGACATCAAGCCTCAGACCCCCTGTCCTTCCTTTGCTCTGTTGAGCAGTGCCCTGTCTTGACAAATATGCCACAGTGTGAGCAGAGCTAGATTTGTCAAAGATTTGCAAAGCTGAGAGCATGTATCCCTGAATCTGTCTACCCAAAAGAGTACCTCTATAGAAAAAATTAGATCCCAGCTACTGCAAGCATCCATTTAGTGGCTGAGAGCATATATTCATGTGATACCTTTGGAACTGTGGAACTCCTGAAAAGCTGAAAGGTACAAAGGCTAAGACATCCCAACACTGGGCATATTAAATAATAAATCAGACCATTATGTAATGATCCAGGAAAAAAAGGTCCTGCTCCTGTAGCAGCATTGTCAAAGCCTCATCACTGAGGGCCTTGTGGATATAACTTTGGCCCAGGAGGAGGGAAAGGCTCCTGCCAAAGGTGCCCATGTGGCCCAGCCACCGATTTATTCCAGCTGAAGATCCATCCCAAATACATGTATTTACTGTGCTTTTTCCTCTCCCCAAAAGCAAATTCCCTTGTTTTCTGAAACAGTAAGATTAATACTTAGTGCTTGCTAACCACTTTACATGTTCAGTGTGCTATACAAATATTAACTAATGAATCTCATCATGACATAATTAAATCTTATTTTACAGTGATTGAATGTTATCTTACACTTTATACAATACAGTAATTACAAAGATAGGGGGAAAAAAAGCCTAATAGATCTAAGAGAGAACGATTGACAGTTTTATGGTTCCTTTTTTCCCCCCCTTCCTTGTATCCGAGATGACTGGAGAATCCAACATAGTTTTCTGAAGGCCGGGACTTGTGAGAAAATTAGTTCAGAAGATGAACAGATCCCAAATCTTGTGATGGTTGAATTTTTCTTTTTGTTTGTTTTTGTTTTTTGAAAAAGTCTTTTCAATGCTGTCCTTTTTCTGAGTTCTCTGAAGGAGCCAAAACTAAAGGCAGGCAGCAAAGAGTATTTCTTCCCCTGATCCTGATATCTGAGGAGAATTCTCTTACTAAGGAGAGCACATATCCATCCCAGCATACAGCCTCCTTGGCTCCCTGTTCACATGCGATGTGTTGGACAGCCCACTGCCCTGTGTGTGTACACCCACCATGGGGTACACACTTCAACAGTACCTGGCCCTGCAGCTCCCACACTCCTTGGCCTCATAGCAGCCCTGGAAAGGTGGATGCCAGGGGTTTGATGCAGGGAGGTGTGAAGCAGGGCCCTCAGATACCCGAGCTGCTGCCGTGGGGACAGCCTGGTGGCAGCCCCCTGCAGTGCCCACCCATGTGAGGTGACCAAAGCAGCATGTGTTTGCAGAGACCCTCCTGCCTGTTGCTCTCCAGGCTGGGGCAAGGGAGCAAAGGTGTGAGAGAGGGAGCCAAGACTGTGCGTGAGAGGAAAGGACAGACTAACATGAGATCACCCTCTTACAGACTGCTCCATGTTATGTGCTGTCATAAAGACATTTGACTCTCAGGGGCTATGAAACTGCTTTCCAAAAGGAATGCTTTCCTTCCTTATCTCTCCTAAATAGTTTGCCAGGAATAAAGCTCTTCTAAAGCTCTCCTCAGAACACAGGGGTTGCTCTGTTAGCACAGAGCAGGAGGGGCCAAACTGATGTTGCCAGGGCAGAGAATTTGCTCTGAGGTACGCTGTGTGTGAAATATGGGCATGGGGTGCAAACTCATTTCACCAGGATGGAAGATAAAGAGGAATCTGAGTGTGATCAAACAGGAGCAGAGTCAGCAAAGTGGTGGGGAAGTGACCCAAAAATTTGCTCTTCCAAAACCCAGTCTAAGATCTTGCTGAGAAAAAGGTGACAAGCAGCAAGCAAAGGAAGCAGGCAGACAAGTCCTGGATGGCTTCCTGCTTTATGGGGGCTCAGCTCTCTTCTTCAGGGTGTGCTGACAGCTGTAGTGAGGGGTCAGCCTTTGTCCTGGGGACACTCCAGACATGGGTGGTGCAGAAAACAGGAGACAGTGCCCACTGGATCTGTTCCAAAAGCAGAAGAGGTCCAGCTGCATCCCAAAGTCACCTCCAGAGAAACAGGGAGAGTAACTTGAAAAGGAATCTATGTTATTATGGCTGCCCAGTTGCTAGGAGCAGACCAAACCCCACTCAGGGCTTAGATATCCCCATGTGCCTTAGTTTTGGTTAGGTTTCTTGCTGTGCTGGTGAAGACAGAGGCTGTGTTCCTGGGAGATGTAGAAAGGGGTGAAGGTGCTTGCACTGTTACCCAAATACCAAATCAAGATTTTTCTCCCTCTGTCTAGGAACAAAGTCCATGAAATGCTCAGCATTTTAGCATGCCTGTTCTGCAGTGGATTAGTGCTGGCAAAGCTTTTGTTATCCTGTTATCCCTGGCAAGTTGTGGAGGTTTATAATTTTTTTTTTTTTTAAACCATAAATATCTGAGTTACAGCTATTAATGTCTGAGTTGGGTTTTGTGTGACTTGACAGCCAAGTGCAAACCTCTCACACCTCTTGAAGCACTGGAATTGCTTTCATTGCTTTGTAGGAGGTGGTGTGGCCATGAGGGATGGTGAGTGCCCTTCACCAAATGACCACTCCACAGCGAAGGTGACTGCAGAGAGGAAACCAGCTGAGGTTTCCAGGGAGAGCAGCTGCAGTTGGTGCCCTCTGGGTTCACGTGGATTCTTACCCTGGCTTTTTGAAACAGACTATGTGCATAGATAATAAAATATCTTGCTCTGGCAAAGTGACCACTGAGCTGCTCCATCTGGCAAAATGTGGGCACCTCTGGGGAATTCGACAATCCTGAATGGATCTGGTGTCTAAAAGACTGGGTCATGCTCAGGGTCACCCATATCTCTTCTGAGAGGAGAGTTGGAGAAAAGGATGAAGAGCAAAGTGCTGTTCTTCTCCAGGGCGCTAGTGCTGGCTAGTGATCTGCTAGACCAGCTTATGAGGGCCCCTTATCTCCTCTCATTTCTCAAGCTTCGGTTTCCAAAGGATTGGTTTCCAGTTGGCAAAGGGAGTTTCAAGCAACTTTGGTTTTGTTTGTAGTCTCTCAGAGTGGCTAAATGGATCCCATGGTGCTGTAACAGCTGCTAGCTACATGGTCACCTTCTCCCCTTAGTACAGGGGTGCCTCTGCCCCCCATTTTTCTTCTCTTAGTCTGGATCCACTCTGGGGTCCTGCTAGTGCTGTACGAGGTCTGCCTAGTAGGGACTGTCACCAATGACCCATGGTGGCCTCCCTCTGTGTGCTTCTCTCATGTAGAGGCCAGCAGACATCCTTTAGGCAAGGAGGTGACTTTTTGTGCAGGGGGAAGATGACACTGTGAGGTCTCTTTCTGACAGTTTTTAAGCCCCAGTGGACCACAGTGGTGTAACACAAAAAAACCCCCTCTCTTCTGGACTGGGCTGCCAGTGCTGCTCTGGTGGTTGTTCCTGCATCTTGTGGGACTGGCTGGGATTGCTACATTATTCCTGGGCTGTACTTCTGCCCCTGCCCCTGCCCTATCAGGCTTATCAGACATTGTCCCTGGCACACAGTGGGCTGAGGGGATGCCACCAGGGCATTTCTGCCCCTGCTTCCCATGGACCTATGGACAGCCCAGATGCCAGTGCAAACTCTGTGATAGGTCAGTTTCTTCAGGAGGCGTGCATCGGGCATGCTTAGTGCCACTGTGAGCACCTTTTCCATAGCTGGTAAGCCCCCTCACATGTCCCTCCAGGAGCTCTGCTAACATCTTTGTGTGGCTTCCTATTAACGCTGTTGCATGGCAGGGAGCGTGTCTGAGCTCAGGTTGCCACCTGAGTGTGCCAGTACAGGGACACAAAGAGGAAGATTATATCCTCTCTCTCACCTGGGATGTGAGCTTTATCTGTGTGTCCCCCTTTCTTCCCCAACAAAAGCTCTCCATGATTATGAAACTGTGACAGCAGCCAAAGAAAAAGGTTGACTGAGGGAGAGAAACATAGTAGACAGCCACATATTATCACAGTTAATCCCTTGTAGTTTTTCCCCAGTGGGAATTTGTGGCTATCAAACAGTGTTAAAAATTGCCATAGGCTGTTTGTGGGGTGCAGAGGGGGGATCAGTTTAGTTATGACCAACATTATTTCCCCACTAGGGATCATTCTGTAATGCCTAATGAAGGACATGGTAGTAGCTCTGGCATGGATTAGCTGCAACCCCTCTGTTAACCTGTGCTATCCCACAGAGATGATACTGCAATAAATAATCAAGCACATCAGTGCATAAACATGCTGCCTTCACTCTCCCCAGGTCCTATTCTGGTGGAACAAGCATTGTGTATTCCACACCAGGCTAATCATGGGGAGGAAATTTGCTGCAGACTGGAATCTCATCAAAGCAAACAACAGCAATCTCAATGAATTGCAGCAACCCAAGTGTCTGCTTTAATCACTCACTCATGTGTTTCCTTCAGTAAAATAGAAGAAAACACAACACATGTAAACTTGATCGCTCTTAAATGAACAGTTTAATCCTGGCACGGCTCTTGCTTGTCGGCAGAAGGAAAGGAGATTGTCTTTACAGACAGGCTTCCAGATGCTGTGGCACTAGAGCCCATGTTGCAGGGTAGAGGATAAAAAGATAATAATGAACAAGGGTGGGCAATGATGCTAGGTAAAAATTTGGTGTCAGGGAGATTAAAAAAATGTCGTATTGTTAGTACGATGGACTGTACAAGGGCTTTGGAAATCAGGGAGTGTGTTACTGGTGCCACAATGGATGGCACATCTGCCAGCCTGGGTCATGTTGAGGGGTCACCAAACTTTTCCTCCTGGAAGTAACAATTAAGGCTGTTGTGGAGAGAGATATTTAGAAACAACAGAAGCTACTGCCCAAGACAGTCTGCCAGGTATGAGTTACGTCCTCAGGCCAAAGACAGGCTGCATCCAAAGTACTCCTTTAGGGTATCTAGACTTTGATAGCTGCTCTTTCTACCACTGGGGCTAATTGGAGAATTTCTAATGAAATAGATATTAAATTTTTTTGACCCATGGAACCATGGTTGTTTTACATGCACTTACAGTGGTGTTGCACTTCAGCTCATTTGAAGAATAAATGCACAAATGCATTCCATCACTCTCTCTCCTCCTCGCAACAGAAATACAGAGCATCTCCATTTCAAGCAAGTGGAAGTTGGATTTTTTCTTTCAATGATCTGTAATAGACCCATACATTATTTTATTTGCTATTTTGTCCCACTTAACCATCATTCCTCACTTTCCACAACCCTGAAAATTATTTGGTTTGATTCAGGATTGTGTTAATAGATTTACCCCAGGGCACTGGCATTGACTGTATTGGTATAATGCCTGATTTACGTCCTGTATGAGAACAGAACCAGGCATGCCACCTCTAATCCTAAATCATTTTCTCACTTTCATATTGTAATATTGATCTGTCCATTTCAAAGCAGTCCAGGCATTCATCTTGTTATCAGATTCTCACAGGAGCACAAGGCTATGTGCAGTCAATGATTTCTCAATAAATGCTCTATTTTTAAGCAAAAAAATGAACCCAAAAACAGACAAACAAAAAGAGTTAATCCTTAGATTTGATTATAAAACAAAGCTAAGTTAATAAACTGTAAAATAGAGTGGAGCAACGGGGCTAGATTTCCCTATATTCATGTTGGTTTTAATTAGTGATTTACCCTGGGATAAAGCCCCCAAACTCAGCAGAGCTTGCTGCTAAATAAGATGTTATTGAGCAATAAAGAGGCATGACTTCCCACCGTGAAGCTCTCAGTACAGATGAGCATATGTGTCCCTTGGCCATTTATATTAGGGAATGAAGAATGTGAATTTAGGAAGAGTGAGAGGTATTCCGTCCAGAGGAATACACCCTTTTCAGACCTGAAGCCCTCAGGATCCCACCAGCGTCAAAGATCATTTTTCCAGGTTTAAGCAATTTGAGCATCCTAGAAACTCTCTCCAAGTACCTGAAGCAGCCCAGTGCAGGTGCTGAGAGTCATGTTATAGGGAGCTGGAAGGAATGACCCAAACAGGACGTGCAGGGACACCTGGCACAATGCACCTAGAGGCTTGCCACTGACTTCAGGGAGATTGAGATTTCTTCTCCCCTCCCAGTGCTCAGCATCTGTTGTGCTGTTGGGCAATTTACGTTAAAACCTGGGAATGCAGCACTCCCCACCAAACTGTATAATGACTGATTAAGCCCAGTACATGCCAGGTTTAATGTCCTGGTAGCTTCTCTCTTCTCACTTCTAGCTTTTCTTGTGTATTAGGTCATGCATTACTTCATCTTAGCCACAGTCCATTACTTTTCTAAATATTAATCCTTGCAGGTCTAGCAGTCCTCATAACAGGTGGTCAGTTGGCTTGTTTATTGCTAAAGCTTTGGGAGAAGGTGGAATAATCAGTAAGGATTTTTATGATGAAATATGATTTCCACAGGGTGGGACATAGTGACCACATTTACAGTAGTAAACCAAACAGTGCCAGAAACACTCTTGGATATTGGCTATTATTGGCTATCCTGTTGGAGACTTCACCGGCACACTGCTGGCCTGTACCAGCTCCATGTTTCCCTATGGGATTACTGGGCGTGGTTTGGGAACTGGATTGTTTCACAGACAGCCCCAGAGGCTGTTTGCATACAGCTGCCCTTCTCTGAATGTGGGCAAAGCATTAGGCAGCTGCAGGCTGCCCCATGGTACTTGGCATAGGAAGTGTGTCCACAGAACAGCAATGAAGCTGACAAAGGGTCTGGAGCACAAATCTTATGAAGAGCAGCTGAGGGTACTGAGCTTGTTTAGCCTGGAGAAAAGGAGGCTCAGGGAGACATTATCACTCTACAATTAACTGAAAGGAAGTTGTAATGAGGTGGGGATCAGTCTTTTCTTCCACTTAACAAGTGACAGGATAAGAGGAAATGTGCTCAAGTTGCTCCAGGGAAAGTTTGGATTAGACATTGGGAAAAATTTCTTCACAGAAAGGATTGTCAAACACTGGAACAGACTCCCCAGGGAAGTGATGAAGTCACCATCCCTAAGAGTGTTCAAAAAACTTGTGGATATGTCACCTGAGGACATGGTTTAGTGGTGAACATGGTGGCAGGTTGACAGTTTGACTTGATGATCTGAGACGCTTTTTCCAACCCTAACGATTCTGTGATTATACAATATCCCCAAACCCTGGGTTGCCAGTATAGCTGCATCCAGCAATCCTTTCACTCTCCTGGTCACCCCATCTCCTTTCTATTTGGACTGTTGTAGGAAAGCACCAGGTTTGCAGAAAGTGTCATTCCAGCTCTAAAAAAAGGAGTGGCTTATGTTTCCAACACAACAGTTGCCTGAGAGGGCATGGATTGCTGTAGTCAGGTCATGCACTGACACCGGGCTTGCTTGAGCTGAAATGCCATGAGGGTTGTCCTGAACACCATCATCAGAGAAGAATTAATACCAGGTTCAACAGAAACATTAAGAGCCCAGGCAGCTGGTGCATGGTCATTATGCTGAGGATGATGTTTCTATACCAGAAGGACGTACTGCAGGATACTCTTTAAGATCTTAACCTCACAAACACTGAATCTCATTTAAAGGGCAGCATCTTCCATAACATAATCCCTTTAGAGAACAGACAACACTGGGATATCTCCAGGAGAGTAATGCATCAGACAGTAAGGGAGTGTGTGATCCATCAGCTGTAAGGCTGTTGCATGAGTGTTAAGAAACAAGCCTTAACTATGTTGAAAGGATGTTATTGCACACCAAGGCACTGGTGCTTCTCAGCTACCCCATGCCTGCTCCTCCCAAACTGCCAGTCCTGTTGCACCCATGTCACTGCTGAGATGTGTAACCTCAAGATACCATGCTGGTAGCACCTACAAAGCTGACGGAAGTAGAACCTAACCCTGGCCTGTTGGTCCCATGCAGAGCTCCCAGCATAAATAAACATGTTTGTCCACAGGTATTCATCATGTTTTTTTTCCCATGAACTCTGCTAGAACAGTAAAGAAACATGTGCAGAAAGAAAAGCAGTTTTTTAAAATTACGTAAGAAAATTTAGCATGTTTGGGTGGTCTAAATCTCATTGACATTCCCATGCTACTCACAGGGAGGAGTTAAGTACCTCTGAAAACCTCTGAGAAATGTAGAACTGCCCAGAAACATGTATCTTTTAAATCATATGTCTATGGCCAAGTATTTCCATAAAGTTATCTCAGGCACCAATTGTGTGCAACACTTACCCTTCTCAAGTAAAAGGGCTGAATGAACAGAGAGACCTTCACTGCACTGGCCCCTGAGTGCCAACACACACGACTCCTGGGGGCATCATGCAAATCTCAGAGCCAAAGCCTGCCCAGAAATGCAGAGACTGCCATTACCATTGCTTCACTCTGAGTGAGACTGATTTCATGCTGCATTACCTTTTTACATGCTGCAGATGTAATTTTAAATACCTGTGCCATTCGCTTTGCACTACATGCTACAAGTGTGTTGGAAAGTAGGTTATTTTGCTGGCAGTTTTGAGAATGCTGTGGTTACAGCAGTGCTCCCATTTGAGTAGCACCTAGTGAATAGGCTACAATATATGATCAAACAGCCTTGGCAATCCCTTTTCATTAGTGGGAGTAAATGCTTGGCACTGCATCAATCTTCTGCTCCCTCTCCTCTTCTTCTAGGAGTGCCAAGTCATTTTAAAGACACATTAAATTGCCAGAAGACTCCCAAAGAAAGCCAGTCAGCTCGCTGCTCGTTTGGATAAAGTTAATTACAGTGAAAATTAAAATCTGCCGTTCTTGATTGGTGTTGTTGAGACTTACAGAATCACATTGTCCTCGGGGATCTGCCTGCCAGCTCTCCTCCCTCCCCTTTCCTGAGCGTGTGCCTTTCCTTTGTTGTTCTTTGTAATTGTTTTGTCACCTTTGTTGAGGTGTATCTGACCAGGGGCTGGACTGCCAGGGATATGATGTGCTGCTGCCTTGCACTGCTGACCGAGAGCAGCGTGGAGGTGCCCAGCCCTCCTCACCATTGGCACTGCAGCTTGTCTCAGTTGCTGACTTGAGTTAGGACAGGGGGATTTTACAAGCAGAGATGGTATGTCCTGGGACTGATGGTGATGCACGGAAGGGGAACGCAGGGCAGCTTCCACAGACAGCTAGAGTTGCTGGTGAGGTTCCCCTGAGTACGTGGCTTCTGGCCAGTCCCAGGACTGCTCTAAAAGAGCTATGTAGGTACAGCCTTTAGAGTACTTCTGGTCTTTTTTGTTTATTATCGTACCTACCACCTGCATTTACCCAGCCAACCTTTCCATTCATAAGACCAAAATCAGTCACAAATGATTAATAAGAAAGATTTGTGACTGCAAGGAATGCTGAGGTCTGTCATGTCTGTTTTCTTTGCATGTCTCCCAGGTGGAATTGAAGCATTTTGAGGAAATGCTTGGAGAGGAGGAGAATAAGCTTGCTCTGTGCTGACATGGTGTTCTCAGCCCTTTCCAGGACTTCTGAGGCCTCAGGGTGCTCAGCATCAGGGTGCTTTTAGAGGTGGCTGGTGTGAGAGGTGTCAGAAAGGTGAAAGCAATACAGCACTGCAGACGAACATGAAGGCCCCAGCATGTGTGTCTAATGCTGGACTTTAGCAACGTCCAGATAAGTCACAGAAAGTAAATTTCTTATGTTTTAAAAGAATAGTAATTCAATACCTTCATAAAAGATCACAAAAACATAACTGCTTATCAAGTGGAGAATACAAGAACACAGCAAAAAATGCATTTTGGCTTAATTGGGTAAAAGAGGGTTAATGACTGGTTTTGATTGAACAGTAAGAATAATTGATAAAAAAAAAACAAAACAAACAAACATAAAACATTCAAAATTCTGGACCAGAATTTTCTGGAAAAATTAGTGACTGGTCATGTCCCTTAAAACTCCTGACCAGGACTGGCTGGCTCAGGAGCATATTGGATTAGGCATCCCATCTATGGAGTGTAGGATACTGGGCCTTATGAAGAAAGGGTGGATCAGTGTGCTGGCATATATCTGGTGATTTTACACATTCTGGGAGAGTTAGTTTAAAGTGTATTCTTGACTTAATACAGCCATTGCACAGAAGTACCATTCTGCTTATTTAAGGATATTGCATGGAGGTCTCATGCACAGATAGCTGCCTGAAAGCTCTTTATCTCTGCATTTCCCTCAGCCATATTTAAACTCTGACTCTTACGAGGTAACTCCATGCCATGAAGAGAAGTCTGTGCCACAGTGTGCATGTGTATGAGAGTGGGGCTGCTCAGGAGTCAGGTGGAAAGAAGGCAAGAAGGAGGAAACAATACTAAATGCAGAATCAATTTCATGCTGCCTAAAGCCATGCTTGTTCTCTGATGGATAAGAACATATCAGGGGATACAGAGTATTTGTTTGGCATGTGTCTCAAACCAGTAGATAAAGGAAGAGCTGCTCAGAATCACTGTATTGTAGGTTTTCAAAGGGAAAAGCTATGTCTAGAAGTGCAGGGAGAGTGAGCAACACAAGATTTCTTTAAAGGGAACTTAAAGAAACCAGCATGAAAGGAAATACTTAGACTAAAAGCAGTTTCCTCTGCCAACTGGTTTGCTCTTTTCTCCTTGAAATTCCATTTGGAGACTTAAAATTCACTGCTGATACTTTGCAGGACACCTTCACTCCCCTTTTTGCCCACCCTGACCCTCCCTTGTGCATTAAGACATGTAAGAATTAAACTCTCACACACACACAAAAAATAGCACTTTGAGCAGTTTCCAGGCAGCTGAGGGGCTGTGTCCTGACACAGTGACTTTAGGCTCTGTGTACTGGAGGGAGGAAACAACTAGGCAGTGATGAAAAGCCATTGGAATAGAGGGTGATTGCTGACTCAGAAATGATTTTGTGCATGCAGGGACAGAGGTGACAGCCAGAAATGCTACACAGACTTGATCGAGTGGTCACACCAGGCCTGCTCTTGAGAGCGTGTTTTTGCTGTGTCTGTCTGTTCTTGTTCTTGGTATTTGACTTCTAGCACCTAATTCTGTAGAGACTCCACCACTGCTTACTCTGACTTAAAATCTTTCTGGAATAAAGCCATTTAATGAGCCTCTCTCCTGTCTGTTTTGTTCTTTTCTTTGAGTGTTCATGTCCTAAGCAGGCTAAAACTAAGCAGTTATCCACCTCACCAAGCCCCTCTGAGTGACAGCCTATCCACTGCTGCCAGCATCCTGGCTAGCACAGTTGTCTCGCTCCTGCTTTGCTGAAGATTACCTACATCAGCCCACAGAGGCAATGTAGACTCTCCCTCATCTTCTCCACGTAGGATAACCCATATAGGCACATTTTGATAAGCCTGGAGTCAGGAGAGTCCCGGGTGCATACAATTTCCCATTCATTTCAGGTGTGGCCTTAGGGGCTTTAAAATCATCCTGGGCTTATAAAATCAGGGACTCAAATGAAGCTGTTCCCTAGTCAATGAAGCTGGCTTGTGAATGGGAGCCTTTCATTCTGTGCTTCCTCTCTCCCCATGTGAGAAGTGAAGATGATAATAAAATGTGAACATCAAACCTTGCTTTGTGGAGTTCTTTGATCCACAGATGGAAGGTTATATAAATGCAAAGTGCTATCATTATTTATAAGGAACACACAGTCTACAGCTCCTTGCAATCTGGTGTGGTGGAAATAAACAGGAAGGCACAAATTTAGCATGATGACTTCACTGCTGGGTCTAATAAGATGCAAAGACAGGCTGGGAAGACGTGAGTTTGTTTGAACACATGATGCTGTTTTACCAGTAATTGACAAATACAAATTATGAAAAAGGAATCTGATGTGCTGTATTCACAGGTGATGAGAACTGATTTGACCCCTTTTAGTGCAGCAATCTCTGAGAGTTTGCATCAGTTTCATTTCCCTTATTATCAAAGCCTTACTTCCAAAGAAATATATGTTTTAGAAGCTGACTGCTTTCCTTCCAGGTATAAATTAATGTGGTTAAAATTACTCCCTTAAACCAGTGCTGACATAAAATGCTGAGTATTTTGTGCAGTTGCAACGGGAATGCATTTTAACTGATAGCAGGCTGACAGCTTCAGAAACTGAAATCCAGGAGTTGTGCCTAAGAGGAACAGGTGGGAAGACAGCTGTTCCTCTTCTGCTAGAAATGAAAGAGCCAATTCCTGAGCTTCTGCCTGGCTTTAGGGAGCATCTCTCCCCCACTGTTTGGCTGGTGCTGTGGGATCCCTCTTTTCCCTGTTTTGAGCTTTTTTTGGTTTTAGTGTGTAGGTGCAATATAGGAAGGGAAATACAAGCTCTCTGGCAATGTGGCTTAGCTCTTCCTTGGGGAAATGCCAAGCTGGTGGAGGAGGGCAACTCACCAGAGGCTTGCTCACCTCTTGGTTCCCCTGGCACTCAGAGGTTGCTGGGATTTCTCATACCTGGAGATCAGTAATTTGGTACAGACTGAAGGGTGAAGGCCGGGGGTCCCCTCACTGACTTTGCTTTGGGTACTGTGAGAGCCCTGTCAGGCAACAGGAAAGGTGCTGCTGCCCGCAGTGTTCTGCAGCCCACCTCATTCCCTGCTCACTGCTTTGGACAGAACTGCTCCCAGCAGTGCAACCCAGACTGCTCGAATCACCTGCCCCACGGAGGCGCTGGCTGAGAGCTCCCTTTCCCTGCAGCGCTCTTTCTAAGCCCCAAATCAGACTAAAACACAACACTGTTCAGTACTGCCAGGGAATAGGGAGCTGTGTGGGCTGTGTTTGGAACTGTGAGTGGGTTTTGGTGGCTGCTCCGAGCTGAGCTGGTTGTGGGGCTGTTTTACAGCATGATCACATCAAGCCCATTGGGACAGGCACTGTCTGGAGAGACGAGGTGAAACAGAGGCAGGCACACTCACGGCATGGCAGTATTTCAGCACCTGGCTCCAGCACCCCACAGAGCACACTCAGGGATTTTAGGCAGCAGGTCAAAGTACAAGGACTAAGGGACCTTGGTTTTCACAGCATATCTTTTCTTAGGATTGGGAGATGGGTGAAGGGCCTGGGGTAAGAGACCTGCTCAGTCTTACCAGTTGCACAGGCAGCCAATGGCCATCTTATTTTAAAATCTTATTTCTTCATGCTGAGATCTGTTTGCCCTTTAGATGTTAGGCAAATCTGTCCTGTCTGCAGGCTTTTCTGAGCAGCTACATTACTCCCTCCTGGTGCACGGACTTACTTATGCTGAGCTCTGCAGGGCCAGGCTACTAGTGATGCTCACTGCTACCTAACCAAAGGCTCTGGCTGGAGCTCAGCCTGGAAGGAGAAGTTGCTTTTGCCTGCCTCATCCACCCCTACAAACAGACGTGCAGGAACAAGTTTTCAAGCCAGGCTCCCACAGGTGGGAGAAAGAGTAGGAAGTTCAGCAAAATTTGTAGCTTTGCCTGCTGTTATCAATACTAAGATAAGGAATGTGTTCAGAGATGGATTGAACATCAGATTTGCTCAAGGAATGACATAGATACAGAATGAGGAATTTCCCAGAGACCGAGGAGCACTTGGTCTCAAGGTGTTCAAAGGACTTCTAACCAGTCCCACATATCTTCTGTGACATGGTCAGTCATACAGGGGATATGAACTGGCATGCTTGGACTATGCTGGAGCTGGATGAATACGACAGGTTTTGTGAAGTGATGTTCTTGTTTTTTATGGAAGTACATGTTCTCTGAATTTTGTGTTGTGCTCTGGAGGAATGAATCAGTCATATATCTGAAGAAGAGACACTTTGCCTAGTGCTTTGATGCACTGGTGTTTTGGGGATATATTATATGAAAAAAACCCTTGTCTGATCTTTCATTGCTCATTCTTTCCCTTTCCCCCTGTGTCTCCTATTCATTGAACAAGTACTAATACTTTTCCTGAGTGTAGGACTAGCTGACAGTATTCCTCAGAGTTTCTCATATATTATGTGCCTTTGCTCATATATTATGTTGCATTTCCTGTGAAGGTGTTCTTGCTTCTTAAGTCCCTAAGGATGGGCAGATAGATATTACAATTTCAGTGAAACATGAGGTCTTGCCTCTTATGGCCTTCTAGATGGCTTGCAGAGTCGTTGCTCTGGTTAACTTCTCCACTTCCCTCAATGGTGAATGGTGCCACAGTGCTTGGGCAGGGAAAGGACATTGCCAGCTATAGCAGCCTAGAGATATCTCTGTGTACAAAAGGTTCTCCCGCATCCAGAAATGGATGTCTGCAGTGGCAGAGACCAGAGCAGGGTGCTGGATGCCTGTTATGGGTGATAAATAACCTGGGCTCTACCTATTACATATTGTTCCCAATATCCATAATCCTCTGTTACCAGCTCAGGATCCTCAAGCAATCACATGCTTTTTCAAAGGGATAGAGGATATATAACTCAATGGGCAGAATCACAAATATCTCTGCTGTTCTGTGAGAGTTGTGATGTGACTGGAAAGTATGTACAAAGTAAGTATCACAGTCCTCTCATGCTCTTATATTTTTGTTTGTTGTCCAGCTGGACTGATATCTGTGAGCACTGTGGACCAGAGGAGGGTGGAAATGTCACAGAAGTTTCTTTGTCACAGAAGTTTCTTCCACACTCCACTGGGCATCAGCTCATGGAGAAGCATCTGTGCAAAGTGGTATCCAGCATGTTTTTGCCTGCTTGTTTGCTTGCACTTGCCAACAAGCAGCAAGTTGAAATGAGCAGTGTCTGCATTCTGAATTGCTTCTTGTTGCCAGTTAGCAGGTTCAACAACAGAGGGGAATGGGAAAAAGTGAAATATATCTCCATGTCCTCTGGTGTATACAACAGTTACATATGCAGCAGGGTGGGCCAATTCATGGAACAGCTTTTGTATTGTTTTTCTTACATCTGGGCAAACTATCATATTCTAAGAGCAGGTTTGTAGACACATGACATCAGCTGTAGCACCTTACACTGAGGCTAGCTAACCCAGAATGCCACATGGTAGTCCTCCAGAAACTTGTTCTGGGCAATGTTCCCTGGAATCCAGGAGTCTCAACAAGCCATTTCTGCTTGGGATGACAAGTGGAAGGTTGCTAGCATTGGCACAGTCAGAAGAGGGATGCATTTTACTGCTGCAACATTATGTAACTCCCTTCACCTCACAGGATGAATCCCAGTTCTGGCGAACTCAGTGGCTTTACAGAAATTGCCCATAGTGTCAATTCAGAGGAGGAATGAACCTCTGTCTCTGTTGGGAGGTGGCACCCTTGTTTCAAGGTGGTGGGGGGAGGGAAGCATGACGGCTTCCCACACCATATGGGGATGACAGCAGCTTACCTATGTCAGGCAGGGCCAGTAGTTGCCTTCTCTGGCTTTGTAGCCATCACTGGTGGAGATTCTCATTCTGGGTTATTCTCAGTGTGCTACTACCAGTGAAAGCCTCTTGGTCGAGCAATGGGGCCCCTTCCCCTCCACTCCATCCCTCATATTGCTCTCTTGACTGCATCCTTTCAACCTTTTTCACTTACCTGCTAATCTCCTCACAGTCACTGCTGAGCCAAAATAAACATACATCCTTTAATTTTTCTCTTGTAAATCAACTCTTCTGCCCCTTTCATCATGTTTTATTGCAGTCCTCTGAACTCTCTTCAATTTGTGCATGTTTCTGTTGCCTGGCTGGAAAGGGATATTACCTCCTGCAACACCTCAGGGACAGGAAGAAAATGATTTGCTGATGCAGGAGCTCTAAACTGGTGGTCGTCAGCTCTGGCTGTTGCAAACCAGGCAGCTACTTGATCCTCCTGGGCGAGCTGGTGCTCTCAGCCCAAGAGGTCTCCTTTTTCCAGCTGAAGCAGGTGGCCATGAACAGAGCAAAAGTTCCCTGCCCACTGCTGCTGCTGCACAATGTTTTCACCAGAGCCTGTCCCAGCACTAGTGCTCAGCCCTGTCCCCCTGCTGGCACTGTCAAGGGACGCTGCAGGATGAGAGTACAAGCCTACATTTGGTAGCAGCAGCCCTTTGCTTTTGCAACAGCCATGTCCTCACTGTGGAGGCAAGGTTCCTTCTGCTTTTTGTCATTGTCATAATTCACAGCCTGCTTGCATATGAATTTATTATCTGTCACTGCCAAGCCTCCCTCAGTGTCACTGTTGTCTGAATTTTCCTCCCTCCCTTTGCATATCTGTTGCAAATCACTTATTTTCCTCCATCCCTTCCCCATTCCCTTGCATTTTTCACCTAAGGGCGAACTGATTCCTTTTTCATTCCAGGGCACAGTCTCTCCAGGTCTGTTGGTCTTCCTTCTCTCTCCCACCTTTCTGCTATTTGCAACAGCTGTCACTTCATGGCCTAAAGGGCAGAAACATAAGTAAGGGAGAATCCCCAGAACATCAGTAAGACATGGCCGAAGTAATGAAGCTAAAAGGCTGGCTTTGTACACTGGGCAGCATTAGCACAGTGCCTTGGCTCCTGAGGTACCATCATGGTCTGTTGATGATGTGACTGTAATGATACCTCTTTCTGTGGGGCTGCTCAACAGTAGCTTGTCTGCTTAAGCTCTGTGAAATGTTTTCCTTCATGAAAATAAATTTTTCTAGTTAAAGGCCGTTGTGAGAGGACGTAGAAAGTCTACAAGGTCAGGCCTACAGCTGCACAGTTTGAACCGTATCTTTAGAGAAATCCAGCACAGGAGTTGGAGATGCTGGGCAGCTGTTTGAAAGCTTAGTTTTCTGACTAAATGCATTTGCTGCTGATGTTTTGACAGCTTTCAAAATAAGATGGCGCTTGCAAATATCCATGTCTCTTAATGCAAAATCTTTATGGATGGCTGTATCTGAAGGAAATTTTCCCTGCAGGTTATGGATACAAATGATTGCTGATTTGTGAAACACCCCCGATAAAAAGTGGTGGGTAGGTGGGGCTCTTTCAAGTCTTTCTCCCTGGAAATTTGAAACAATTCATTTTGTAGTCCAAATGCTTATCTCTGAACCTTCTGCTAAGTTCCCAAACTCACATTCTAGCTAACACCAGCAACCCCCCACCAGTGCCTCCTGGGCCCAAGGTCTCCCAGCCAACCTGAAAAATATCATGTCTTCTGCCTTGAGAGGGTTTTGGTTGTGCTGCCTGGCAGGTGACACCACACCTGAGACACAGCCAGTGTAGTGACTTAACCCCAACTGGTAACTAGGCACCACATAGCCCCTTGCTCACCTCTCCCTGGGTGGGAAGGAGAATTACAGGTTCAATGCTCCTTACTGTCAGATCTTGGGAAACTTAAAAATCTTTTATTTGGAGTAAACACTACTTAGCAACAGCTAAAACTTCAGTGTGTTATCAACATTACTCTTATACTAAACCCGAAACACAGCATTGTACCACTTACTAGAAGGAAATTAATTCTATCCCAGCTGAAACCGGGACTCTGTCCTCTGCAGAGGGGACAATTCAGCTGTTTCTGTGACCAGGATGTCTCCAAGCCAGTGTCATGGTCAACAGGCTGATGAAATAAGAGATGAACAGTGCCTAAAAAAACAGTGGTATAGTGGGAAAAGCAGGAAGAATTGCTTACTGACTATTACAGCAGCTGTCAGGTGTCATACATAGGACAGAGCTTCATAGACCTGACTCATGTTGAAGTAAGGTGAGGTAGTTTATCTCCTAACGGGTGTCCTCTTGCAGGACTCTCACAACCTTGATGGACCCTCACTGGCAAAGTAAATGCACATGTGTGCAACAGGCACACATGCAAAATTACACACATGCAAAACTGTGAGCCATATATGCCCGTATGTGAGGCATTACACAACTAATCAGATTGTTGAAGGAAAGGAAAGGTTTCTGCTCCACTATTTCCATGATACAGCAAAGAGTTGCCTGCAGTACTCGGGTCACCTGTTACTCTTCTGTGACCTCGAGGATTCGGGTCATGTTAAGCCATTTGCCTCAGTGAGAGACAGAGTGCAGGGCAGGCTTTGTGGGAAGATGGTTCTGGGCCACAGAGCCTCTACAGGATGACATATGTTACCATTTCTGGTGCTCCAAGCTTTCTGTGCAGTTTTAGAAAGGTAGAAGGAGACTAAGAATTAATCAAAGCAGTTATTAGTGCTTTACAAAGAGTCAAGATAGAGCTACATTTTGTGGGGTTTTTTGTGTGTATACACTAATTATTTGCTACTTATTTGCAATGCTGGCTGCAGATATGTTTGCTATTGTCCCAGGTATTCTTCAAAGACAACATCAAAAATGGGATTTGTCCATTGAAGCACCAGCACTTCCTTAAAGTGGCCCTGAGGATTCTCCCATTTCTCTGGTAGTGCTATTGCATATTAGGTCATGTGCTGTACCCACAGTCTATTAGCAGAATGGGTCTTAATTTGTTTCTCTTGGCAGCAAGTCAGAGCTACCGGAGTGCCAGAATTAAAGCTAAGTTAATGCCGAGTTCCCCATTCTGCCTGTGACAAAGCACCCAGTTGCTACTGAGTTTCTCAACAAAGAGGAAAAAAAAAAGGGGTGTGGGGGGCCTTTGAGAAAAGATGAAGAGAAAAGGAAAGGTAGCTCCTATTTTCTGCAGGAAGTTCAGATCACTGCAATTGAAAAAAAATAAATCTACCTGCTACAAAAATGTGCACTCCCTTGTGAATAAGGGTATGTATGTGTGTGGCTCCAGATCCCTGGGTTGGTTTAAGAGATTTCTCTTTAGCAACAGTGCTTAGCACCTGTTGGCAACAGGTTAGGCATGTCCTTTGCTTTCACAATTGGAGTTGTCTGGGAATGACTGAATGGAGTAATTGATTTTTTTATCAGACAAAATAATTAAATAATAATGGAAAAGGAAAGCTCAGAAGAAGAAGGGCCTGGGAACTGTGGTGATACAAAGGGGAGGAATCCCTTGGGGGCAGATAATATCAACTAAAGTGGAAGAAATACACAAGCTTTTCTGTCCTTCTGCCCTCTTGTAATAGCAAAATGAAGAGGAGAGCAGGGAGTACGAAGGGAAGAATAAAGCCATCTTCTCTCATTCATTTAGCTTTCACTTTAACCCTCTGCTGTCTCGTGCAGTTGAAAGTAAAGTGGGATGTCCTGTTTCTCTAATTGATGGATTGGGAAACTGTAATGCTCCTGAAAAAATTAGTATTTCAGCAGGTTCAAAGCTGATGGGGAAAAGGCAGGCCTGATGAGCCTGTATTTGGGGTTTGGAAGATGCCACTTGCAGAAAGTCTAACAAGAATAAGCTCATACCACCTCCTGAGAAACATCTGAAGAAAGTGTGGATGGTCTGCATCAAGCCAAATACCCCTCAAACCTAGATAGCTATCTGCAAAACATAAGGAAAACTTAGCAAAAGCAACTGTCAATTTCCCTATGCTCTGCTGTCTGCAAAACCCTTTTAGTGATTTATGGCACCTTACAACATCCCAGGTCCCAAAGATGCACTGCCTTCCCTTGTGGAAACCTCTTATACCAATCAGTACACTATCACTGCCTGGTAAAGTTTTCTAAGGCTTTATAAAGTAATTTATTTCTTTATCCCTTCTTATGTTTCTTTTTCTTCCAGTAATTTTGTTGTCCCTCTTTCTGTTTACTTGTCAGCAATTATCCTACTTATTATCAGTCAGTGCTTAGTGAACTGATACAAACTTTGCTCTTTCCACCTTTTCTTATAATTAGATGTCTCTATTCTGGTAATCAATATATATTGCTCTGTCAATAGTATTTGAGTATTGAAGTGCCCAGAACAAAAACCAATAGTTTAGATGTGATGTCCATAGAGAAAGAAGAGTGTGGCTTGCTGCTGCATAATGTATGCAATGCTTCTGTGGAAAAACAACGGGGTTCCGTTGACTTCCAAAGTCTTATGCAATTTGCCCTCTATTATAGTCCTTAGTGTTCCAGTGTTGCAGCTCTCTCTTTCCCATTAAGCACCTGTGGTTTGGGTTATTTTCCTCCTCCCTCCCGGATCTCTGCAGATAAGTTTTGTGGGTTTGTTTTTTTTTTGTTTGTTTGTTTGTTTGTTTTGGGTTTTTTTGCCAAGCTTAATGTTTCATTTGGGTAATTTCTTCCTGTTGTTTCAATTTCTCCAGCTCCCAGTCTGTTATTTCTCCTCCTTGGCTGCCTTTGAAAGCAGACTGTCACATCCTCTCTGCTCTTTCCTCCAAACTATTCCAGACCTTTAATGGAGATATTAATAAAACCAGAGTAAACAATGGAACAGTAACAGTCTTGCTGCAACACCCCTCCTGATGCTCCCCTTACTGGGCACACACCACTGGGCATGGCTTGCAGACACCACTCATGCTTTGTCTTGCCCATATCTATGCCCTTATGAATTCGTTTTGCCACTGCAAGAATTCACAAGCTGCTCTACAAAATTCCTACCTTACCAAGGTGGATAGAACTGCGCCTGGTGCATTTCCTTTCTCCATCATAATAATTTTAGCAAGTAAGTCAGGGAAGCAAGCCAGCATGCCCTGATGTGCTTAATCATTTCCCATAACTTCTAACCCACAGTGCTTCTGTATTCCTTGCTTGGCAGCCTGCTTGCTGTGCTTGGGCTCCTCAGCTTTGCTTCACAGCATTTATTTCCAAAACCTTTCGCAGCTCCCCACACACCAATATACATCCTTAACCTGTGGTGGATGCAGCCCTTTGCAGTTCCCTTCCAAGCTCATTGGAGTTTATAGGACCAGAGCCTCAGCTGCTATAAATTGTTATAACTCCACAGAAATCAATTCAGCTATCTGATTTGTTCACCAGCTGGACATCTGGCTGGGATTTTATGAAAGACCATTTGCCTGGACTGCAAATAGGGCACTAAAGATCCCCAGGGCCAAGTAAGCTTGGGGAATGAGGGAGGGGAAAAAGCAAAAAAAAAAAGAGGTACTGTGGAATAAGCGATCTCTAGCAACCAAAAGACCTGGAGGAAAACCAGATGAGACAGAAAAAGCCATCAGCATGG
Source organism: Margarornis squamiger (assembly GCA_035222235.1). Classification (NCBI taxonomy): domain Eukaryota; kingdom Metazoa; phylum Chordata; class Aves; order Passeriformes; family Furnariidae; genus Margarornis; species Margarornis squamiger. The sequence continues at coordinate 52,113,127 of JAWWTY010000037.1, forward strand.
ACTTCTGTACTCTGAAAATGCCATTAATGTACTCCCCACAGCAGTCTCTCAGCTCCTTATTTTGATGGTCCACCTAATCCTTATACAAGTTCTTTTTCTTAATATTGGGTCACTTCCCGTTCTCTTGCATTTCAGCAATATCTCTCCTCATGTAACAAGACTCTTACTGTCCAAGGTGCTGTACATGCACAGAAAGACCAAAAACTTATCTTAGATACCTGCACACCTCTTGACACCAGTGGATGCAGTCTGTGAGCAGAATACTACTATCAAAAAAGAACATGGGCAGCTTGACAGGCTGTGATCCTGGTCCTTAAATGCTTGGAAAGTTGCCTCTGTGGGCCTCTCCTTTCCAAGGAGAAAAATGGGATGCAGGAAAACACACCAGAGGGAGAATGCTCTGAGAAGATATCAGGGCTGCCCAGTGCATAACAGAGCTGCTGTTTGTGAAATACCATGGCCACTCTCCTAGAGACCCAGAAATCATTCAGGTGGTCCTAGCTGAGCCACAATAACTCACTGCCTACCTTCACTTAGCTCAAGACAAAGTGTCCTTGCTGAGCCCTTGCAGGCAGAAGTCGGAGCAGAGCTTAGTGCCCTCCAGCTTGCCACCAGTCCTGTGTGCCATCAAGCAGGTGCTGGTGACCCTGAGCAGAAACTGTTGCCCTGGAAAGCGGCCTTTGCTGCTCACCTCTAAGAAATAGTTTGTCCTTCAGATGGAAAAAAGCTCAGGCTTCTAGCAACCATTAGGAAAGCACTGAGGCATATAAGCTGTTGGGTTGTTGGTCATTTGGGCAGTCCTCAAGAGGCATTTGTGTGGATGGGAGGGTGAGAAATGTGCATTACACAACATGTGTAAATGGCAACCAATTTTTCCTTTTTTTTTTTTCCTTTTTTTTTTCTCCCATTCTCCTGAGTGCAAAAGGCCTATAAAACAATTAGAGCTTAAAATTGGACTCCTGGCAGAGAACGAGAAAGGGAGTTTATGCCTTGTTAAGTGTAATCAGTCTGGTGATAAGGGGACAATTTCAGCTGTGTGAGATATAATTACATCATAAACTCCACATTACAAACAGGGCAAGCAGAGGTGAAAAGGTAAAGAGGGAATGAACTATGATGCCCTTTGGGGGACGTGGCAGAGGAGACTGTTCTGGACTCCATTTCCCAGAGAAATTTCTCCAGCTGGACTGAGAGCTGTGAGCTTGCAGGAAGGGCATGCTGGCAATTCAGAGCTAGTGCCTGCCCTTGTTCTGCTGCACAATTGGACAGAGTGCCTTGCCATGACCACACCTGAGGTTTCACATCTGCCAGCTGGAGCGGAATCTTACTTTGGGCAAGTTAAATATTAATGTTTCAGAAAACACAAACATTTCTTTGTGGCCTGAAGCTGGAGGAGAGTGTCTGCAGCTTTGCTGCCAGCTGAATGTAGGATGACAGCCAGCTTCAAAGAAAAAGGAGGCACAAGTAACCCTCCCAGTGGTGGTAGTACACCTAAGGCTGAGGATGCACAGTCTGTTTGCAGGGACAGGAACTGCAGCATAGCTCAGCACCAAGCTGGGAAACACACAGCTGCCCAAACTGGTGTGGGCATGCTGCTCTGGAGCCCTCTGCCCACACGTCCTAAACCTCAAACAGGATCCTTAAGGTGTCCCACCAAAGGGGTGGTAGTGCAGAGCCCAGCACCAGCTTGTCCCTCTTTCAGGCTATCTGTGACAGCAGTGGGAAGGGGTCTCCTCCCTCCATGCAGGACATCACATCAGGCACAGGGAAGGGACCAGGCTTGTACTGGGCACTGGCTTCGGCTGGCCCCATGTGGGGACACATCTCAGAAATACTTCTCAGAGCACACGTGGCTGCTTGGGCCTGTCCAGGAAAAACAAGAAACACAAACCTGGTTTAACACTTGGTACTTTAGGCAAATACTTCTAGAGGTGATGTTTTGAAATGAGGAAAACTGAGTAAAGAAATAGAAGCAGCACATTGGAAGGACACGGGTTTGTTTGAGAACAGTTTTTGGAAATGCAAGATTTATCAGTGCAGGGACTTGAATTATTAACAAAAGATTGAAATAATGTTGGGAAATTCTTCCTTCTTTTTTTTTTTATCTCAAAAATAGATTGGCATTTTTAAAACAGTTGTTTCAGTAACTCTGGTCGCCATTTCTGGTTTTGCTGCTAAAGACCTGCCTTATAGACTAGGGAACTGCGTCTGGCTCTGGGATCAAGAGTTCTAGTCTTTTCTTGTCTATGGCATGCTTCGTGGTATTAGATAAATCACTTAACCTTTCTGTGACATACTTCCCCATCTGTAAAATGAGGTTGATAATCATATTTGCTTACTTCACAAAAGTGTTAGAAGAATGAATTATCACTGTTTTTATAACCATTTATATCTTGCTTTGGGTCAAAGACTGCTTTTTTTTTTTTTTTTTCTTTCTGTGCTCATGCAACAGCACTGGAGTTGTGCTCTGTAATGGATGTTCATAAGTTCTATTATGATATAGAAAGATAAAAATTGAATATAGCTTTTGACAATGAAGCAAACAGGGTTTGCAAGTATGACAAGTACAGTGGGTTAGATTAAAAGAGCAGGGGCTCCTTCTTTTTGGTGCTGAAGGAATGATGAATTAAGCATAATGATAGCATCCTGAAATACAACCCTACCTCAAAGTGGACAGTGTAACACTACTCTGGCAGGCACTCTTGTGTAAAGTACAGTGAAAATTATTAATGTTTATACAGATCCAGGAATAGATTATATTACTTAGAGTTCTTGAAGAATTTGGACAAGATCAAGTTGCATTAAGAGTTTTAAAAGTCCAAAGCTGGAACAGTCCTCACCCTAAAGAACTTGAGGATAAAAGAGGCACAGCAAGAACTTGAAACAAGCCATGTCAAGAGAAGTAGAGATATGTTTGTCTAAGGACACGCAACAACTGCCAGAGATGGGGATTCCCAGGCTGATGTTATTTTAAGTCGTTCATGTCACTGCTTCCGCATGACTATGGCTCATGTGCTTTTCCCGTACTGCAGGTCAGCTTCAGTCACACAGGCTTGGTATTCTTACTAGAAACAGACACAAAAATGGAGACTGGCCAATCTGGAGACTTAGTGACCAAGCAGAAAACTGAGGAAGGAGGAAATTGGGGAAGTTTGAACGTGCTTTTGAAGTGGAAACCATCACCAGCAACAGTCAATGTAACCTTGGCTAGTGCCTGATACTGTTGTCATGGAAGAGACTTCTATGCATCAACCAGGACTGAGTCAGTCATTAGTAAGGAGCTCAGCACTTACTGACATATTACATTTAAAAGGACTAATTAGTCCCTGGTGCTGTCTACAAGGAAAGACTTAAGCTGCAAGTAACTTAACATAGTTTCACAGGATGGCAATGAAACAGCCTGAATTAAACCCTGCTGTGAATCATTACTGCCACAGCTGTAGCATCATATAGACTGATCATAAATACTCTGTGGGAAGTGGGGCTGACATCATCAGGAGTATTCTTGAGGCATCCTCCTTATGACTGGTTCAGTCCCTCCTACTCATACATATCTTCTTGGATAGGCACAGAGGGAGTAAGCAAGATTCTGAGTTTATGGACAGAGAACTACAGCAAAGGTAGGTTGAGGCTATAGCTGTGCTTTGGGACATATAAGTGGTTCCCAGCTCCTGGTTGTGTCAAGAGCAGAACTTACACAGAATTGCTGCTCTCATGTCTAGGCCACTTTTTCACTCTCCCTTGCCTTTGGGGAGAATAGTTCTTGTCATTTTTCTAAGAAAACAAGGCCATAATGTCCATGAGTTCTCAGTTCAGCTTCCCAGAAGGTCTAAGGGAAGTTCACACAAGAGGAAGGATGGGCCCCTTGCCTTCCCTGCCAAAGCCACTGGATATGGTAACGGGGGAGATGGAGTTGAACAGCTGGGGCTGTGAGGAGAAACACTAATGAGGCTGGACCTCATGGAATACTGGGTAAGCCTTGTCCAGTCTGAATGTGATCAACCCTGGACTGTGAGCTGTCATGAGACCTCTAGGACAACCCTTGGTGTTTGACAGACAGCCAAAGCTCCCTTGGCCAGCCTTGTGGTAACAGGCTATGTACCACCAGCATTTCTTGGCTAGAGAATTGAAAACAGAGGGCAGACTCAGAGGGATGTAACCAGCGCTGTTAGGGCAGGCTGTTGTGGGATGCACGAACTGTGAAGGAGTGTAGGAAGTCCTCAACATCACGACCACTATCGGCATCACATCTGCATCCCAAGGCACAACGCTGGGTGAGCCCACAGGATCTTTTCATTGCCAGGGTCACTGCAGACAGCCTGGTGACTGCAGCAGGACGTGGCCTCCACAAGAGCATGATGAACCCTGTCCATGTCTTTCACTCTCAGCAGGAAGGTGTGGGGGTGCAAGTGAAGTGTGAGGTTGTAAGGGAAAGAAGAGGAGATCTTGCGCAGTGATTGCTCAGGTTTCCTACAGTGCCACCTGATCCTAAGGCAGGCTCCAGCTGCCAGATAAGGAGGAGTGGGTGCTACAGGACTATATGGGTTCTCCAGTCATGACACCCATGTACAAAATATGCCTGTCTGCAGAAAATTTAGAGGGGAAACAGTTTTGTTTGCATGCTTGCAAAAAAACCCCGCCACACTCAAAGCCAGTGGAAAGGCACTGTATTTTTGTCCCCAGTAGTCCTTGCCCAGTCTGGGTATGTCTTAGCTTGGCAATGTGGGGTTGTCCCTGGGACAGTGCTTGCATCAGTATTGGAGACCTCTCTTTCCTGTGCTCCCTGTGCTGTCCCTTTCTGTGAGGTAAAACCCAAAAAAAATCTGTATATACATGAAAGAAATCTGACAGCAAGTCGAAAGGAACCCAAAAAGTTGAAACCCACCATCAGCATTGGAAAGAATGAAAGAGGGAAGTTATGGCAGTCAGTCCTGACACTGCTATTTCTTGGCAGAAGGTGAGTGCCTGTGGATCTCAGATAACTTCCCAGAGAAAGCGCAGTCAGAGCTCAGTGTAGAGGAGTGAGGAGATTGGAGACAAAGGCCTCATCCTTCTGCTGATCTTTGAGGGAAAACTGATTGACACCCAAAGTGACACATTTGACCAGCTTTCCAAACCTCCTTGGCAGTGGATGGAGAGCTCTCTCTCTCCACCCTGCCGTCCTCAAATGAAATCACTGTCTGCAGAAGGCAACGCCTCCAGGAGCAGGGCTGAATCTGACCATGATGCCATTGCTTTGCTCCCTGTGCTACTATGTGGTGGTGAGAAATCATGTTGGGGTTTGGTCAATCTTAGCTGGACAAGCAGCCCAACAGTCATCTTTTCCCAATTTCTAAGTACTTAGTTGCATTGTCTGAACGCACTTGGTCGTCACCTAATACATGTGCCCAGGCTTTTTCATCCTTGGAAAAGGAAATAGTTGACATACTGCTTTCACTGTAACTGTTAAAAGGAGTCTGCCTTTATGTTGAAGCAAAACTCTAAGAAATCCTTAGAAAAACTCCCAGCAGTGTCAGAAAAGTGACAAGAGACTGAAGCAAGGGCTTAATAATGGAGTGACTCTTCCAATCAATTGGTGTGAGTTAATTAATTAATTGCTGCAGTTGCATTGACATTCCCTCTGGCTGAGTAATCAGGGAAATCAGCCACCTGAGGCTCTTAGGGAGTTAATTGCCTTAAACTTTGTTAAAGTAGAGTGATAATACCATTTAAAAAATGCTATCAATGCACATTTCTTGTCTTTTGAGACCTTGCAAACCAATTCTTCATTTTGCAGAGCCAAACCTTTAGAGTTTTATTTGGAACAACTGAGTAATGGAGACAGATTAGGTGGAGAAACAGGGAGCACAACTGTGAAATACAAGTTCTGTATCATCTGAAACAGGAGCCATGCTGCTGAATTTGAAATACTCTGAATCACTTTCCAAACTTTCAGTGTCCATCCAGACTCCTGTCCTTTCTTAAGTGTTTTTTGTCCAGCAGGGAGTGGAGCTTCCCTACTCTCTTGCAGTTGCTCTTCTCTTTTAAGTCCTGCATGAAAACCCTTTTCTTTTGTTCAGCCCGATTTTATCTTAAAGAAGTGTTGGAAGAAATGAGAGAACTATTCTGGGAAGAGCAGAAACCCTTTTCCCTCCCCTTTCACAGCTACCTATTTCTCAGGTTGAAGTTGAGCTTCTCTGTGCTTTAGACCTCCCTCCCAAATGAGCCCTTTGAGACCTTTGGAGGACAGTTGGTCTTCAGTGAGTGGAAGTGTATATTTTTGGCTGAAGCCCCTGCAGACATCTTTTTAAGGAGGCAAAGTGGAGGCTTTTGAAAGCTATCAAGCTGTCCTGATACAAAACTAGCCCTGTCCCAGCAGCTCCAGAATCACTGTCAGATGAGCAAAGGCTTAGCCTGTTGTGTGTCTGGCTGGCTGCTTCTTAGACTGTCTGTCTCTTGTGCTCCCCATGCACACCCTACTTGTTTGTCTGTGGCTCCAACATGCAGTGTGCTCCAGGCAGCTGCCTTTGCTTCTTCTGCCTGGGGCTCCCATCTGTACCCTGCAAGACTTTGGCTCCCTGCTGAATGATGGAGCAAGAGAAAGAAAATTCCTGCTTGGACTTCAGCACTCTGAGGACTCCATAGCCAGGGCCTGCTAGAAAACTCCACTTTTTCTTGATATTTTGTGGGTCGTTTGAAAACGACCCACAAAAAGTGAGCTGGAATGAAGAAACCAAAGGAAGAAAACAGCTTTGTCCCTCTAATGTTCATCATATGAGAGACTGTGAGTGCATATAGAAGAAAAAGGCTCTGAGGACTTGATGGTATCAGTTCCCATAATTTTTATCACAGTTGTTTACAATGGTTATTTCTTTCTTTTCCTCATAAAGTCCTACTATTGTAGCATAATCTTGGGGTTTATTAAAAATGAAGAGAGCCTAGACCTTCAGATGACAAAGAAAAGCTTGAAATTGTTTGCCCTACAGCCTCAGAAAAGGGAAAAAACCTGAGGGACCCATGTTATAAATGATACTTTTAAAACATTCCAGAGATTTTATAGGGTCATAATAATAATTTTCTTATTGCTTGAGGCTGGCAAAATTGATATTTCCTTCCTTTACCAGCATAAAGCATTCCTGGTCTCTGAGGGCCTTTTGAGGAGGTGACTAGGGGTTGGGTGTCTCACATCTCCCCGCTGCAGCCCTGTCACAGGCTCCCAGTGAGGAAAGCTGCAGTTCTCAGATGCAAACCGCCGTTTTCTCCCTTCTATCTTATCTATCAGTCACTTCGTGTGTGAGCTCATACACATATTATTAAATATAAATACAAACCCCAGGCACACATTTTTATCCTTAAGTAATAAAATCTAATGGAAGAATTTATAGTCATGGGTTATAAAGCAATAATAGTTGTAAAATCATTTAGCAGGGTTCAAACAGAGGTGAAAGGAGAAGTTCAGAAGTTCAGCGTCTAAATACGTTTCCTGGCAGTTTCCTATGGCAAACAGCAAATTCCCTATTGACATGGCACCAGTAACAAAAGCCCAGCACTGCTCTCAGCCCTCCACTTGTGTTTTTGAGTTCATGGCTTGTTCAGTTTTATTACTTTTTAAACGCATTTTCTTCAGGTCAAGTTATTCAGTGAGTAGTGGCAAGAACTGGCTGAAAAGGTCACTGCATAGTCAACAAGAATTGAAATTTCTGTAAGGTGCCACTCCAGGCCCATGAAGAGGAAATAAACTTTCTACTTGAAACATAATACACATGACGCATCACAGGTGGAAACCACTGGCATTATGTGGAGGGAAATTCCTGGTAAAAGCAGGCCTGAGCACTATTTTATTGGCACCTAGTGCCACTCCAAGAATGTTTAGGTGCTATTATCATTAAAATGCTTGTACATATATTGCTTATATTGCAGTTTCTGCCATTTGTAGCAGGCAACACTTTCTTACAAGTACTGCTTACTTACAAGTAGCCGTTCTAAGCTGGGCAACAACTTTGCTAAGTATCTTCATCATGCCAAAGCATAAAACAGATGCTCCGTCCTTGAGAGATCGAGCCTGGTGTTTGTTGGTGTAAGAATGAAAGCAACTTAAATCTAGGCCTCAGGAATCACATGAAGCATGTCAGATGACTTAAACTCCAGGTCCCTTTTGCCCTGTGGTGCCAGCCCAAATCACTGAGACAGGAATAAGGTAGGAACCCCACAGCTGTCATTAGTTCTGCTTCTGCTGCTGCAATACTTAACATCCCACCTGAACTTTGCCCTAATGATGGAGGCAGATAATAAGCGATAAGGTTGCTCACTGGATAAGAAGATAACTTTGCCCTATGGTTCATTTCGTAATTATTTTTTTTTCAAAACAAATTATTAGAAGGTGTGAGATGTACTATACATAGTGTACCTTCTTTTAAAAAAGGACTCAAATTCTTCAGCAAGCTGGCAGAAAGGCTATGATACATGCGACACAAGAACTTTAGCATTTCATTGTCTTTGGCACCTTTTAACTTCATTAACCTTGGCAGTCTAAACTACTTCCAGAGAATCAAGTCTGTGTTCCTGAACAGCTCCTGTTACTGGCATATCTGTAGAAATATCACCACTTCCTCCAGATCAATCAAACACTCATGTTTTTTCCTGAGAATTTAAGAGGTTCCGTGTCATAATAGTGTTTATAAAACATATTTAAATGTCCTGTGCTCTCATTGAAACAGGCTGCCATTTTGCTGCTGTGACATTTGCACAGCCCGGGATGCCTGGTGTGCTGCAGCAGGCAGCCAAACAGTTGATCCCCCGGCAAACACACAGTTACTCCTTCAGTGCATACAAATGCATCATCATTTCCCATGTCGTCCTCTGCACTAACACAGGGAACAGGGAACAAGCTGCTCAGAGGAGCTCTCTGATGGGCTGCCAAGGGGTTTTAGGGGGCACCATGGTGAGACAAAGGCTTAGAAAAGTGCTGAAACCTTTCACTGGCCAAAGGGAGGATGGCATCCCTGCTTGGCTTGTTTTCTCGTGTTGTCAGGCTATTCTTTTAGGGTTTTGTTTGAAAAAAACATCAGAGAAAGCTTTAGTTCTGGTGGCAGTAAACACGTTAGCAGTTTTACTTTCTTTTGCCTGCTTCACTCCCTCTGTCTTTTCTCTTTCTTTCTTATGCTCTGTGCTGTTTCTTTCTTCCTTTAGTCTTAAGTCCTGGTGTGATTTGCTTTTTCTCTACCCAGCTCTTTCCTCAAGGACAGGTCACAGAAAGTAAGCACAGGGTCACTGGCTGGAAAAAAAGGGCATCTCTGTGGATTGCCCCTGTGCTGCACCCAACAGAGACCTCTTCTGAGAGTTTATGCAGTCTTGTCTGCAAAGAAATAGTACCAGACACAGAGCAAGCTTGCAAGGCCAGTTCCTTGGAAGGCATGGAAAGGCAGCATTTTGGCTACCTGGAAGGCCTTGATCCTGCCCTCCGTGTGCTGTCCTCCATCACATGCTCCTGGCTGTAACACCTTTGAACCTTGTTTGAAGAGTATCATCAGATGAGAGACACACAGATCAAGAATCGCTGCCTGGCTGGGATGTGAGATTGATGGGTTGGGCTTCCAGTGTGGCAGGGTAAATCTAGAGAGGTCAGTTTACTGGGAAAAGATCCCGAGCCCAGTTTTCAGTGTTCAGGCAGAATGAACTGTGCTGGTACTGGCAGAACTGTGTCCTTGCAAAACAACAGAGAGCCTGGGCCTGCATTTGTCAGGGGTCTGGTTAACTCTGTAATGACTTGCTTCCTGACATTAATTATTTCTGTATTTTTTCGCTCTTTTTCTCATACATGCCTTTACCCTCCTTCAGTAAAATCTTTCAGCTGACTGCACAATTTATCACTGAGTCAGATGCCCTGAAACTGGACCCTGGGAGAAGACAAGAAAAACCACCCACAGTTTGCACCCCCCTGAGATATCCAGGCAGCCTCATTTCCCCAGGTGAACAGCTCTACTTTCTACAACTACTGCATGAGGCAACTGGGACAAAACAGTTCCTCCGGCTTCCTGAATAGCCAAGAAGAAGCACCACACACACAGTGGCTCATGCACTCAGGGCATATGTTTATAGAACAAATTTAGCATCGACTGAAGCAGATTAACAATTGGTTGCAGGATTTTATTCCAAATCCTCATAGTCCCCCAGGACATTATGAGTCAGTGAGCAAGCTGTTGACAGAACAAGAGATCAGACCTTGCCAGCCCAGCAGTAGCTCTTTTCACTTGTGGGCGTCAGAACCTGCGGGTGGAGATCAGTGATGCACACCGGAGTTACTGACGTTGGTGTTATGACTTGGTCAGGGCTTAATTCCTAGCCTGGCTGATGTCAAGTAAGGGGGACAACAGACTGGCAAGGAGAAATCAAGAAAGCATTATGGATGGAAGAGCACATATAATCCCCTCATCTGCAGGGCTCTTTGTGGTGGATTCCCAAGGAAGCAATATGCAGTGGGTCAGTTTAACCTACAAAAATTAGGTCCCCCTGCAATCAGGAAAGACTCTGCAAGGGTTGGTTTAGGGCAACTAAAATGGAGTCCATATCTTATCCTGACCTGTTGAAACAGCCTGAAGTTTTGTCTTGTATGTGAGGTTAAGTGCCAGCTGCAGCACCTCCAGGGGTCCTGGTATCATGATACATTTAAAATACCATGTAGATGAATGCAAATAACGTCACAGTTATAGCAAATGCTAAGAATATGGTATTGCTTCTAAGGGAATTGAAAAAAATTACCCCTTTCTTTATTAAGGAAGGCAATAAAACTTTATTTTGTAGACACAGAAGCAGAAGTTGGAAAAGTTGGTTAGTTGTTCATGCTGTATTACTTGGTCTGGAAAGAGTGGTAATGTTTCTCACTTTTCCTGGAAAATCCGTAGCAGTGGATTTCATTGTGGCACTTGAGGGTTAAACCTTTTTATTGGCCACATTATTTATCCCTATTTAGCTCCATTTCAGCACCTCCAACACTGGAACTGGGTTATGATCTCCCTCAAATAATGTCTTGGAACTCCAGAGCTGTTAGGAACTGTAGTATAATTGTAAATGAGGTAAGTTGGTTGAGAGGCTAATTGCTGATAATGACTTGATTGTCTCATACAGACAGCAGGAAGATCTGTCTGCTCCCATCCCACTGTACAGTGCAGAACTGGGGTCATATAGCCAGTTGCTGATTAAAAAAAGTAAATGCAAAGGCTGCTGGCCTGCCTGGACAATCAGATACCTGTTTCCAGTCTATGGGGCTAGCTGGCCTTCTTCAGCTTTTTAATAAGCTCATGCTTCTCAGAGGGTTTGGGAAGTGCTTTTCTTCAGCAACAGGACATGGATGCCAGGCACTCCCTCCTGCTTGGTCACAGTCCCCAGCCTCTGCGGAAATCCACATTATTTATATTTTGCAGCCTTTATTTCCCTATCCCCTGGCACTGCCAAGGAGCTTTAAGTGCAGCTCCATGTGGAGTGATGATACCTGCAGGCCATTGCTAAATTGCACTTTTTCGCTGGCACCTGCTCTTCCAGCTCGGCTGAAGTGGGAGTTCTTCCGAGCTGGCCCCAGGTAGCAAAGCCTGTGCCATGAGGACTTTGACAAAATGAGCTTCCTGTTCCCCATTTTCTCACCTAATGGGGAGAGCAGGGTAGTGCTGTCAACTACAGGAACTACCTCCTGGGAAAGCAGAGAGGTAACTAGGTGTCCAGTTCCATGCACTGACCTGTGTATTTACCTCTTTCGCTATAGGGAAATGGAAAAAAGCCATGCTCTAAGGTGGGGTTGCACCTTGTAAGTGGTACTGCTCAAGAAATGTAAAAGCAAGGACTGGTAGGGTGTGTGCCACACATAATGCTGTTTCTGACAGTGCTCAGGGTGTGTGACCTTGCACCAAACTTCCCTGACAACTGTCAGTCCCCTCTAAGTATTTTACCTCACAAAGTGCAGTATTTAGGAACAGCATATGTCAAAAGGTAGGATGATGCTGGGCCAGACTGTGTTTGGCGCATATTTCTTGTGTGAGGAGGCACAGATGTATTGCATACATTTGCTGCTTACACTGAGGGGCAAACACCAGACTGAATGGCCTTTCACATGGCAGGAAACTCAACACGTTTCATCACATGATAAAATACTTCTTTTGCAATGGAAAATTCCATCACTCATAAGACTGTGGTTTTGTGTTATTTTTCCATGGCATTTTTGAGTGACATGTGAGCACTGCCACTACAGTGAGCAACGCAACCATTGCTTAGAGCAAGCATTAAAGTTATTGGGTTCTTTAGTTCAATTTTGCCATAAAGGAAAAAAAAGTCATGTAAAAAATAAGATAAATCTAAAGTCTATATTAGGATAAATGGGGCAATGCTCAGATTAAACTTTGTTACTGAAGCAGCATTGATTCCAGGTGGAAGTTGCAGAGCTCAGCAATAGGAAGGCAGCTGTGATGCCTTCGGTTAATGAACACATTCCTGCTGTCATGAGCCCAGGCGCTGCCTTTACACTGCCCAACTAATAAGAGAGAACAATGTTGCTTTGAGTTTTTAATATAGTTTCCACCTAATGTATTGCTTCCATCTGAGTTTGGCTTTGAGTGTTGGGTATTTTTCCAGCCTCAGAAGAGAACTCTGGGGTTTTGAAGCCATTCCTGCTTGGGAAAAAGAAGCCATTAGGAGAGATATGTGCAGGAGTTTGCATGCACACAGGGTGGTGGTATTCTGCTCATTGTGGTGCTGTGAGATGTGGCAAGATAAATCATTTTAATCACAGAGCCAGTGGAGAACGTTGCTTTCTCCCCTTAGATTTCTAGATGACCCAGGTGTTACACTGAAAAAAATAATTCCTTGAAAAACTTGTAGCTGTTTCAGCAGCAAGATTTAATATACCATAGGATGGAAATATATGGGAAGCATCTGTCAATATGTCAGCGTTTTAAAATGAGGAGAGGGAAAAGTAAAAAAAAGCAACCAACAAAGAAACCCCCAAGTGGACAAAATGGAGTTTGTTTGAGAAAGACTATCCAGAAAGGACATCACTTTGCTTTTGCTTGTATTTCTCAAGCCATAAACTTGTTTTTTTTTTTGTCCCCTTGTTCTATGCTACCTTCTCAGTGCGCTCAGGATACTCTGCCTGAAATGCTAATTTACAGCAGGGGAATTCTGTGACTTTTGTAGGAAACCCTGAAAGCACCTCGATCTTTTTCAGATACTTTTACTATTACCCAGAGAAGTAGGGGATGCCCCATCCCTGGAAGTGTTCAAGGCCAGGCTGAATGGAGCTCTGAGCAACCTGGTCTAGTGGAAGGTGTCCCTGCCCATGGCAGGGGAGTTGGTACTGCATGATCTTTAAGGTTTCTTCCAAACCAAACCATTCTGGGATTTTTTGATTATTTCCCTAGGTGTGGCAGCTCTCTGTGGAGAAAAGCTGAGCTGAAGCAGTGCTGTGTAAGAAGGCACAGAGCAGTGGATCGTAGTCCATGTCCAACCTCCTGTGCATCTCTGAGAAGCCCAGGCACTTGACAAATTCTGTCCCCTGTTTTCAGGGATTCTTGCCCATATTGTGGTGCCAGAGTGAAATCACTGTGAAAGGAGCTCAGAACCCAAATCATGTAAAATTCTTCCAAGTTTGTGTAGCTGGTTGACTTTCTTGAGTGGATGCAGACTGTCTTTCTGTAGCAAACAGATGGTGAGGGGAAACTTTCTAAGAAGCCCACCACCCCCTCTCCCAGTCTGGAGCTTGACTCTCTGGTGAAAGGCTTCCTTGAACAGGGCAATGATATCCCATGAAAGTGAATACAAACCTGTTTAAGAAGAAACAAGATCCTTTGGGGATCAACCAAGGAAAAAGACTTGATTTTTTTTCAGAAGTTATTGTGATCTGAACACAGCCAGAAGGTTTTCTTATATGTAGGTAGAAAAACTCATCATTGTCAATAGAGAAACTCTGAGGCCTGATTGATCTTCCGAGAGTTTTTTCAAGTCAAACTTTATTGGCACATATGTCTCAAAATTGATGGCCCATACAGGGAGGGATTTTATTACATCCAGGAACAGGTGAGAGGGGAGTAAGAAAGGATGTATGTGTGACACAGGCATGCACAGACAGTGTCCAGGGAGCTGTCTGTGGGCTACCTGGGGATTCTCCACTCACTCCTCCCCACCAAGGGTAGGGTGCCTTTGCTGAGGTGCAGCTCCTAGGCTAATGTGCCTAAGTAGCTTGCAGACCGAACCTGGTGGTGTCTCACCAGGTTATCGCTCTACATTCGCCTAAATTAAGCATACCTCAACTGTCATGCCAGCTTACTGTGAGGTGACATGTAGCATAACTAGTGCCAGTGCTCCATGCTGCATAAAAATACTGGCATGCCATTTGGCTATTTTGGATCTGGAAGAACAGGTTCTGTCCCTGGAAGATGTAATCTGTTTGATTTATTTAGAGACAGAGCGCCTGCTTTTAATTTTTTTTTACACTGGGACCTTGTAATGAGTTTAGTGAGTTAAAATCAGATTTTCAAGGTTGGCTCTTCACTGCCAGCAAAACAGAAAAAAAATTCATCAAGAGTTTCTTGTCAACGGCTAGAAAATACTTTCCATCACCCCTAGGGAACTGTGCCTACTGGAGACTGTGAGTGATTTTGGAAGCAGGAGGCAGGGAAATCACTTATTTTATTAGCTATATTTTGCAGCCCAGTATGTTTGTACAGTAAATAATATTTTGCATAAAGTCACTGGCTGATGCTGTGCTTTTTATCATGGACTGCTATATTTTACAGCTGCTCTTTTAAGTGTCAGCACTAAGCGTTTTTTTTGTGTCATCATCTGTGCTTTACATTGCTATGTGTGGTGATATAACTGTTCCAAAGCTTTGTACTGTGACAGGGGTGTCACAGTTATTTGGGAGAGATGGAACCACACTTTGAACATTTTTCACTCTTTGCATGGCCACATTTATGGTGTTTGTAAAATTCTGTGCGATTTTATGGCGTTTCTAAAATAACGTCATTTTATGGCAGCTGGGAAGTGCTGTGATTTCAATGAAAAATGGACTACACTGGTTTCAGTGGGAGAATTTTCCAATGCCACTGAGGGATAAAAAATACACCCAAACTTTCTCAGCCTAACAGAAAACTCTTTTGGGGACAGAAGCAATTAAAGTGTTTTTTGCCTTTGGCACGTAAGTGATTATTCTTCTTGTGGTAAATAGTATTTGCTGCTTCATATGATATGTATGAGAAAAGGGTGCAGCAAGAAAACCTCTGTAGTTAAGAATTTTAATAAAGGAGAACCTCAGTGAAATGATATATTTATAGTCACACCCATATGGAAAGGAGTAATCATGTTCAAAGTCTGCGAAGTCCCTAATGCTGATAATGGTAAAATTTAGTTCTGTGCAAAGGGCCAGAGAAGGGGCTTTGGGGCTTGTCTCTGCTCAATATCTTCCGTGTTAATTTGTCCCTCTTTGCAGGATGTTAATGCTCTTGTTTGTCAGAATTAAATAGGAATGTCATTAAATATTGCAGTCATTCTTATTCTTTGCAGCTGTGTAACATTCAACAACTATGGACAACTCCCCCCACCTCACCTCCCCTGCTTGCAGGGTGTACTTTTAGACATAATTGGAGAAAAATCCAGAGAGGGGCTGGAGGTGAGGTTTGTTAGAGCTGCTAATTAGCTGATGCCATCACATCAGAATTACAATCCAATTCCTTGGAGGACTCCAGGGCCTCTTCTCTCCAGCTTGCAGACAGATGCCAAATTTACCCTCAGAAAATAGGGGGAGATGATTAGTGCTGATACCCTCCAGTTCTGTCACTGAACTGTCTGGCACAGGGTGGTTGTTTTAAGGGTCTTGGCTGGATATAAAGTTTTCTGTCAGGGTGGCTTTTTTCTTTTTTTTAAATTAAAAAAATTCCTGGACTAATTCAACTGAATGTGAAATTTGATGAGGGAAATTTCCTTTCCAGGGCTTCTCATTTTGGGAAGAAGTGAAAAGCAAAAGCAGCTCTGCTGATGATAAAACTCAATTAGAGTTGAAATACCATTGGTGGTTGTGATTTCATTTGCGTTTATCCTTTAATTAAGCTATCCTCATCTGATTTTTTATTTTTTTAAAAATTTCTTTTCCCTTCTCCTTTCTTTACATGTGATTCAGGACCAGCTGTTCTGTGACTCTGAGTGAAAATATATAGTGCTGCTTCTCCTGTTTAGTATGTTGGATGGTGATGACAGCCTTCTAAGAAGATAAATATTGTTAAGATATGTATATTGAGGACAGTATCCAGACCATGCCTGATACAGGTAGGCATTGCGAACCCATAGTTTTGTGGCCACATCTGGGCTGCCTGAATTAGTCAATCTCCCTATAGACTCTGTGGGCATATTTACAGAATCACAGAACATGCTGAGTTGAAAGGGACCCACAAGGATCATGGAGTCCAACCCTTAGCCCTGCACAGGACCATCCCCACAAATCACACCGTGTGCCCAAGAGTATTGTCCAAATGCTTCTTGAACTCTGTCAAGTTGTGACCACTTACCTGGGGAGCCTGTTCCAGTGTCTAAACACCAGTGCCCTAAGAACCTTTTCCTAATATCCAGCCTAAACCGCCCCGGCACAACTTCAGACCATTCCCTCAGGTCCTGTCACTCGTCACAGCAGTGATCAGTGCCTGCCCCTCCTCTCCTCCTCATGAGGAAGTTGTAACTGCAATGAGGTTTCCCCTCAGGGTCCTCTTCTCCAGGCTGAGCAGACCTAGTGCCCTCAGCTGCTCCCCATATGACTTCTCCTCAAGTCCCTTCACCATCTTCATTGCCCTCCTTTGGACACTGTCTAAGAGCTTAATATCTTTCTTATATTGTGGTGCCCAAAACTGCACACAATATCCAAGGTGAGGCCACCCCAGTGCAGAGCAGAGTGGGACATTCCCCTCCCTTGACAGGCTGGCGATGCTGTGCCTGATGCCCCCGAGGACACAGCTGGCCCTCGTGGCTGCCAGGACACACTGCTGAGGCACACTTGAAGTCCAAAAGCCCCTGCCGCTTAAACATAATCCTTTTCAGAGGTGGGGGCAGCCAGCAGTGTTGAGAGTATCTGCCACCACCAGCACTGAGGATGTGATCTTTGCCACTGCTGCAATTCTCAGGCAAAAAGGCACAGCTGGACCTGACACATGTTTATCAGAGCTTCTATTCACCAGGATGTGCAACCTAAGTTTTCTCTGCCGTGTGGAAAATGGAAGGCACAGGTCTGGTATGGGGGAAGAGGGTAACCCCTTTTCAGTCTGGGTCATGGTGCAGGCAGGAATGCACAGTCTGTGGAGCCAGAAGGAGAGCAAAAATCAAAGAGCCCAAGCAGGATCTAGTGGTCTGCTGGAAGAAGCAGGACTGGAGTTATTCTCCCTGATAGCATCTTCCCCGTGAAAATGAAGGCACAGGATGAATTTTGTTTCTAGTAAATACTTATACTGAGTAAGAAGCAGTGATAGTGTGACTATGCAATAAAGCATTTCCTGGGATTAGTGCTATGTGCTGCAGCAGATCCTACAAGAGCTGAGAAGACTTGGCTTCCCAGAAGAGGAGACACTGATTTTCATAGCTCCATCAGCACTATTGTTCATTGTAACATGAGTAGAAATTTAACTTTATTAAAGCGGCTTTTCTAAGGTAGCTCAGCTAGACACAGAAAATATGAGACGCTACCACACACTGTTTTCATAAGGACAGCAGCTTTAATATTGGAGAGCAATAAATTGCCTGGAATAATATTAAGTCCTGGAATGCTGTGGTAATGTTGGTCTGCACTTGATCAACTCCCTGTCCAACATTGACAGACCTCTGGGTGTGGTTTTCTTCAGTGAGTAGGTGCATTAGAGGCGTTTTTTTCCAGCACACAGCAATCTCTGGTTCTGCCAAAGATGATTGATATTTTTCTGTTGATAGCAACAGGGACTGAACCAGACTCCCAGAGCCAGACTCATCATCCTTCCTGGAGCTATCCCTAGCCCTCAGTTACAGATTGCTGGACAGCAGATTTTTACAAGATACAGATCAGAAGGCAGTGTTTGCCACATAGCACTCTACTTATTTTCTGACTGTTCATAGAAAATTGCTTGTTTCATGTGTAGTTTGTGTATTTCAAGAATCAGCAAGGACTCATGGTGCCTGGGGACTATTTTGGATATTTAGGGATTGAAAATGGATGTGCTTTATGCATAAGACACCTTGCATCCACCTCAGTTAGCCAGTTCTCACAGAATCTGGGTGACATTGGGTAGACTGAGTATGCAGGGAGGCAGGTGCTTGTGCAGGATGAGAAGATATGATTTTTTTGTCCTGAAATAGGCACAGCTAGGAGACTGGGACTGAATGTTTTTCAGAGAAGGAAAAGGAAAGTCTTGGTTATGAAGGGTTTCTGGTGGCTGAGGAGTCATCACAACCGTCTCACTTGACACAACTCTCACAGCTTCACATCACAAGACAATACCAAGGACAGAGAGGAGGAATGACGGCATGTTGGGTTATTTTCTTGAACTGGATGATTGCACAGGAATACTCTGATGAACACAACACTACATCAACACTGAATAGCATATGCTGAGAATATCCAGTGCTGATCATTTGAGTACTCACTGGTACTGCTCTGGGTGTTCATTTGGAGTCTGATCCAGTGTGGCTGTTTTGGCGTTCTTTTGCTTCTGTTTTCTAAGAAATAAGCAGTTCTATCAGTGGAACCTATCTTTTGGCCCAGTAGACTCTAAACAGTTTAATTCAAGAAATTAACACATGCATATACACCCACATTTAAAAACATGCATACACTCATCCAATATAGCTATCAATATATTATTCTATTGCTGCTTCTTAGTAACATATGATTAGATAATAAAATGCCTCATAGTCTGGTCAGGTTTTTTCCATCAGTTAACGTGAATTTATGGCTCTCTGCTTTGCATGGCACAAAAGATTCTTGCCTTCCTTACCATTCACCCCTCTGCAGTGATGCTCCACACAACACCACAGACAAAAGCTGAGTAAATAAAAAGCCATCAAGGTAGATAAAGGACACTGAATAGGGTAGGAAACCCTGAGAGGGTGGAGTGAATCCTCAGCTCTGCCCCTTTTCATGCTTTGTGTTGTATCAGCGTTGTTAATTTAATGACTGCATCATGCTTTTTAACCTGAAGGATCAGACTTTATTGAATACACAGGATGGAAGGACTCACTGAAAAACAGCCTTGGGTACAACTTGATTTATTCTTTTTATTATCAGTTGTGAGCTTTTAGGCCCTCTTAGCTGCTGCCTGTTCTGGTGTTAGAATTATTCCCAGCTCACCAGGCTCTCTGTAGTACTCCACCTGGGGGATGTCTGAGCCCCATAGACTCATATCCTGCAAGGGTGTGCATTCCCTATTTTGCAGACAAGAACTGAGGCACAGGCTGGCAAAAGCTGGTAGGACTCCTGAGCTTGGCAGATCACTGTCAGATTTTGGGGATCTTATTTTTGCAGGCAGTGCCAACTAGTGCTGTAGTGAGATCCAGCCAAGCCAGACATGTGGGAAAGGCACCTTGCATAAGTGAAAATTGCATTTCAAGCCACTAGCTGAGCATCCCATAGGAACAGGTAGAGCCAAATCTGCTCCTCACCTCACCTCAGATTGGCTCTTCATTCCTATGCAATCCACTGCTACCTGCCCATCCTGACTACATGAACCCGATAACATCACTTCCAATCACATCTCCCTGGCTCCCCAACTGAGTCTCCTTGCCCAGCCAGCCTCTTCTGCCTGTTCCAGTCCTTGTCCTATTTTCCCTTGCCAGCCACAAACTCTCCCTGCCATCCCACCTTCCCTAGGGAACGTTCCTCCACTATTAGGCTTGCTCCACCAACCTGATCCTGTGATTGAGGTGGTGGGCTAGTCAGAAATCAGGGGAAAATGGCCCTGGTGGCTTTCGTAAGAGTATGGGCCACGTGTTGTTCACAAGAATTGAACTTGTTGGGGGAATTCATGCTGAACCATCAGAATAAGCACCCCTAGAGAGCATCAAATCCACAAGGAATGTAATTGCTATAATCTGAAGACACAGAATAAACCTGTGCAAACCAATACTTTTCAAAGACTAATACTTTGGCCAGATGACAGTAGTTGGTGACAATTATGGCAAAGAGCAACATTAACAGAAAAGGACACCTCTGTGCCAGATTTCAAGCTCCTGCTCCAAGTGCTGTTCTCAAAAGGGTAAAAAAATTTTGTCACTGTGAATGAAAAGCACAATTTTCCCAGCCTCAGGGACTGAATTGCTTAGATTTAAGGCATCAGCCTAAAGCAGACAGATAACACAGAGAAATGTCAAATTTTGAAAGTTAAAATTTGTTAAAATTTGAAGTGCCTCAGAGCAGGGGGATTGCACCAAGGAGTGCTGTAAAATGTTGTCAATAAAAGATCGCCCAAGCACTGGCAATACAGGCTCAGATTTAAGACCCCTTGGTGGGGACCTGCTTTTCCTTAGCTGTAGAAAAGATAATCCTGGGATTCATATAATGGACCCTGAATACCAGACACTTATCTGCTCCTGCTCCTGCTCCAGGCAAATGAAGGAGAAAGCTCCTCCTGAGTGGGTCCCCACACCAGCATTTCATTGCAGTGAGGAGGTGTTTTCCCTTTCAGGTGCCCCTAGAAAGAGTGTGCACCTGTTCCTGCCTGGGAAATCCTGACAGCATTTTATGAGACAGCCCTAAAGTCAGAGAAGTAAAAAGAGATTAGAAGAGGGAATAAAGCAAAACTAGCAGTGGCATTAATCCTGTTAATGTGTGGGGGAGACAAAAGAAAAGAGGCAGGGAATAGCAAGGATTCAGAGAGTGGAAAATTAGTGATAGACAAGGTTGATATTGCTGATAGTCTTATGCTTTCCGAGCTTCAGTAGTCACAAACAAAGCAAAGGCTACCATCCTAGAGCCAGGAATATGCTTCCTGTGGAGAAAAAAAGAAAAGTGTTAAATTGGCTTTTCCTATTGTTGAGGAACAGACAAAATGGTTCTTTTCTGCTATTGGAAGCACTCAAAACCATTAAAAGCTGACAAGGCCCGGGGTCTGTAAGGCTGTAAATAGCAGCATCTATATTTAATCAAAGATGATGAAGGATTCAGTGAATTTCTGTCCTGTAAACTCAGCATCAGCTGTGTGACAAAGATGAAGAATGCAATGGCAAAGAACATGACTATGAGAGTTTTGAAATGCAGAAAAAAGGGGCAACTACTACAAATTCCTGGCACGTGGTTGCTGGCTGGTACTCTTTAATTCTTAAACAGGCTGCAGATTGTTCAGGTGGCTGACATACACCGCTTGATATGCTGGTTCCAGAAAGGATTGCAGTGCCAATGCAAGCTACCCCATGAGGGGACATTCTCTTCTTGAGATGCCCATGACAATATAACATATATATATATATAATGGCTGTTGGAGTAGTGAATTATATGCTGCTTTGAGACACCAATTACATTTTTTTTTGGAGATGATTAAAACCAAAATCTGTTTGAGTTTCCTTTTAAAGCATTTAATCTAAACCCCCCTTGTGACTTTGACACCAAGTTAATTTTTGATTGAACTCTGGAGTCTTTTCAGAAGCTCCAGTTCTGAAAAGCTGGAATGAAACGCGTTTTCCCTTCCTGCCCTCTCCATTCTGCTGGGCTTCAGGAGATCAGGGAGTGAGTTTTTATTGTTAGCCACTTGAAAACAAAATTATTATGTGCAGGTATCTTTGGATAGACACTGTAAATGATGGATTTCAGCAAAAGCAAGAACACGTCCTGGAAGAAGGGTAGGGCTGTCCCAGGAACAGAGCAGGTTTGCATAAAGACACAAGCAGGAAGGAAGTGTTACAAGACTCCTTTTTGCAAGAGCCAAGCTCTTCTGGTTGGATAAAAGCCCACCTGAATTAATTCACTGATCATTATATTTTAAATTAAGCACTTATTTACACCCAATCTTTTCAGTTCATCTCCCTTTGATGCAGACATGGGCTCATTTGGTCCCTGAACTAGAATTGATAGCGTTTTCTCATAACAAAAACAAGCCAAACTACCCAGGGGCAAAAAAGCAAGCAGAGCAAGAAAATAGAAGTAGGCTCTTAGGTGAGACTTGTAGTCCAGGCTAAGGGGACACCTGAGGCAACAGAGAAGGGACATTTTGCAGCCACTTTGCAAAGTCAGGCCAGAGCACAGAGCAGGAAGAGGATGGAGAGCTTGGTCAAAAAGCATGAGGAACCAGATGTTTGGCTGTTTTAAATCACAGCTTCTTTTGACCCAAGGTCTGGTGTATACCTATTTGGAATTGCAGAGCAGGCAGCACTCTCTCTGCATGCTTTCTTGCTGACTGTGATCAGAACACATGGTAATCACAGGGGTTAAAAAAAACAAAAACAAAAACAAAACAGAAACTTCCAAAAGTAAACAACAACAGCTCTTTTTTTTCCAGTCACCCCCACAAACCAACAGAAGAAACTATAACAGAAAAGCTTTCCAGATGCCCCTGGCTTCTCTAACTCTTTTTTATTGAAATGGAAATCAGGACCGTAAGCCAGGAGGAGAAATTGTTCAGGTCACAAGGGGTTTTAGGAAAGATTAAAGGTTGAAACTGTCATATGGAAAATGTAAGTGGAATGTCATGGAAAGCTGTGAGACTGCAGAGGGGTCTCCCCCAAGGAGGCTGTAAAACCTGTCATTTGAGTCACTTGAAATAAAGTGAGGAAAAACCTCTACTGCATCTACCACAAATAATGGCCTCCCATTTTTGTAAGGTGCTAGGAGAAGACAGGGCTCTCCAATCACTGGTTTCCAATAAGCTATTAAGCTAATATGACCTAATCCAGCAGACTGTAACAACAGCCTTCCAGGATGTCCTTTAATGGGGACCATGTAGCTCCACACTGTCACCTCTCATTGCTGCTTCTTTGGAGAAGTGATTCAGATCTGCCAGTGGAACAAAGTGTTATCATGACTGGATTTGAGCCTAAACCAAATTCTCTGCCAGGCCCTTTGGATAGAGATGATAACAACACGTTTTTGTTTCAGAAGTAGGATGAGTCTGCTAAGAGGTGGTCAGGGTGTTTCTGGCTGGGACAAGTGTAGCACATGGTGGGAGATCAGATAGACCAGTTCACTCCAAGGAAGTACAGCTGGAGTCACGCAGCAGCAGCAAGAAATCTGATTCCCTTTTTTTTTTTTTTTTTTTTTTTTCTCCTAGACACTTGCTCATGGAAAACCACAGGCTATTAATTTGAAGTTAGGATGAAACTATGACTACGTTTCTATACTCAGGTCTGCTAGTGTGTGGTCAGCTTCCTTAGATGACTTGTCCCTCAAGCAACCCTTCGTCAGGTTTAAGATACATTTGCCCAAAGTCATACTATATGTCTGAAGGGCTGTGCAGTTTAGGATTTCCCAGAGACTGGTGTGCCCAACCTGCCTTTTCTGGAAACATCAGAGTATAAAACAAGGTAAAAATGGCATCCTAAGGACCAGCACAGCCATGAAAAAGTGGACTTTCTTACTTGTTTCTTGGAAGGTAGGCTGGTGGTACAGAGTAAGGGAAAGGTGTCACTGTTAGATGAGATGTGATGAACACCTAAAGAGTAGGAGGTATTGGGGTATAACAAGGTGCCAATTGCCAGAAACTGCCCCAGTCCATGCAAATTTGTTCTGGCTGCACCTCAGAATAAAATTATGAAATTGGTGAAAAACATGGCTGTAGTATTACGTTTCTCTGGGATTTGACCAGCTGCATATGGAAGGAAGTGCTACATGCATCCTGAAACCTAGATTTGATGTTCAGTGGGAAATTCTGAAACTTCATATACAAACAAGAAAGCCCAAGCAAAATTGTTCTACATAAAAAAATTCCCTCCAAATATTGAATCTGCTAGCAAGAAAGAAATTCTAATACTGTGATTTTTCAATATGAAGTTGATTAAGCTCTGATTCTCACCTCTCCGGTCCAAAACAGGGCTTCTAGAGGACTTCAGAGACATGAAGCATCATATTCTGGTCAGGTATCGTGATGTGTAGAAACCCTGGCTGTGGCATTGTCAGACAGACATGTGGTGTGGCCAGAAAGCAAGCAATAACCCTGGAAAGTCTGGTGAAATTAAAAGACACTGTATCCTGACCAAGGAAAATGGTTATGTGATCATCTCAGAATCCTTCTTTAGGCTACCTAAATATACCCACAGGATAAGCTGTCACAATGCAGGTGCTGGTCTATTGTGCAAAAAGTCATGTCCCCTTAGCTTTAGATGATTATGATGCCCATGTCTATTTCCAGATAATCATTGCATAGGGACAATTCACAACCCAGAAACTGCACTAATGCATGGACTGCACCTAACTAAGAAACACTAGTGAGATCACTTTTTCTTCTTAAAAGTGAGCCCATGGTCTTTAATTCATGTGTGTGTGGCTACAATGCAGTCATACAAAGTTGCGTGAGGTGAACACTGCAAATAATTTTTCTTGATTTTAATCAGTTAGGTTCTTAAGCCCTTTGTTGGAGCCAAAGTTTAGCCCTGTATCTGACTTGACTCTCTTTCAGATGACAGATAAGGTGACAGGGATGAAGAAGATATAGAGTACAAATCCAAGCAAGTATGGAAAAAAGGTCTCGTGTAAGACCTATATAAGAGGAAGGACAAAATATATCTGAGTTCTGCTGAACAGTTGTGGCCTGAAGAAATGAAACTCATACAAAGTAGGAGTAACCTTTTCCCCTGCAATGATCAGCTCATTCGTAGCTTACAGGTCTTCCAAACCTGAAGTACTTGAAAGGCTGGTACCATCCAGACAAGAAGAAAACTATTGACTCACTGTGACCCACCATGTAACTAACAATTAGTGGCCAGGAGAAGGCATTAGACTCAACAGCTGCAGTCTGGATGGAGGGATTTCTAAAGTAAGGGACCTATTCAGTCATTAACCCACCTGCAACCCTGTGTGCACAGAACAGTCTGGCCAGCAGACCACTGGGTCACAATTTGCTTTACTCTTGGATTCTGTCATGAATGGCCACCCCTAGAAGTGATATTTCTTGGAGGAAGACCACATTTTAGTGGCTTTGTTCAGTAGCTTCCCCTGTCAGTGAACAGTTCGTGCTGTGGCTGCAAGACAGAAGATGGTGCAACCAGTACTTTCCAACAGTGCTTACCACAAAAGTCAGTGGGGATATTAGTGCAAACAGTATTGGGCCCTGAATAAGCAGGGGAGAAAAAAGCACCATATGTTGGAAGGAGATGAGTATTATGTAAATAATAAGGCATAGAGACATTTTGTAAGTGGGCAGGCCAATCTCATTATTTATCTACAATTAAACTAAACTGTGGGGTCATATCATCCTATTAGGTCTAGCAGATTAAACTCAGGCTGTCTCTTTTTGTTATTGTTTCTGATGGAGTTTTTGGAGCTTTCTTAATTCAGGTCAAAAAATAAGAGGCTTCCTCATAAGCATTTTAATTAACCAGCTGAAGAATTCTCTTGCCCCTAGAGATTCACGGTACCAAATCCAGAGCTCAGACTGTCATATTTCAACTCAAATTGTGTTTGTGCCCTTTTATTCAAGTCAAAAACACAGACAGCAAATCAAACCCACCCCCTTCCCTCATTGACTACTTGGGGAAAAAAAAAATCTGACTTGAAAGTTTGATTTTTGACCTAAACATGTTCTTTGCAATTCCCAGTGCACGAGGACCAGAATGTACAGGGCAAGTGACCCAAACCTGCAGAGAAGAGCCCTCCTGGCTGGACCTTGGGGCTGTGCACACTTTATCACAGGCATCTTTCCTGCCCCAAGCCACCAGTGCAATAGGGTCATCAAAGGTTGTCTCACGGCTGAGTAAAACCCCAGTCCTTCTGTAGGGCTGCTTGGTGCACTGTCCTCCTGGGGAGAGGTGATCAATGAATGGTTGAATGGTTGGGTTTCTATGGAGCGTGCTGCTCCTCAGGCAGATGAGGAGCTCCTTTCTGGTCTCTGGTGGCTCTTGCCCACGTTCACAAGGCTGCAGCAACTCTTGGTAACACTCCTGCAGCATGCTGACCTTGCACCACAGACACCCATCATCCCAGCAGGCTTGTTTGAGGAGAGGAATCACACACCTCCGAAATGAATGTGGGGGAGGAAGGCATGCCTCCAAAGTCCCCCACTCCCCCATATCCTCCTCTATGTGGAGCTGGCACAGATACTGCTCCTTTCCAACTTGTGGGGTGGTGGTGAGCTATAAGGGGGGAGGACATTGAAGACCAAGTATGGTTTTGGGAAGGGCAGCAGCTCCACGTGTTGAGGAGAGAACGACAATGTGCTGGGCAGCCAGGCAGTTGTTAGATGTCCTTGCAGCGTTGAGTAGTATCCCACAGCAGGAAAGGAAGCAGAGAGCTTTCTTGGCATCAAGCTAGGAGCCTTTCAAGAACAAAAATGGAGTCTCAGGTGAATCAATATGGACTTTTATTTAGATACCATTTACAATCAACCTCATTTGTTTCCCTGGTGCTCAGTAATTAAGAAGAAAAGTTTAGAAGAATAGACTTCCTAAAACCCAGTGGTGTGTTGTCACCCAGGGAGCAAGGCAAAATACCCTTTTTCCTAGCCATGACAAAATTCCTGTGAGGAAAAGAGCCTGTGTGCCAGCCCAGATAATATTAATTGTTCTGGACGTGGCAAGGGTCAAGGGTAAAAAGTACTGGTCAGCCTAGCAAGGCTGAACATTATAGAGATACTGGCTGTAAAGAAACATGGCTTTGTGGCTGCTAATGTCTTATTTCCTCTTGCTCAGGAAATTTCTGATGGTAAAGACATTTTGAATTAAAGTGTGATTTACAGGGAAGTGATTTAGAAGCAAAATGGGCAAGGACTATGCTGCAAAAGACCTCTCATAGCACATTTACAAAACAGGTTTAACTTTATGAAGAAATGTGTTATTTGACCAGATTTTCTGGGATTTCTTGTCATCATATTGCCATTTTTGTCTCTTGCAGTTCTCCTTCTCTGGGACAGTCCCATGTGAAGTGATTACCTGGTGAAGGATAGCTGTCTCTCCCTCAGTGTCTTTATATATAGTGTTGAGTACTCACTGTGATCTCTGACTTGGGAGCAGGAATGAAATCAGCTTCTGTCAGATGCTGAAGGCCACCAAAATTGCCAAATTTTTCATGTTTCCTCCACTTTGCTCGCTGATTCTGGAACCAGATCTGGACACGGGTAAGAAAGAAAAGGCACAGAAATTAACAGAATATGAAGGAGAAACTGCTCACAGGCAGTTACTTTCCCTGCTCTCTAAGTGAGCATCAGAAAACATTGACATCCAGCTCAGCAGAACCAGGAGATGAATCTGAAGGAAAACACTGGTTTTGACACAGCACCTTTCACACTTTGCATATCATGTGGGGTCTCTGGACTATCACGACAGACTCACAGAAGATCTAGATCTAGAATCACCCTGATCAAGGAAAGACAGTGTTTCAGCTTTTCCAGGGCTTTTCTGGGAAAGTAGATCCTTCTGGTCAAAGCTATGAAGCAGTCAAGGCACTCTGTTTTCCCTAGGAGATGTGATATGTTGCATGACAGGGCTCTTTCACCCTGTTTCCACATGAATAGATTGAGAAAAGATCTGTCTAGATGTTTTGCTGTGCTGCAATAAAATTGTGCCACCAGTGGAGATGTAGCTGACAGGGTTCTTCATATATTTAACTGGTTAAAATCTAACATTTTGAAATTCACATAAGGGATCTGAGCAAAAGACCCAAGGGGATCACACAGCAATCTGAGTATGTTGTTTGCCATCTCTCTTGCACTGAAAAACAGACAAATAATTTTCTCAGGGGAGTTTCTTTCATGGGTTAGCTGATTTGACCCACCTGACTTCTGGCAGGGGCATATACATGTGTTTATTGTGCAGCCACAGCAGTGCATCTTGCTGCATTGTTGTGAAAAGCTGAATCCCACTTCCACGGCAGTTTCTATTTGGCTGAGGGACTTGCTGTTTGAATGCAAACAAGTGGTTCACATGAACATGAAGCATTAGTGATCAAAGTCAGATGCTACTGGATGCAAATATGTGTGTATTTTAAACTAAATAATGAGCAGCTCAATTATTTCTGCATCTCTTGCCCAGGAAGTAATGGAAATGTCAGGAACCCTCTGCTGTATTGCTGATAGTCAGCAGTATCTGATGTTACTGAAACGACAATTTTATTTATCTGGGTTTGCATGTATTTGAGAACTGCTTAGTCTGTATGAACTCCTCCATTCCCTTTCTACCATGCAGGAGTTATATGGTGAAATAGCACCATTTAACACTGAGAAAAGTGAATGAGGGTAAATGGGGGACTGAAGCCAACATTCA
Source organism: Margarornis squamiger (assembly GCA_035222235.1). NCBI lineage: Eukaryota > Metazoa > Chordata > Aves > Passeriformes > Furnariidae > Margarornis > Margarornis squamiger. The sequence goes on from JAWWTY010000037.1 coordinate 52,141,489, forward strand.
GTCTCTGAAGTGCTCCTTCCAAAGTCTGTACATGGGATAATGTTCTCACCTCATGGACTTATATTATTTTAATAAAAGCAAAGCTTTTAGTAGTTCTCAGATCAAACTGCTCTTATTGGCCCAACCAGCTCTGCAACACAGTTACCCCTAAAAAAAAGTTTCTCAGTGCCCACTTTTCCAGTGTTTCTGAGCTATGGCACGAAGACAGAGCACAATATTCCCATGCATGTTCAGAAAGGTGACACCAGGGGCAAGTGTCTCCTTAATCCTGATTAAGGAGATTTCACAAAAGACTCATTTACCTTCTGAGTGGTACAAGGACTAAAATAGAGTGCAGAGGGAGAGTGGTGTGCCTCATGGTAGGAATAGCCTCCACATGTTTTACTAATTATTTGGTTCAAATTCACCTTTGTGCCAGTAAATGGTTCCTGGGAGATACCACCTTTGAAATGTTGCTATGGGACAGCTGCTGCAGACCTAGTTTTTGTCTACTAGCACATGCCATTTGATCTGCTCTGTTTTCTTAATCCAAACAGGTTGTAGGACCAAGGCAAGGTCTTTACATGTCATCAACGTTCTTACCTTCATCAACCAGATGCATAGAATCATAGAACCACAGACTGGTTTGGATTGAAAAAGACCTTTTAAAGATGATCTAGTTAAAATCCCTCTGTTGTGGGTAGGGCCAGGCTGCTCAAAGCCCCATCCATCCTGACTTGAACATTTCCAGTGGTGGGACACTCACAACTTCTTTGGGCAACCCATTCCACTGTCTTGTCAATCTCAAAATAAAGAATTTCTTCCTTATATGCAAACTAAATCTACCTTCTTTCAGTTTAAAACTGTCACTAATAATCTCTTCAAAAAAGATGAGTTTGGCAGCATCTATTTCCCGTAAATCAGTGCTGATAAACATTAAATATGTCACCCTTTCTTTAACTCTTCATTAACAAAGCCTCATATCAACTTTTTCACATTTTTGCAAAAAAATCAGTGTTTGGCTGACAGGTCAGTCATTATCTAGTCATCCTCTTTACACTTTAAGTACTGACACAACATTCCATTTCCAGGCCCCCGGACTCCAGGACTGATTTAATATCAACACTGATGATCCAAAGTGCTTCTCAAGCAGCTTCTTAAGAACTACTGGGAGTAAGTCACTTGGATGTTTGGATTTAAAAATATCTGTCTGTAGCAGCTGCTGCTCAGCATTGTCCTTATGGAAAGTGTTACCACCTTACCAGACATATTTCCAAGGATAGAGCAGAAATTATGACTGAAGATCTTTGCTATTTATGCATTGTCCTTGACAGTCCTACTGTTTCTATAAATTAACAGATCAATATAATTGATTACTTTGGCTTTTTTTTTTTTTTTGTTCTTAATCAACTTTTATTGAGTTTTTGATCTAGAATTTTTCTGACCAAAGCTTTGGCCTGCATCCTCCTGTTTTTCCTATTTATTTTATTATGATTTCTTATTTCTAATGTTTATTCATCCCACATTCTTCATTTTCTCTTGCGTGTAGGCATGCACACATGTAGTGATATAATTTCATCTATTCACTTAAGCTGTTTCACAACAATGATACCCTTTTTATTGATTGGAGGACACAAGCTTTTTCACAGTTATAAAATGTTTTATTTGGTTACCTGATGATTGTTCACATTTTTTTCCCCCCAGTTAAATTATTTTTCTGAGGTGATTTGACTTACACTGCTTTTAGCTTTGTCAAAACTATTATTTCAAAATGGCAAGAGCACAAGTGAATTCTCAGCATGCTATTTGGTTTATATGTGACAAATGGAATCAATCAAAATTATAGCAACTTGCAACTTGCTCCTAAGTTACTGCTAATTTTTAGTTCTGTGGCTGATTTCCCTTTATCAGCTAAGATGATGTCAAACAAAGAATTTCCTGTGTCATGTGTAACACCATCTGAATTGGGAATTTGCCATTTGCAATTTGAATATGAGGGGCTTTTTATTTGTTTCATTTACATCTCAGGTTGATGTTTCCCATAATAACTCGTTTTTACTTTTCTCCATACAGATGATAAATAATTTCTTTAAACAGGAAAACTACCCTGTTCTTTCATGTGATTCATTGTTCTGTTGGGAACACTGACTAGTAGCCCAGCTTGTGCTTTATGCCGCTGGAAATGCATTGTCAGTGCACTGATACTGCTAATGGGTGTATTGTGGCTATGCAGTTCCAATTCTCCCTGTCACCTAACTATGAAGCAATATCATCATGTTTAGTCAACAGTCCCAGGCATGTCATAATCAATAAACTGCTCTGTGGTGAACTTTGATTGTTAGAGTGGGATATGTGCATAGAAGTACACCAATGACTCTACAATTACGGCAAGAAACTGCCTCATGCAAAAATCATTGCAACAGTGCCCTGTAAACAACACCAAATGCCAATACACAGTGGTAAGTATATTTTAATGTAGCAGATCTCATATGCAGTAAACATTTGGGGTCAATTTTTAGCTCAGTCAGCAAGACTATATTACAACTGAGGGAAACTGGATTACTTTCTGTGCACTGAAATTACATCCAGGGCATTTATAGCCTATGATATCAAAATACAGAACACTAAGAAAGCATTTTCATTTGGGCAGCTATTTTCACATTTTTGAGACCTTGTGGAAGATGGATGTGAATGACAGTTTGTACTGGATGAATATTAGCTCATAAACAGTTGATAAATGATTAATAAATATTTTCATAAATGGCCACTCTGTCGCTACAGAGTCCAACAGGTTGCTCATAACCATCTGTAACTCCTATTTGCTATGCATTTAGTATGTTTAGAACTCCTGTTAACCCTTCGATTAATCCCATTTGGTTAGTCACAGCTGGGTGACAAATACTTCTTCCCTATTTGTAAAAGGAGAACAGCGATACTGGCCTTTTCTATAAGGTAAGAGAGAGGTCACATAATTCATTAGCATTGTCACCCAGGCATAAACTATTAAGAATGTACTCTGAATAATGAATTGCTGCAGTGAACGTAACCTTTTGGAGACACAATATACCTGAACTCTGGCTTCTGGGAGGTTTATCTTTGCTGCCAGTTGATTGCGAATATGGACATCTGGATAGTGAGTCACCTGGAAAATCCTCTCCAGTTCCTGGAGCTGCTCAGCTGTGAACGTTGTCCGGATTCTCCTTTTCCCTTTCCTCTCAACTGTGAAAACAAGGAAAGGTGTATTACACTTTACAGGAAAAGTCTACAGGACTATAAGAAGATTAAAAGATCCAGTGATTTCTGCAAATTGCTCTGCATCTGGAATGGCACCTACAGCACCTTATGGAGATGTACTTACAATAGGTGACTGGCTCTGGACCCAGCAGTGAATGTGAATGAACTACTTTATTATCATTAAAGGAATGAGTCAAAAGTGTCCATTTGCAGTGCTAATTCCATGGATCCCCTGCATGTCAACAGCTACAGACCCCTATGAGTTTTAACCACACTAGCCCTGCAATGAGTTTGTCACCAAAGTCCTTTAGTGTTAGACCAACCACTGACTCCTTTTTGCTCATATCTGTCACATGCACACTTCAGTTGTTAATTTGTAGTCCCTTATTAACTATTTGTGAAGAAACTCTTAAAATAAATGGAATAAAAGAATAGATACCACACTTTGCCATGGTGCTGTTCTCATGCTTGTAGTGAATGACCATCTTTCTTTCAGCTCATAAATATTCACAGAATTACGGAATGGGAAATGTTGGAAGGGACCATAGGGAGCCATCTGGTCCAAACTCTCTGCTTAAGCAGGGTCATGAGAGAGCACATTGCACAGGATTACATTGGTGGTTCTTGAATATCTCCAGTGAGGGAGACTCCGGAGCCTCTCTGGGCAGTCTCTTCTAGTGCTCAGTCACCCATCCTTATCTTCTGTCATACGGATCTTACCAAGCTTTCCTCCAGCTCTGAGGTATTATTTTATTCCATTGTCATTTTACTAATCTGGATGAATTTTCCCCTCCCAGCAAGACCAAAGAGTAGTCAAAATGTATGAATGCTATGGAGGGAAGTCCATTACAGACCGACTGACCGCTATTCTCTTCCCATACCATTCCTTCAGCAGTAGGAACAGCCAGCAGTTTAACTTTGCAGTTACAAAGAAAATGTATTTTTCTGACTGTATTGTTGTGGTGTGCAGACTTTCTAAACAAGCTTAACCTCAATAACTTAACCTTAAGAACAAGGCCTTAAAATTCATAGGGAATTTTGGGTGCTGTGAATTCCTAAGGGGTCATGGACTGCTCCATTCCTTCATTGCTGTGGTGTGACCACACTAAAGAGTTCCCTCAACACTACTATACTGTTTTAAAAATGGCCTCATACATCAGGGTATTTTATTTCGATCATCTGTATGACACTTGGTGTAAGTTTGAATAAGGTCTAGGTTGCTCTGAAATGGTGCTGTAGGGCTGGTGTCTTCCAAGGAGAAGAAGAAAAGAGCAGCAGAAGTGAGCCCTAAGGCATCTGATCTGCAGAATGTGGAGTTCAGCCTCATCCTAAGGCTGGAATCCTCTCTGGTGAGTAAATGGAGTATTTTGCAGCTGACATTGAATGACCAGCACAAAAAGCCATGCCCCAAGTGTAGTCAGTCAAAGGGTTTTTCTACTGAGCTTGGAAAACTGTGGCCTAATAGGAGCATAGAAATTTTTATATCGTTAATGGCTATGATGAACTTGCTACTCAGTGACCTCCAGTAATTGTCAATGAAAGCATGTTGCTCAAAAAAATGACTATTTTGAATAACTGCTTTTGGTCTTCCATGGTCTGATGACAACTACCAATTCCTACTATGTAACTAGGTACATAGTGTTCCTATTGGGAACAGCTAACCAGCAGTCCCTCAAAGAGATTTTGTACTTTTTTTCCTCCCTTTTTGTTCACCCATTAGAATACGCTTTTTCTTCTGAGGGCTAAAACTGTGAAAAGGTAACTAAATGCCTAAGCCAATATAAATTGGGCTCTGTGCCAACCAAAAAAAGACATTTTTCGTCGTGTAATCAAAGCATCATTGTGACTCTGTTGACACAGCAGACAAGGAATAAAAATTCTGTCCATTGACTTGGTAGGCAAGAGTCTGGGACACTATACCACTACGAATATTTTATCTTTTCTAAACCTTTGGGTACTTTGAAAGGAAACCAGTCATGCAAGAATAACTGAGAAGCATCATTTATCATAAACACTGTCAATACTACCTTGTCTCAGAAACAGCCTAATAAAGCTGATGTCTAACACAGCTAAATCTGTATCATTATGCTTTCCACCAGACTATCAAAGTATTACTCATTAAACTGCAGCACTGGCTTCAGCCCCAAGAGGAAAATGTTATTTACATTGAATCTTGTAGGCACTACCGGGGCAGAGATTTGAAATGAGAAATATTTATGTTTGTTTAGGCTGAAGGTAAGAATGGGCACCATCTCCTAAGAAGTCCTGATTACATCTACTCGAACCTTCCCGAAAGATGTCTGTAAGGGGGGGGTTATTGCTATATCCAATAAAAGAAAAATGCCAGTGCTCGCAATATGAATCTCAGGACACTACATCTCCTGTAGATGTGGTAGGGCTCATAATGGTGTTTCTTGTCTGGGAGATTTCCCCCTCACACCTGCATGTGAGATACTGCAGAGAGGTAAGATTGAGTACTAAGATAAGATTTTTCAAGCGCATTAAGTTCTATCATACAGTAATGAATCTGCTGTATTTGTATCAATGCAATTTATGGTATCTACATTTCTCTACTACAGGGCAATTCAGGTAGCAGATCCTAACAACAAGTGAAGTTTGCCCTAACCTTGTCATGGTCTCAGAAACTTGATGCCTCCCTGAGATGTCCTGTATGTGTCTCTGAATACTAAGCTGAGTTCCTGCCTCTATCCAGGTTAGAAGACTAGCTCTACAAACCTGGGAGAAGCTGCAGTCTATTTCCAGCATTTCCAGAATGAAACAAGAAATCCAAGCTCACACGGTGACCAGCTCCTTGTTCCAGTGGTCCCAACTGTACAAAAACATCTGGGATGCTGGCAGGGTTGTTGTCCTGCCAGGTTTTCCATGCCTGGGCACTCTGTGTACCTTCTAGCAATCAGAAAGCCTTTGGGAGAAAGAGAACAAACCTGCCTACATCCTACAAGGTTTCTGAATTAGCAATAAAATAAAAAAAAAGTATTAGATTAAGGAAAAGAAATATAATTTCATGACTATGCAGAGTGAGAAAGAAACTATCTACATTTTAAAAGATGTCACATAAAGTAATAATAAAAAAGATGTATTTTTGTAGTCTGTCAGAATACAAAAAATAATGATTTAGTCTAGTATAAACCCTTCTGTCTCATACACTAACCAGACTTGGTTAAAAGAATTGGGATGAACCATGAGGGGATTGAAATAAATACCAAAGACTAGCTGGACTGGACCTCATCGCAACAGGCACCATTCAAACAGCAACCACTAGTCCTTGCCTGTAAGAACATATGATGACAGCTATCACCTCCTCTTCATAATGGGGAGTCAAAATTAAGGCAAGACTTTTTAGTGCCCAAATCAGAGATGACTACCTGAGCCAGAATGGAAGGGTTTGCAGTATTAGGCCATGGTACCTGCAGGACTTCTCCATATAGAGTATGTTCACGCACACCAGAAACAGAGAGGATAATGTAGGTATCAATCCTTGGCTATCAGCTTAAGAAGTTATGGGTGCTGATAGGACACTTGGTACAGAGTTTATTGGATTAATTGGCCTAGACAGATTCAAGAAATCAGCCATCACAAACAGTGCAATACCATGTCTACAGGGCTGAGGTGTGGAATAAACTCTGGAGTGAAGACCATGAGTTTAGAAGGAGTTGCAAAGTCTACACTACTAAGAGTACATGAGCCTTAGATGAAAAAGGCTGTGCAGAGCTGGTGTAAATTTGGGAAAAAACTTTTAGTTGAGCTGGGACACCTTATGGTCCCTGAGAGATGGATCCATTGCCTTGAACCACACAGTATTTTAAGCTGCTGGAAATGAGATGGCAAGGCATCTGTCATATAATGGCTTACTGTATTCTGTCCCAGAGGCACCTTAGAAGTGTCCAGGACTAGAGAGCATGGCTTGAGAGAGAACTGTCTCATGAGTTTCTGGTATCTCAGTTTCTTTAGTATGAAAATCACCCGGATAACTTGGTGATGGGCAAAAGAAACTCCCTATCAGTTCACTCTGATATCTTTCATATTTTCCTTCTGGAAAGGTGAACTGTTTTACAGAGAAGACTCTTATGTAAGGGAAGGGTCTACGCAGTGCTCAGAAGTGTCAATCCTACTGAAACCAGATTTTTCAAAGCCAAAACTCATCAGATTGAACAAAATACAGTAACATGAGGTCAGTTATGGGCCAGTAGAGACTGAAGGACAAGCTTTGATTTCAACTAGAAATGAAATTAAATTGCTAACAAAATAGAACCCTGTGAACTAATCAAGGCTTTTGCCAGTAGAAAATCTAGAAAAGTGCTTTTTTTTCTATAAGTAATCATCCATTCTATTTTTAATATTTCTTTTTTAAACTATTAAGAAATACAAAAAAAAATCTGGGACTCTGTGTTAACATTTTCTCTTGCAAGATGAAACTTTCTCTGTCTGTGGCTTTGATACTTCCCTTTGCCTTGGGACCTTAGCTTAGAGATCCCATAGCAAACAACAGCATTCAGAATTACAGTCTAATAAAGAATGTGGGTGGAAGATATAAGACTAGAAAGTGTTGGAAGTGTAACATTGGCTTTTCAAATGTGGCTATAGAGTCTCTGGGGAAATAAGACTCTGTCTGAGTTTCCTGAGCTATTTTTTATGTAAAAGCTGGGGATATTCAAGTGTGCTTTTATGCTCTGTGAAAGTCATTTGCAGGTTAGCTGACTGCTGAAACCAGGCTTGAAAATACCAGGCAGCTAAATATGTCAGCATTTTCAGATGCTTAGAGATACAGCTGTCTATACATTGCCTTGCTGTTGACATTGGAAGGGCCAGATTCTCCAAGCTGATAAAGCAGTATAGCTCCTTTAAATTCAGTAGCAGACTCATTTGTCCTCTGCAGATCTGCCTTATTACTGGGTCAGACTTGAAGCAAGTTGGAACATTTGAACTTTGTAGAAACACAGGTTCATCCTGAAGGTGCTGAGTGGAAGGGTGAGGTCAATGGCTACAAGTTGCAGAAAGGAAAATTGTTAATACATAATAGGAAAAAAATGTTTTCATCATGAAGGTAGTCTGATGTGGGCCTGGAGAAGCTGTGAAGTGTCAGTCCTTGGAGATGTTCTAAACTTGACCTGACAAAGGCCTAAACAACCTGATTTGGTCCTGCTCAGATTTGGGGTTGGACAAGATGGCCTCCAGAGTTCTCAACCAACTTAATTTTTAATGTGATCTCTGACCTACAAATATCCACATGAAGTAAAGCCACCCCATCATTCCTTCCCCAAAAAATAGGAGAGTTTAAGGCCTTAATACTATGCACAGCTCAAAGAGTCTGATTTGCAATTGCTTATATACACAGTTTTAGCTTAACATACTATGTTCTTATTTTCACTGTCATCTATAACACAGTTTCAAGATATTAGAAGTATGAGAAAATCAGTACTAAATACTAACGCTTGTAAATGTTCATTAACATTTACAGTTTGTTAAATAAAAGTTGTACAGCTGCAACAATGCCATACTTGGGGCAAATTTCTTCTGGGCAAATATCCTACGGTACACCTTGCACTGCTGTTTCGCAGCTGCCCTGCATACCTGACCAGCTAGAAAAATGCTGCTTCAGGGACATCTTTGCAACTGCATCCCCCTCTTTGCACCTACCCCCTTAGCAGGCTAAGACTGTATTGCCTACTTGTCTTGCCTACTTGGTCTCATTACACGGATGCATACACTGGATGGACAAGGAATTAAAAACCCAGGAGAAAGGCTGGAAGTCAGTGCTGGCACATATTTGCTTTGGAGTAGGTAATCTAGGTAGATGAAAACCGGTGGAATCAGTTTATCTTGCTGCAATCCTCTTTGTCATTTCTGGACAGGCATCCTCTCACAGTATGTGATAAACAGATCCAAAGATTTTTCTTCTTCTTTGACAAGGAGAAAGTGGTTACATAAGCAAGCAAGTGGCTTTAGCTATGTAGTCACAGAAATACATTTCTCTCTGTGTAACAAAGTCAACTGTATCACTTTTTTCTCAGAAATAAGCTCAGGTGTGTTGAAAAGGAGCCTCATTATATCTCATTAAGTTCTGTTTTCTCTTTTTTGCCTTTTTTTGCTCTTTCTCTCTTCTTTGCAATTCAGATATATGAGCCTCGCAGCCAGTTCTTTCTTGTGGCTTTCTGAATGTGGTTCTCTTGTGGTGACATTCTGCCCATGGCAGACAGACCCATAGAAAAAACCACTGTTGCAACTCTATCAAAGAGTTATTACACAGTGCTGGTGGCATCAGGACAAAATGTGGTTGTCTGTGTACAGACATGTGCCTATGGCAGTCCCTCTCCTGGTTAAAGAGGTGGCTCATGGCTTTCAAAAGAGCTTGTGCTGCAATATTTAGGCAGAAGTATTGTGGTGTGGCTAATCTTTATTATTTTCAGCCTTTTTTGAGAAGAACTAGCATAGCCAGCAAGACTGATCTTAACTGGATAGGTAAAATGTGCTCCAGATAAAACCTCCTGCTAATGAGATGCAGCATTTAGCACCCAGCTGCTGGTTGTTCAGGCATTGCCAGAGTTAAGATGGAAAAACACAGCTTGAACTTTTAGAGTCTTGACTTCCTCCCTTCAGTCCACAACTCCTTCACAGAGGGTTGCTTACATCCTGGTGCTGAGCTCGGTGCCTTAATCACCTGACAGCAAGACGGAAATGCAGAGAGGTACAGATTTCAGGTGGTGTGAGCAGGAATGCTAAAAATATCAGTCTAGAAACCTGTTTAGACAAGCTGTATGGTGGTGGCCAAGGGGAGTATTTTAGTCTGCTTGTCAGAAGAGTTGGCAAGGAATAGATGGTATGTATGAAACCATTCATGTGAACAGTTTGCTGTGGAGGATTGTGCTCACCTTCAACCTGAGCCCCTGGTGAATTTAACCTTTCTCATCTGCCAGCAAACTGATGACGGTGTTTACAAGTGCTGCTGCCTGAGGTGGTGTTGTGCATAACTCTGGCACAGCCATTGTCCAGCAGAATATCTCAAGGATGAAGCACGCAGGGGATGGTTTGAGGGACCTCAACTGACAGAGGGGTGTGTTCGTTTCCATCACCTGATATCACAGTATCATGGAATCATTAAAGTTGGAAGAGACCTCTTAGATCATTGAGTCCAACCATCAGGTCTGTACCTCGGCTAACGAGCCTGCACCTTTACGAACTCCTTCAGGCAAAAGTAGATTTTGGGTAGATGCATGTGTAGGTTCCCCATTCATCTAAATCTCAAGCTTGACACGTACTTTCAGTGAATGTTTAGCCATAGTTAAACTTCACGTTAAAAGTAGTGGCCAGCCTAAAGTGATAATGGTTCTTAGCAAGAAAAACAGGTTCCCCACCACTCTCTCCATATTCTCTGGTCCAAGAACTTTGTGAGAAACTAGCCATTTACCCAGGGAGAGCTCTGAGTTTATGGCAGGTTGCTCAGATAGTACGTTTTCTTCTTTATTCCTGCTCTTTGTACCTTTTTGTACCTGCAAACATCTAGAAATCAATCAGACATGCTTATTTATATCCCTGCCTCAGAGTCTGTGCTCCTTCCAAGAAAGCATAAATCTCTGATTTTGGTATGTACTTTCTGCTCTTTCCCCTTTAAGCACAAAGGGCTTGCTAATACAGTAAGTAAAATCCTGTCCTCAATTTCAAAGAACAGTAATTAAAAGTACCATATCCCAGGGATGCAATAAAAAGTTCTAGGACAATTTAAGACAAGTCAGTAAGTACTCATTAAGACCTTTGAAATAAACTTATTAAGATGTGCCATCAACTTTACAAGTGGTGACATTACACAAATTTAACTCACAGGACCAAATTAACCTCTGAGTCCTGTGTAATGTACCATTTGGATGCAAAATTCCCCGGAAAGAAGGGGCTGCTTGAGGAAAACATTGAATACTAACATTTACTTTAACCAGACAAAACCCCAAACCCAAAACCCATGAAGAACCAACACAAATGAAATTTATGATAGCTCCCCCAACTGCTGTCAGTTTTGCTTTACTCAGTGCTTACTTGTATCATTGAGACTTCTATGTGAATGGGGTTTGAATGGTGAGAGTACAGGGTTCAGGTTTTGTGCCTTTCATTTAATATCCAGGATGTCATTATAAACAGTTAGTCTTCAAAGAGGAAGGAAAAAAAAGGACTAGCCTTCAAAAATAGCTCAGGTAAACCCACCAAAACAAGGTCAATGGTCTGAGGCATTTCCAAATGTATATGGAAAAACACTGCACCTCAGAGACACAGAGCTACAGGGACTGTTCAGATAGATAAACAAAAGATTGATAAGAAAGCTAATGACAGCCAAATTATATATATATATATATATATATATCTATATATGCATTTATTTTTTTTCTCCTGCTTTTCCTTTTCATTTAAAATGTGTCCTTTTGTTCTGCAGGACAATGGAATGCTTGTGCCCTTTCTTGCAGTCCCATTGGTGTGTTCTGGGCAGCTGATATTTATCTGGGATTGTGTTTATACAGTGCTTCATTGTCTCTTGGGTGTTTCAAAAATGCATTAAGATAAGTCAGCATATTGGGGAAAAGCCTGTTCTGCAAGAGATAACCCATGCTGTTTCACAGGGGTACATGGATTTGACAATATTTTCCACAAATGAACAGTACAAGTGAATTTATGACTTCAGAGAAAACATAAACTCTAAGCTGAAGATGTCTGCAACTGGCATCAGTACAGAGGGGGCATGATTTACACTGGAATTTCTCCAGAATTGAGATTATCTCTATCCTTTCCGTTGTCTTTATGATAATTGCTACCAGAATTTGTCAATATGCTTTGAGATCACAGATGCTACCACAATAATAAAACAATTAGATTATTAAAAAGATCCCTGAGCTCCCAGTCAGCATTGTGCAGAAGATTTCTGCTATGGAAATATTTGGGTGATGTTGACTCATTGTGGCAGCCTCCTTTACAGTGAATAATGAAGACATGAGCTGCAGGAAATAACATGAGCCCTGGACCACCTGGCATTCACAGCTTGAACCCCTCAGTTTCTGGTGGAATTAGGACCCAGCTCTGTGCATACTCACCCACTGCCTTTGGATGGAAATATTTACAGTGCACACGCATAAATGTATACAATCAGCATGTGTAAAAGACATTGCAAAATATTGCCCAGGAGGAAAAGAACTAGGCTGAGATATTGTACATGGTAGTCTCCATCAGGAGCTGCTGCAGGCCAGGCAGGCGTATGGGTGTGTTATCATCTGAGACTCCAGTGCTTGACTGTAGTGAACTGGTCAAGTCCCGAGGACATCAGGCAGAGCAGAGAGAAGTAATTAAAAGGAAAGTGTGAGCTTGGAATTGTGGTGCTTACATGTTGTTGAGATTCTGAGTGACAGCCACAAGAGTTTGCCCTGCTTTGGCAGTGATGGTGGCTGCACATAGAAAAGTGGCTGCAATTACTCATCTCACAGAGAGCTGGCCTGAGCAGAGTCTGTACTGACAGCTCCAAAGTAAGGCCTCCCTTAGAATGATCTCCTTCTAAAACAGATTTTATCGATGCTGTTTCCCAAGAATCCAGGTTTTCCAAAAAGGTTCTGCTGAGCTTCTCAAGCAGAAAGACAGCCAGGTGAAAGCACCCAACACTGAGAAGGAAGGATCCCAAATTCAAATGAGGGCTTAGCCAAACTAAATGCCACTGTCAGCATGTCTCTAGCATATGAGGGCTCTTCTCTTTTTTCGCTTACAACGCAGCCTCTAAGTTCAAAGTACAAGATGCATTGCTTCCTGCAAATGGTATGTGATAAGAGCATAAATCTATTTAGCTTAAATGACACTTCATTTCTAAACTGCTCAGTGGCAGAAGCCATTTTGTGGGAAAAGCAAATTTTTAGGAACACTACATTGTTACAGAGTTTCCTGAAAATATTCTCCAAATTCATGTGCCGGGTCACAGTCAGGGAGCTCTTTCTGTCTCAGACAACCTACCCATGAAGGGGACTACTGTCATAGCCTGCTCCTCACTTCTCTCATCCTATCCCAAAGTCCCAAAGCCCAGCCCTCCTGCCTCCAAGGTGATTGTATAGCATTCCTGATTTCTTCTCTTCCCTGACAAATAAACAGAAGTGTATGCCTAGACAAAGCCCAGTGCCCTTCCTCACAAATTATGTAGGTGTTTCATATAGATAAAGGTAGGCTGAGAGAGGTGAGGGAGCACCACACCAAGGGCTTCTGATGTCTTTTACATCAGAAAGGTTTCCTGCTGCTGAGGTTGGTGCCATTCCCCTGGGTGGTTGTAGGCATCCTCAGTGTGAGTGTGAGGGAGATCCTAGGGACACCTTCATGGCATATGCTGTGGGCATTTGGCACCACCCAGACACCTTGTCAGAGGACCCGTAACCAATCTCTAGCTACCATGTCAAAAGCACATCTGAGGCATCCCAGAATTGATAGGCTTGTAAAGAGAAATTAATTTGCTATTGGCTTGAGCTGTGAGGATTACAGACTGCTTTCAGGGAGTATGCAGTCTACTCTTCCTGCAGGTGATGCTGCTGACTTCATCTGGGAACGGTGACACCAGCAACAGCCAGGGGCAAGAGAAGAAGAGCCACCAGCATTTCCCCCCTAATGTAAAGTGGAAGAAGGAGGCTGAAGCTTAAGATGCTGGAAAGGATTTTAAACCCTGGCCTCCAGCTCTCTGCTAAGAATGACACAGTGCATGAGTGGGATCCGACACATCATTGTTTGTGCACGGTGGGGAAAACGCCAATCCAGTGCTTTAGGATCCTCCCTCCTTCATCAGACAGTTTCTATCAAAGGCTCAGCAACTGCGGGAACCAGTAGCCTAGAAAATGGCAGATCATTAAACCTCTGCTTGGTTTCAAAACCCCACTGCCACCAGGGAACAGATAGATTTTGTTTAAAATGCCTTTGAAATATAAGTTGTCATTGAAAGGGGCTGCTCATCTTGGCTCAGTTTTGTGCAGATAATTACATGTTTCCTCCCCTGCTTTACTGATGAGGCTGATACTGACCATGGTGCTGGTCAATGAGACTAAGTGCCAAGCTGGGACAGCCACCTCCCAGCTCTGCTGTGATCCTCGTGGCTGGGGACTCCCTCACATGTGAAATGGACTACTTTTATATTCAGAGACAACTCCGAGTGTCAGATACGTACAGCACTGGCTCTTCTGTGAGGAGGCAACATGATTTGCCTTGCTGTCATCAGCTGTGTTCAGCTTACAGGGCAGAGGGAGGCTAAAATATCCAGTTATCATACAAGGCTTCTCCCTGCATCAAGCCTGATGGCTGTCTTTTGCAGGAAGAGGAGGTGACAGCAGCTTGTCACAAGGCTCATGGATACTTTAGCAGTGACAGCAGAAACAAGGATTTTGTTTCAAATGTATTTCATAGAAAGAGTTGTTTCGCCTGCCAGCTTGCAGAGTATGGATCAAGGATGATGTGTGGATCTCCAGGAAGCCAGCTGAGTAACCCTGTGTCTGTGGACACATGAGCCCATTAGGAGTTTTCAATGGACTTAAATGAAACTCCTTTTTCCCCTTCCCCGCCCCGCCCCCTGCCCCGAGATGCAAATAATAGCAAACTGCAGAAAACACCTTTCTGCTGCTACTGAAAACCTGTTTTCTAGAGTGCCGTTTAAAAATCTGTATTTATCTTTCCTCAAACTCAACTTACAGCAATTTTTATCACATGCTACTAATAAATTGGTGCTTGTCTCTTAGGAACTTGTCTTGGTCAGGTATCATGTATCCTGCTTAGCCTACAGTCTCTGTGCAACATATTGGGAAAGGATATTTGTATTGTCCAGTGCTTTGGCTAAGAGATGGACTGCTGTTTACCAGAGCTTATAACTAATTAAATTAGCATATCTACCAACATGGCCAGGCTTGAAAATTGTTCCTGACACATCCTGCCAGATCTATTGCACATCAACAGTTTGCCTGTGTGCATGCTGATGACCTCTCCATCACCCATACAGTGGGTCCAAGGTATACAGAACATATTGAGCTGATTAGGCATATTCAGCAGCCTCTCTCATGTTGTGCAATGCACATTTACCAGGAAATGGGCGTTGCACAACCCTGGCAGTGAGGCTGCCCAACATGGTAACTCTGTAGATTGCCACCCCAAGCAGGAGGGCAATAAACACCCAAAGCAGTCCCTATCACTGACATTGGAAGGGCTGGCAGGCCTGAGCTAGATCTTTAGCTCAGTGGGTGGCTCTCTATGTTTTTGATGGACAGACTGAAGAATCATCCCTGTGACTCATCCAGGAGCTATGACTGTCTACTGTGATGCAGTCAATGGAAACATTCGTGATGTCTGTTGCTAGATATTGCTATGTAGATAATTGTAAGATAACAACTGTGGTTTTGGGTACTCTGGGAGAAAGTTTGGTTATAGAGGCACTCACCATGAAGTGGATGGTCCACTGGGAAATCACATAGCTGATCTCCCTCATGTTTTCTTTTGCCTTCCAGGTGTCCATGTCCTGTGTTCTTACTCAGGAGGGACACTGGGCTGTCAGCAGGTCTTTTGCAGTGAGTTGCCTGCAGTCTCTTTGCTCTGGCCATGGATGTAGCACGTGTGGTGGGGAGAAGCATTTTGGCTGAAGATAAGTCACAGTCTAACTGATTTCTGCTGCTGGAATCTGTGAAGGACACAACACAAGATAGCTATGAATAAAGCAACCACAGTTCAGTGTGCCTTCTAGTTTGTGTGAAAAAAGTGGTCTAGATATTGTACCATTCAAACCTGATCATATTTAAAATGGCCTTAATCATTCTGTGTTGTGCATCAATGACAAGATTACCCTATGCTGCAGGGACAGAATCCTGGTGAATTTGACCCCCAAAACTAGTGTGTTCTCTCCTTCCTTCTGCCTTGCAACTTTCCATAGTCCTTGTGGGATATTTTTAAAAAAGGACTGTATAAATGAAGAGACATGACCATATGATCAAGAAACTTCAGTTTCTGTGTCAATATCCAAATTAGTGGTTGCCTTTTCTGAAGATCTCAGAAGTACAGTAAATATGGAGCTGCTCTGAAAATCTATCAGCAAGATCACAGTGGATTTTCCTGGATGCCAAATGCTTTTTAAAAATCTGGTCCTTTCTTAAATGTCCCTATAGGCACATCTACCCTATAGGAAAATGGGCCAATGAATAGGCTAAAAGTAAATGTCTTCCCTGATTCAGGTCCATCTGTCCTTTCTTCTCCATCTGGGCTGCCTGCTGCTCTGATTTAGGCACTGGACAATTCTAAAGCCAGCCTTTGCCCAGGATGTCAACAATTCCATCTGTCTTTGTGATAGGTGATACTGGTGATATCTGGGAAAGTACTGACAGCCAACTCATCTTCATGAAAACACCTGGACACTCTTGTTGACAGGACAAACAAGAGAAGTGCATATTGGCCCATTTTTGTGAAGTGCAGCTGTAATGTTAGCTTAGATTTGAGCACTGACATTATAAACAATCTCTAAGGTAACCTCAGTAGTAACCAGTGATGACATGTGCTAGGACACCTGACCCCGAGTGCTTAGGAAATTGGTCACAGAAGCCACAATCTTTCTTTAGCCACAGTGTTGCCTTATTACTAACAGCATAACATCACTGGGTAGCAGGGGCACCACAGAGGTCTTCCAGATTAGTTTCTGCCCTCATGAATGTAGTATGAGTTCTTACTCTTCCTTATAAATGTAAATAAAGACCTAGCAAAGCCATGCACTGAAATATAACATGCTGCGAAGCTTAGTCTTTCAAGGTACTGGCTGTCTGTGGCTGTGGCATCCCAAGAGAGGAATACCAAATACTCCTGCTCCCCACCACCCCTTCTTTTCTATATTAAAGCTTTGCCATAAACCCCAGTGCTGAATGCTTCATGTGCTGCCTTTGGTAGTTGCAAACAAGGCTTAGGCTTGAGACAAGACAAATGTGTCTATGCTGCTTTAACGGCAAACCTAGAATTTGCTCTAGTTTTCCTCCATGCCTGGATTTCTTTGCTTGGAGAGGCAGAGGAAGAGATAACACATAAACATAATGCACCCATTGGGGAATTTAGGTTTCATGGTTTGCATGACCCTGAAGCAAGTTTGTCTGCTATTACTGCCAAAGAATATTGAAATCTTAATACTATAATGGTCTGCACTCCTGAGCAGTCACCAACATCTATGCTCTGGGGTTTGCAGCACTTGTGGCTGGTCCCCTTTCCCCTCTCAAATCTAAATGGCAGCAGATGTGAACCATTACAGGTGGTTCTGAAAGAAATGTCACTTTTTAATATATACTTTACATGTATATTTTATATATATATGCTGTCATATCTGGCATTGGCAAAGCATTTGATGTTTTAGACTTGTCACAATTTTATTTTCTGAAAAAATAACAAGTTCTCTTTGTAACCAGCTTTGGAGCAATATTATTATAACATCTGGAGATAAAGTACCCAGTTTCGATTCTGCCCTCAGTAAAAGCCCACACAATAGAAATTTTATAGAGGGTTGACACTGACAGGAAGAAAACAAAGTTATAAGAGCTCTAAAAACTGACCAAAGCCTCATGCAAATAAAGGATGGTTGTTCAAATATTATCCATTTAATTTATCACCAATCTTTGAATAATCTTCCAAACACAATCATATGTGTCCAGTCATGCAGACCTTAAAAACCTGGTATGAGGTCCACCTCTATGTTTGAGGCATATTGTGCAAAAAGGGACTCATTTAATTCCTTTAGTATCAAAAAAACTAAAAAAGAAAAAAGGTGAGGTTTTGAACAATATTTGTGGGATAAAGGACAAGGATAGACATGGGAGTGGCCACTAGTATGGATCTGGGGTTAAATTATTTGCTCAGGAACTCAGAAGATATCAGTGTTGGCATAGGTTCTTAGTCCAGGATTTCTATCTCAGTCCCCTTTCTCTAAATTAAGGACTACTTGCTCTCCTTTGCTAGATGTGATGCTGTGAAAATTAATATGTTACAGAAATGATGATGCTTATATCCTACAGTAATGAAAAATGTGAGGGTACCCAAGCAAGGTGCTCGTATGGGGAGTTATTAAAGCTTTCTAAGAATGACATTAGCATTTTCTAAATTATAGAAGACTTTTCATGTCTTCATTCTTCATATACAACTTTCCTCCCCAAAATTTTTCTCTGAGATGCTCACATACCCCAATGAGAGGGGTAAGAGCACAACTTATGTACGGGCATGGATAGAGTAATTACAGATTAAAGTGGAGGAAACAGGGAGAAAATGGAAGACAGTCCTAGGCAGATGGGAAAATGCCAATGTCTATGTGAATTGGTGAGGAGGAGTTGGATAATCTGTTGTTTGAGATCAAAGAAGTAAATTAGAGTGGCATGAACCTTAAAAAAAGGCTGAATAAATCACGGAAGTTTTCTGGAGGATAAATTGAAGGTAGATGACCCTGAGTTTAAAGTATAAAGTTGAGAGTTAGGAGCCTTAAGGTTTAAAAGTTTGCATTGCAACCTTCTCTGATGCTTGTTTTCCTGAACAAGGAAGAAAACTGTCTGAAGTGGTAGCTCTTTAGGCAGGGAGCTCTGAAAAATACCTATAAACTGGCATGGGGTAAAACTTCCTCCAGGGAATTTAGTTTTCTTTTGTTTGGTTGTTTTTTTTCCCAGGGACCGCAATAACATTTCAGCCTAGCATAACATGAGGTATTTGTTACAGTCACACACAGAAATTACTTTGACTTGTGGCTCAAAATGGTCTTTTTGGCTTGACTTTCAGTTGTGTAGAAAAGGCTGGAAAATTTCAGGCAAGATAGTAGGGTTTAACTTTGAAAGCAGTAGGTTATGACGTAAATTCCATTTAAGCTTTGTTGTGTAATCACTAGATAGAGACAGACCTGTGGAGGCATAAGGGTTATGATTTTAGGGTTTTACTAAGGCTGTGAACAGAGAAGAATCTATCACAGAAAAATGCAAGCATCTCTGTATTGTGCTGTTTTTCTTTCCTATAAATTTTTTCTCTTCTATACATTTTTTTTTTCCCCCAGGTATTTCAGGTGTATGTTTTTCCTTGTAATAGGTGGGGTAAATTGGTGATATTGACCAGGTGATATCTGTCCAGTTAGATTGCTTCAGCTTGTTTCCTCTTTCACGATAAAACTGGGTGGAGTGTTGCTAAAAGTGAACAATCATATTGACATTTGTGTGTAAAGAAGTAGTTGTATTCCTATTAATTTGCATATCTTTAACATAATGAAGCGTAATACAGGCAGGATGGAAAAATACCGTATCTGTTATTACTTTTATTATATATTTCTCAGGTGTAACACTCCCATCCTAAGCTCTCCCTGACTTGATAAAAGACCTTCTGTTGGCAAAACTTCACTGGCAGAAACCAGGAGAGTAATGAACAATCATTTCAGATGTACTTTCAAGTAAATTGAAATCAGGTTCCAAGAAATTTCAGAAGAATGATTTTTTTTTTCTGAAATAGGCCTGATGTTCTTCTCTGTTTTAAATTAAAGAGTTGGCACTAAGAAGGCAATCCGCCCTTGCTGGGTGTTTATTTTTGTCCCTTGCAAAGGCTATGGTTACCCTTTCTAGGCATTGTGACAAGAGAAAAAAAGCATAGACTGCATACTAAAGTATCTCCTTGCTCATGATTTGTTTTTCAACTTGGTAAGAGTCTTTCAAATATTTCAATAAGCATCAACAACTGGAGCTCCAGGTCATCTAGAAGTTGTGCTTGTGCACTGAACTCCCCAATGGCTAATACTGCAACTGGGAAGCCAAATGCCTAATTCTTCAGAGAAGGCTGCACACTCCTTATTCTAAGTCCCACTGGAATTACACTCACGAAACATGTGAACTGAGGAGTCGGGCCCGAAGATGTTCTATACATGATCAAGTCCTGCCCCAGCTTCCCCTGAGAGGCTGACACTTTGAATCACAACATCCTTTTTGTCTGAGACTCAAAGAATAATTTAAGTTAGAAGCAACCTCTAGTAGTCATCTGGTCCAGCACTCATGGGACTTCTTGGGAAGCTCTGTCTATGCACCTCATTTAGAGTCATAGATTGGAAAAGACCTCTAAGATCATTGAGTCCAAACATTAGACCACCGAGTCCAGCCGTTTCTGACATTCTGCATTTCCTGGTCCTCCAGTCCTACCCATTCCCTTGGCTCATAGTGGCTAGATTTAGAATTCAGGTGTGATCTTGGTACTTAGACTGTCTACATCAGATATTTGTATGGCCTAGGTATTTAACTTATGGTAGCCACAAGTATGTATGTAGTGCCATATGGAAATCATATGCCATATGGATCTTCCTTCCTCTCATGCTGATCATGGCTTTGCTCAGATACATATCCCATAGGATATGGGAAAAGTTCTTAAAATCCATAGTAAGATATAACTCAGCCCTGACCTTTAGTACTTCCTTCTTTTCTGCAGCTGAACTGAAATGAGAAAGCAACTGGATTTGTGTCCCATCCTGGTATTTCTAACAAGTTCCCTAGCTCATTTCAGTTCCCTGACCTTGGCCAGCCATGTTAGATATGGCTGACTATTTACACAACTTTTTTGATGCCAGTTTTATATGGCATGAAGTTAAAAGACATTGATGAAATACAGCAATTATCCCAAGATGTACAGCATAAATAAATAAATAAATAAAACTTACCTGAATAAATCACCATTCTGCTCAGAAAGCAAAGGGTAATAAGCCTAGGTATCTCTTTGGTGTTAGTAAGAAACAAACCATGAAAAAGTTTATTTTTCATTCTCTTTTTTAAACACCCTTGATCAATTGCGAAAGCAAAGTACCAAAACAATTTTGAAGATTTCTGTGGCTTTCCTGGCTTCCCACCTCCAGTAGCAGTTAAGTGAATCTTCATGTGTATTTTCTGTTTTCATTAGTTAACACTTTACATTGTCTTAAGTATTTTAATCCAACCTTCCCTTCTAGGGCAGAGAAGAGTCACTATATTCTCTTGCTACAACTACAGTCTCTCTTTGGCTAGATGATGAAACAAAGTCAAATGCGGGGCCTGGTGGTTCTGCCTGTATTGCTTTACAGGTGAAAAAGTGGCTGTATGCTCAGTTGGAACAATTCGGGATGAGGCTGCACTGATAGTCAGTAATGCAATCCTAGGAACCCACCACGTCCTGCATACAGATTTGTCAGACCTTGTGCTTGGAGCGGTGTGCTTAGCCAAGGCATGCAGTGAAACTGGGCTTCAACACATCAATTGTGAAACAGACAATATAAAAAGGTCCTGTCTCTGATGTGCTCGTCTGTTCCCAGAGAAGAGTCTCATGTAATTAAAATGCAGTTCTATGGCCCATGTTATGAACAAGCACTGAATTAATTTTCAGTGGTGTTATCTGTCTCACTTTGGATCCAGTGGCACAAAGTGACTGGTGTGGGCCCTCAGGAAAAGACTTTCAGCTCACAAAAACTCACTCCCAGAGCTCACACCAGCATTTCTCCCCCTTTAAATGTGCCACCTGTGCTCCTTCAGCACACAAGCTCCATTGTATTTGTCCCAGCATCAGCTTGTCCTTGTCCACCCCTACAAACTACCAAGATCTTGCTTGTTTCAAGACCAGTTGTCCAGTTCCAGTCTGCAAAGGCAGCTTTAGGAAAACTCTGAGTGCCGGAGTTCTCCAACAGTACCACTGGTGAAACAGCCCTGGCCTTCAACAACTTTGTCTATCTTTGAAACAGCCCTTTCTTTGAGCAGGAGGCTGTACCTCCAGATGACTTCGAGAGGTCCCATCCAACTTCTATTATCCTATGGTTCTGTGAAAAATCAGCAGCATGCTACCCCTTTTCCCCATACACAGGTTTCCATGGAAAGCTGCAGCTACTGGCACAGAGGCAGCAGTTGTATATTCAGCCCCAATGTTGGGACTCACTCAGCTGTGAGATGTGTGGTGGGCTGAATGTCCCACAGTCAAGAAACAAGTCTGTATAGATTATGTGAAGCTATTCTGTGTCAGAGATGAACAAAAATGTGCAAATCTTGTGCAAAGCATGGCTGAGAGGCAGTGTTAGTAGGCTAGAGTCCAACTGGTGACTAATGTTACACTAGTGAGTCTTGTTTGCTTTCCAGTCCAGGTATCCAGTTTGGACATAAAAGGAGATGAAACTATGCAAATAAGCCATGGTTACTTGGACTGCCAGGTTTTTGGAAAAGAATCTCTCCCTTACTAATGGGTGGCTCATCCAGTGTCCTGGGAAATGGGATTCTGAGCCATGAAAGGATCTCCCTATATCACAAAAAATAAAGTGTAGTGTTAACCTTTATTGAAAGAGAGGTGAGTAAAATTTTCTGTCAGAACTACAAGTCATTTTTCATTTAAGTGGATGTGTTTGTGTACATAAAACCTCTCCTTTTCATGGAAGATGTAGATTAAAAAAGAAGAAGAAATGTTAAATCCAGAAAATGTTTGGCATTGGTCTTTTTTTAAGGATAAAAAGAGAATTTCTGTGAAATTCACTCAGGGCTAAAGTAACTAAACTGAGAAAACTGAAGTCAAAAAGGCTAATACACTTGCTGCTTTGCTAAGATCAAAGTCATGAAAGTTTTCTACTAGCTGCTTTTATTTAGTTTGTGAAAGAACCTAGTGTCCATGATGATAAGCAGAAATGATTTAACATGTATGCTTTCTCTTTTCTTGTTCCAGGAATTGAGTTCTAACGCTTCTTAGCTACCATTACCCTTACAGACCATTTCTCCTGCTTGAGGATGAGTGGTTGGATTTATCAGAAAAGTGTGCTGATATGAGATTTGGCTGTAACTCCAGACAACAGTCAACTCTTGATTTAAGTGAAACTCCAAAAAATTCATTAAGTTTCAGAAGTTTTAGGCTAGCTTTCTGAGTTTGAATACTTGTTCTTCCTTATGAGAGACATTTATTTGCCCATTTTTTTTGCTAACATGTATATTATTTTTTAAAGGGAAAGACATGAGGCTGCTGTATTTGTTTACAACAAGCACTTCTCACTGAAGAGAGCTACCTGCAATAACTGTTCAGGTTGCATATTCACCTCTCCAACAACACTGGGGCTTCACAATGTACAAAGCCTCAGACCCAGTCTACTGTGATGTTGTAAGCAAATTATTTCTTAAATATTACTTCTGTATATGTAATGAATGATTTGTACCTGATTAGGGAAATCGCAGATTCCTACAAAAACTAAAGAATAAAAATTCCACATAATCAGCCCTACAGGCTAAAAAGAAAGGAGCATTTTCTTTAAATGTTAAAACTGGTACTTACCAAAGGCCATTGGTGACCCTGCTTTTAGGGACGGAGGTCTCTCAGCGTAGTTACTTCTGTTCCTGGTTTCACTTCTTAGGGCAGTACTGGCAGAAGGTTTCTTTAAGATTTCCTCAATGGAGAAGGACAAGCTGGGTTTCCTCTGTCCAGCACACGCTGGGGGGTCCATCATATTCCTGCCAAAGTGGCCGTGGGGCAGAGAGTCCTCTCCTGCTCTCCTGGTTCTCAGAGCACCCCGAGGAACATGCAGCTGGGACGGTGTGTGTCTCTCCCCACCCATGCCCGGATGACCTGCTGGAGCGCTGGGAGGAGAAACAAAGGTGACCCACAAGTAAGCACACGCGGCTGCTCCTCTCTGCTAATCAGCCTGGAACCAAGACCTGCACTCCCATGTCTGGGGAAGACAGCATTAGGAGTGGGGGTTAAAAGTCTTACCAACCCCACCCACTGCTGAGCATTCCCCCTGCCACTCAGATTTACAGAGCTCTGAACAATCGCATGGCTATTCCAGGAGGAAGTGTGCTCATTGCAGATCCAGGTGAAAAATGCCCTGGCAAGCGTTGCTTCTTGTTGGTAAATCCTGTCTGTGGGGCAATTGTCTCGCTTTTCGGCTTTCAGGCTAAAACCTGTGAAAAGCCCACTGGATTTGTACCATGATGACGTTAAGAAATAATTGGCTGGACAAATACTTTGTCCCTTGTGCCATTTACTAGTAAGAGACAACCTGTAAATTTCTCTTGCATACCAGGAGGTGTCACATATGAAAATCTCCCCGACCAGCAGTTCCCAGGTTATTCTTCAGCCATCCCTCCCAGACATCAACTTTGGTTCAGATTCTCTTTTCTCTTACTTTGGAAACCCTTTGAACTTTTCAGGCAGGTGCTTTTCAACATAATTCCATCTTATCAGTCACAAAAGAAAAAGAGATGGCCCTTACAACATGTGTAGTAATAGGAATTAGTGCTCTGTACCCCCCGACCTATACAGATAAAACATTATTTTCTTTCCATCCTGAGCTATGAGGCAAGCCAGCTTGATAATCACCCCACCAGTTGCTCATGCCTCCCAATTAGGCATCCACTGCAGAGGCAGAAGATTTTCTGGTTAATGCAGATGAATACCAGTGATTCCCCTCCTGAGCCACTACTATCTTCTCAGTTATTTTTGTTTTAAGAAGAATGTGTGGTTAGATACATTCCTGCTCTTTCCCTCTCCCTCCCTCCACTGGCATTTTTTGCCTTCTTCAGGGATTGCCCCTCACCTTTTAAATTGCTAAAGTTGTTTCTCCCTCTCCTGCTGGTTCTCCTCTATGTCTTCCTTATCAGGCTTTTATAATTGTATTGGTAGTCCCTGCTTTATTTGTCCAGTGAACTGACAATTCTTGAGCTGATATCCCATCATATGACCTTTTCATGGAGCAGAGACCAAAATTACTCTGTAACCAGGGGGCAATAAACCACACCTGATAAGATGAAAGGCTTTCGGCTTTTTCCAGATTCTAGATACTGGAAAAACGGTGGGGGTAGTGGGGAAAAGAACAATGGAAGAGGTTAAAAATGGTTCAGCCAGTTGTAATGAAGAATATTTAATTATCTGATTTTATTAATCAAGCTTCTCCCTAGGCGACAGGGTAGACAAGCAAGCGTCTTTCACACTGATGACACACATGGGGTAGAGTGGGAAGCGCTTTTCTTTATTCCTTTTGCATCCCTCTGCCATTTCTGTAAAGGAGAATCTTATGCCTTCCTGGTTGTATGATGTGACAGCTCTTGTGTGGGTGCAAAAGGTCTTGTGGCCCTCTCCATTAAGCAGGGGACACCTTGTTTCAATTGATGCATGCAGGGGAATGCCTTTTTGGGCAAGCTTTGTCCTCTCCAGCTTTGCTGCTGTTGTCTGTAATCCTGGTTGGGCAGACAGAAAGGGATGTCTTCCCCTTCTTTGCTTAGGCAGAATGAGAGAGTGGGTAATTTATGGGCTGAGAATAGGTGAGCACTCTGTATGCAGAGGAGAGGGAAACAAAGGTGCTCTGAAACTACACCCTGGATTAAAACTGCCTATTTAAAAATAGGGTTCCCCTTTTTTCAGTGCGATTCCTGATTCAAAACACATTAAACAGCACAATGAGAAGCCTGATCCATTCTTTTGCCAATGCCTTGCTTCCCCTCTTCTGTTTGCTTGAGGCATTCAAAAGGAAGCCACTCTTCTTGGTTTTGCTGGTTCCTATAGAGCAATGGCTTCAAAACTTCCCAGATGTCTCGAGTTGAGAGTCTTTGACCCAGCCTTCAGTGTATTAATTTAGTATATATGACAGTGTCTGCATTCCCTGGTGTTTACTGTGCTACCTTTTACCTGAAAGTTTCAGGCACAGGAAAATAAGCTCTAGGGACCTCTGTTTTTAAATCTCCCTGCTGTCCATTTTTCCAAAAGTGCAGAAGTGAAACCCATGGATTTGTCTGCTTCAGTTGTTAAATGAAGCAAGGCCACATTTTCCTTTACAGTGGAAAGCTTTGGCTTTGGTTTGTTATTAAAACTTATTTGTTCAAGGGACTAATTTCCTGCTGCAGGGGGAGGAGGAGGGGGAGGATTTGACAGAAAAGTCTGATAGGTCCTTGCATTCTGCACAAGAGGACTCATATCTTTGGATAAATTAGCTGGGTAAATTATCCTAGAGACTCTCAGGACAAAAAATACACCTCTTATCCCTCCTCCTTTCCCCAGCTCCACTTTAGCTGCCTTAAAACACACACTATTTTGAAAGTAAGAAATGTAGCCTTCTGGCAGAAATACATGTGCCTTCATGTTAAAAAAATTCTCAAGTAAAGAGACTTGAGACAGGCAGACCCCACGTTTTCACCTCAGTGAAATACTTTTATTCAATGGTCACATTGGCAACAAGCAGCGAGCAAAGCCAGCATATCCCCATATTCCGAGTGTACGCACCGCCTGTCTCCACCGCCACCAACTTGCTCTGGGCAGGCACCTGCTGAGACAACACAGTAGTCCCATGTCACAAAATCAAATTGTGCGCGTTTGTATAACTATTGTGTCTCAGTCTGAAACTTTAAACCTCCCTGCTGCTTGCAGTGACAGGTTGATTTTCTCTGTGTGTTTAAATTAGATGCTCACATGCAAATTTGCGACTTGAAAGCATCCTTGTGAAGGCTTTATTTTTGTTCTGTCTTATTATATTGGGTTTTTTTATTAAAACTGAAGGCAATGCCAACTGAGAAATATATTTTTCTTCTTCTGTATGGGAAAACAAAACAAGCACTAAAGTAGGAAACAGGATAAATAAGCGACAGCTCTTGAAAGGGGATTAGAAAGCAACAGTGTAAGGATGCATAAATCCCATGTTTTGCATACAGAAGTTTCTCCAGGAAAAAAATGCAGTTTTGATATCAAAATGTTTAAGTAATACCAAAGACTTGAACGTTTTAGTATTTTTAATAAAAAAATAGAAAAATAGTGATAAATACTATTTCAATAACTAAAAGAAAAATTAAATACTGTCTTTAGAATGACTGCTAGTTCAGAATTTCTTTGCTTTGTATTATGTTAAAATAAAGATGAGTGGCAAAAAATAGATGCTTGAAATGCAAATGAACATTTGCAAATTAAAATAGTTCATCTGACCCCCTTTTTCAAATTATTGAATTGCTGAAATGTGACAAATTATTTATGTTCAAAACAAGAAATTATTTACTTTTAAATTACCAGAGAATGAAGAAGTTATTTTTCTGCAAAGTTTTAATATGACGGCTTTCGCAGGGTGGTTTGGGGATATTTTTATATTTCTGCTTGACCTGGAAATGCAGATGACTCTCATTTGTTACAATTATTGTGCTACCCGTCTAATTTAGTCTATAAATTCCTTGAGGCAGGAAACACATCTTCCTCTGGGATTGCTGAGCTCTGAAAGCAACTCTTAACAGCAGAAGGGAGCTGTCTAGAACAAAATCATGCTGTGTTGATTTTTGCAGCTCATCCTCTCTGTGCCAAGCAAATCTAGAGGCCCACACAGCCTCTGAGATTTTTAAAACATGAAGTACTTTCAGAAAACAAAAAATCCTGGGTGTGTAGACTTGAAATCAACTTGGTACCAATATTTTATAGTCTTGTGTCCAGTATTGCCTATCACAAATAGGAAGAAGTATTGTCAGTGACTGTCAGTCACAGAGCAGGACCGTTCCTGCCCCGTTGTTCTCATCCCCTGGTTAAAGACAATAACAGGATAATATTCCACACCGTGCCTCTGAAGCATCTCTTTTAAATCTCCCATCCTCAAATGTGACTCAGAGTCAGAGCTGTCCAGTGTTCATGCACAGCATGGATGCTGAAGCTCACAACACCTCCTCTCCAAGGGCTTGTGCTCAGTCAGTCGTTCAGAGCAAGGCACTGAGCTAGGGCAGTCAGACACACCAGTGCACCAGCACTTGCCAGTGATGGTGCAACTGCAGATTGCCCACAGGACCTCTGGATCCTCATGTCCTTGTAGGCTGCCTTCCATCTTTTATGCCTCCCTGGACTCCAACAATCTCCCCAGTGACATCTGAGCTGCTCTGGTCTTCTCAAAGTTCAACAGCTGGCAGTGGTCTAGCACAAAGCCCACACAGCCTGCTCCTTTCACCTCAGATTTATTAGCCCTGTTGTCTCCACAGATTTCTCAACAAGCTCATAAATTAGAAAAATTAAAAAAAGGAGCACTGTAGATTCAAACTGGTAACATTTATTATGATTTTATTATGGCACAGTTGTTATCAATTGACATTTAAAATGGCGTCATAATCCATCAAGGTGAAATGGACTCAGAAAAATATTGCTCCCAAGCCAAAAATAATAGCAGCAGCAGGATTGCAGGAGAGGAAGGACACAAACAGTTTGAGTGCAGGTCACTGATTTAATACTTGGTGGTGTTTTTTAGCAACTTCACCCTCTGTTTAATCCATTCTTGTATTTCATAATTCTTCTTCTCTCCTACTGGGGCCCTCACGCCCTTTGTAGAGCTTTTTCTACCAAAAATCTTTAGTTAATCCATGATAGGGAGCACTTTGCTTCAAACAGAGCAGGAGCTGGAAGGGCTGGAGAGATCAAAGGTTGTTCTTTTCATAAGAATTCAGGCCTCTCTGAGCAGCAATTGCCATGGAGAACTGTCCAGCATGGCTATAAAGTAGCTTTGATTCATCTGCTGTTTGGCTGATGGAAAGTCAAAAATAAAGAAGGAATGTGCTTAATGAGGCCCATACTTGTAAATATAGGGAGAACAACAATTCTTTCTGCACCTACTGAAGAAGGCTGCAGAGTTTACATGTACAGAAATAAAACCAATCCTCCAGGGAAACAAAGGTGGGGAAAACACCCAGGAATCCATAACAGAGTAAAACAGAAAGTCCATGACCTGTAGCTCATTATTGCAAATTGGTTGTAGTTTGGTAGCGAATAAATGTCCACAGTGATGCATGAAAGTGAGCTTCCCATGACCCGCAGTGGTTCATCATCACCCAGATGTGGAGAAGTCACTGAATTCTCCTACGAATCACTGGTGCTATGCTGAACTGCTGTTATTTTGTAGTGGTACCTGCAATTAAAGAATTAGGTCTTCACTGCATATTCCATTATGGAGAGAGAAATGTTCCAAACATCCCTCAGGATACACTTCTCTCCCTGTATTCTCAAGAGAAAAGGCCTTAAGAAGTTTAGATTAATTATCTAGAAGTTAGATGCCTGGAGTACAGTACTCTCATCCCCCGCTCCCAAACTGGGCATGCAATGCACAGACTAGGAGTGTGAGACTGACTTTTTTTTCTTTTTTGTCCTCTGTTCTCAGCCACATGTACACTGTACTGCTTTTTTTCCATGTATGTATGTGAAAAAAAGGCACAGACAGACCAAGTGAGCACAGCACTTAGGCAGAAGTCAGCAAGCTTTGGCTGACCACCAGCGTATTGGCTGTATGGGAAATATTCATGTTACACTAATGAGGTGGAGCTGCCAGCTGTTGTCTCATTCCTGAGAAGACTGGCCTAGATTAACACACTGCCTGGGTACAGGTTCATGGGAAGAAGCCTTCTCATGCTGGACAGATTTTGAGATTTTGAGGTTTTAAGAGGTGCTCCCACATCAAACCAGAACAAAAAAGTCAAAATAAAAAGGAGTCAAAAAAGTTTGTTTAGTTCATTAGCATCAGCTCAATAAAAATGTTTAATTTTGATTCTAATAAAACGCTTTGTCTTGCTGTTGAACTTTCAATTATTTTTCTACCACAATTAATTTATTTTTAAATAAAACAGTAATCTCAAACAAGGAAAAATGACCTTTTAAAGACTATTGGAACAACATGATTCAGTAATAAGAATTTTTTTTTAATGAATATATTATTAATTTTTTCCTGAATCCAAACAACACCAGGCTGCTGGTGTGGTGCTCTGTGTGTGCAGAGCAAATGCACATTTGCCACTGACCCAGTTTCCTGGTTTCAGAGATGCAACTGGAAAATCAGCTGTTTGCCAAAAGAACATTTAGGAAAAGTTGTATTATGTAGGTTTTCCCTAAAGCTTCTGACTGTCCTGATTTACAAGAGGCATAGTTGACTATCATATTATATTGTTAAACCCACTTTTTTTCAAAGCCTTTTCCTCTGTTTCTGTAGCCATTTTTCTCAAATTCAGAAGTCCAGTCTGCAAAGTATCCTGGAAAGCAGTTACTACATAGATAATTTATATGGGAATAAAGAAACTCTAGACTGCACGTGTAAGGGAGGTTTTATTTGTCTGGGGTGGTAACAACGTGTACAAGCTTGCCTTTCTCTAAAATTGCTCTGATTTCCACAAGAAAAAAGCATTACTGTGTTATATAGTTCTGGACTGGCTCTGATACCCTGCATGGATTTTAACCAGTCAACACCTTTCACGTGACAGGGTTAGCAAACATCATTGTGCAGCAGTGCTTCAGTTACCACTAATTAATTCAGTGTTCAGGCTGGAAGAGCCAGCATTAGGGGATCACTGCTTGAACCATTTCTGCCTCTCAAAGCCAAGCAGGAGAGGGCAGCATGTCCTGTGGGATGGCACACCGGGGCTGAGACAGCCCACAAGAGGAAGCAAAAATTGTCTTACATCCTCATCTTTAAGTCGAATCATCTCCGTGAGAAAAAGATGTTACAGAATGAAAAGTGGTAGTCATCCATCTGAACTGCATGCAAAGATTCTCCTTCAGTTACTTGACACAGTAAAGCCCATGATTTACAAGCCAAGAACAACCTTGTTCTTTTTCCACATATGGGTTTCTGCAGCTTTGCAGAGTGGGCAAGAACTATAGGAATGGTGTGAAATGGAACGGAACGGAACAGAACGGCATAGAATAGAATAGAATAGAATAGAATAGAATAGAATAGAATAGAATAGAATATTTTTGTTAGAAGCAACCTACAATGATCATCTCGACCAAATTCCTGGCCAATTCAGGGCCGACCAAGTTGAAGCCTGTTACTAAGGACATTGTCCAAATGTCTCTTAAGCACTGCATCACTTGTCCAGGAAGCTTGTTCCGTTGCTTAGCCACCCTCTTGGTGAATAAATATTTCCTAATATCCAGTGTAAAACTCCCCTAGCTCAGCTTTGAATTATTCCCAAATTCCCTAGCACGGGATACTAAGGACAAGAGGCCAGCACCTTCCATTCCAATTCCTCTCCTCAGGAAACCATAAAAAACATACAGTTTCTATAAGGAAAGCCAGTAAACTAAAATCAGGTAAAGGTTGGTCACTAAAGCCCATTTTTCAGGTGACTTATTGTAGAAAGCACAAGAGAAGCTGAGAGTTTTTCTGTCTTCTTTAAACTTCAGTCTTCAAAGTACCTAGACATGTTGTTTTAAAGAAATTACTCATGGGGAAAGTTACAATCATTCATGATGTTTCCTGTCAAATACCCCAAACCCTACTTATCCCACAGAGTGAAGTGATCCTGATGCATCTTCCTTCCTGACAAGACCTTAAGTATTATTTCAGGATGAGCTGGAAAGGCTTGTATTACTGATTTTCTCTGTAGGTCCTGAACAGAAATGGCAGGAGGGCATGGAGTGTCCTCAGAGCCATACAGAGGGAGTCCCAAGAGAAGAATAAACTCCTTGTTGACAGAGAAGTGAAAGCAGTAGACAAAAAAAGTCTTGATAGCAGGAGAAGATTCTGGGCAGGAGCAAGACACATCAGCAGAGCAGACTTGAGATAACATCCTTGTAACGTGTCCTGTCAACACATCATCTTCGTCAGTGCTAAAATTCAGGTCAAACTCCACAAAGAGAGAGTAAAAGAGATTGCACTGTAGCAATTCATTAGTTCTGCTTACAAAACCTGGGGAAAATGTCACTTCCAAATTTAGACAACACATCAAAATTTCACCCTCTGCCGGGACAGTTGTGTCAAGCTGGCCAGATGGCAGAATGGCAAAGCAAGCAAACAATCCACTGAGACCCTGCAAAATCTTGGGAGAGCACAAGTTATCCATGTACAGACTAGAGAAGGAAAAATATCACCTGCAGGCACACAAAGGAGACATTCATCCACTTACTGAGGAGGTACTTACCTGGCAGCTCTTGCCTGGCAGGGCTCTTATACCTCCCAGGCTCCTCCCTTCCACTTCAGCAACATTGCAACTTTCCCTGTCCTGTCCCTGGGGATCCTGAGAAAATGATGAAGTGCACAATATTCCTAGGCTCTCAGCATTTTGTTTTGTTTAATGGGCTCCATTGGGAGCTCCTATTAATCCACTCTAGAGAGAAGAGTTTTTTGTTATTGCTGCTGTTGTTGTTTGCCCCCTTTTGCCTGAGGCAGGTCATGAATTATACGTCTGATGTTCTTCCTCAGTCCTGGACTTCCCTGTGATGTCCCATGGGGACCCATTAAGAGCTTCCTTGCTGCATCCCTCCAGAGAAAGACCAAGTGCTGAAATGGCAGAGGCAGGAGTAGAAAGAGGTTCTTGTGACCCAGGGAATTACAAAATCTTTGGAAGGGAGCAGCAAGTCACCATTAGGGTTTGGAAAGGGGCAGGACATCTCCAAAGCTACACAGACACATGGGGTTCTTCTGGGGAATTGTGTTGCATACCAGAATAAATTGTCTGATTACAGGACAAAAGCATAGTTTGGGTATTTTTCTTTCAGAAGTTGCTCTTTGAGTAATGGTATTTCCGTTCATGTAGTGGCACAAGAACCCAGACCTCAGGGAAATGGCCACTTCTGACCTGCAGCTGACTGCAGATCCTTCTGTGATCTAGCCCGTGAACTACACACACTTGAGCCAAAATTTAGCTCCATCTGTTAAAGCTGCCTATGCCTTAGGGGCAATAAAACCCTAGTTTGATTCCTATGAGTGACATTTAACATAGCCACTTTCATGCATTTCAAATAAATTTCCTGCAAGAAGTGGTCTCATGTTCTTATAACCACAGAAATTTTAAATAAATTTCTGTATTTTCCAATGGGCCACTGACACAGGTTATGAAAACTGTTTGGGCTACATACAATTGGGCTTTTTTTATTTTTTCTCTTGTACTTTGTCATAAGAAAGCAACACTTTTGCAGTTGTGTGCCAACCTGGTCTCTCTTCAAGTGTCCTGCCTGCTTTTTATCCACAAAATTACATATCAGAAAGTCTGTCTAAAGAACATTATTACCTAAGGCTGCAGAGTCAAGTACTGGAAAGCTAAGGCAATGCCAGACTTGAGATTGCTTCTGCTCATACATTAAGAAGTAGGTGCATTAGGACATACTAAAAGCTTTTATAGATGGTCAGACTCCTGCAGAAGGTGAGGTGATCTGCCTCACAGGCAGGACTGATGAATTACCTGAAAAGTGACTCATTTGCATGAAGTCCTTCTTCCTCAGCTGTGGCCTCCAACCCCCTTCCCTGTGCTCATTTTGGTCCATTGTCTGTATCCTCTGCAAGTCCCAGTAGGCACTAAAACCATGATGGCTATGACACACACCACAGCACTCTGACACAGATGGAGAAGGAGGAGGCAGCAGATGAGGATTGCCTAGTTCAGACAACCTCTGATGGGGAGGAAAGGGCATTTTTTCAGCCCAGAAAGCAAGACATGAGGTCCACTAGATAGATAATCCCTCCCTGTGGTTTACTCCTGGCTCATTCAACCTCCTTTGGTGATGAGCTGTCAGTCACTGGTGAGGCACTGAAAAGGGCTACAAAAGTAGTGTTATTTTCTCATCAATTAAATATTTCCACAGCCTACTCTGAAGAAAAAATGAAAATTTACCCACATCACATGTCAACATAGTGCAGAGCAAATGAACTCTGTATGGCCAAAGTAAGACACTGAGGAACCCCCTGCGCAGCCAAAGGGAATTCTCGTTGTGGGTTGGGGAAGGTTGTTAGGGGCAGCTGATGCAGAGTCTGATGCACCCCTACCTACACTAGTGGTAATATAATGGGACAGCTAGTTTCCTTTTTCACTGAATACTGAATCTTATTTGCAGTTGAGGTTGCCAAAAATAAAACCAATTATCCGAAATATTCCGCTTAGTTGTCTTACTATGGGAGTAAGTTTTGGAAAATGAGAACATTTTCAAATTGTCAGGGCTCTTTTTATGGAATCCATGAAAGCTGAATTTTTAAAAATGAAAAATCCTTCCTGTTTTCTTTTTTTTATTTAGGAAAAAAAAAGGTCCTTGTAATTTCCTTTTAGTTTTAGGTACAGCCCTTCCCTCTGCTGGACACTGACAGCAGATTCAAGCAGATGTTGCTCTATCTGTGACATGCAGGTTGTCATTTCCAGCCTTCCTTCATGGCCAGGAGGGCTAAAAGCATTTCTTAATAAGGAAAACAAAAATATTGTTAACATCAAAGCAGAGCTGGAGCCCCAGGCACATGCCTGTGCATTAATCTGTCCTGAGCATCATGTAGATTTGTTCCTCTGGATCTACAAAGGCAGGTACAGCCTTGTGCTTTATCCAAAGGAACTTCCTTGCAGACTACATGCTAATTGCTATTGTACTGGTGACATGCCTAGATGAATACACAAGACAGTCACCCTGCCAGCTTTGACAGGGGTTTTTTTTGGTAAATGCTTTCTAAATTTTGTATACATAATAGTACATTAATGGTAGAGGTGAGATGAGGTTAAGAATCAGCTTACTATTGTTACCCATCACTTTCCATTTTAAAGAGTAAGTTTCTATTACTTCTTTGATAAAATATAAAGAAAATGGAATGCAAACTCACATTATTTTTACATCTCCAAATCTGTCGTATTTAAATCAGTGCTCAGTTATCAATATGTGTAATGCCACTTGACTAGCAATAGTGACATGGGAAGTATGTCTGGACCCCACTTCATATTCTGGCATCGGTTATTTAGAAATTGTACTACATAAACACAAACTCTAGTGCCAAGTAATTGAAATGCTGCATTCAAGCATCCTCCTGGTTATACCTTAAACATTTGAAAAAATTTATGAGCCCAACTTGACTCCCATAAAAGTCAAATAAAAAGTTCCTTTGATTGAAATGGTGGTTGGATCAGGCTTGCGGCATGTCTGTGTTTTCTCATTAATACAAAAGTGTTAGAACTACCAAATGCATCTGAAATATTAATTTTCTGAGACAGTATTTTGAATTCGAGAGTTCTGAAGATGCACATATTGGATTTGGGGCTTATAGAATACAATAGAAATATCACATTCCAATAAAAATCCACCTCAGGCATAACAAGCTAAACTGCTAAATATTCAGTGGGCTCCACCTTAATACATCACAGCTACACAGCAGTAAAAAAATTGCGCACACACATAAACTCAGAGTCATACATAGCCAAGGACTTTTTTTCTCTTGATAATGCAAGGTAGTACTGGTACAGATGGCATAACAAAATTCACAGAAAGGATTAAGACAACTGGTACTGAATGCATTTAAACTAGTGTGAAGGAGGATGCAGTAGAAAAAAGGATGCAGTGAGGGACCATGTCAGTGCAAATATGTTCCAGCCAACATCCAACAGAAGTGATGTCCCTCTTGGGATGCTGCAGCACCATATTGATGTCCTCTTTGGATGTGAAAATAGCATAGTGGTTCATGTGGAGCATCCACAAGTTATTCTGCACAGTTAATATCCAGCCTGGATAGTGGACATACAAAGCATCAAGAAGAGCTGCAGCATAATCTTTTTATCACCTGCTTTACCCTCAAAAAAGGGAGTCTCTGCCTTCCACAAAAATCTTTTCACTAAGAACTTTTCACCATGTGTAACTCAGCTAATCAAATTCAGGATACTTCAATCCAAAGAGAGTACAAGTGTCCTTGGTGTGTGGACCCTGCCAGATGCTGCTTTTTTATAACAAATGCTAATCCAACTTGCATATTTCTTCTATTTGTAGCTGCAGCAGAGAGGAAGAGGGGAAAACAACATCTTAAATCTCCTGTACAAGCTGGTTCCTTAACCTGGTTCATGCCTGCCCTATTTGCAATTGCTTTTTAGTGCTAATGGTCAGCTTCTCCTCCCACTATTGTGTCCGCAGTGAATTGTTCATAAATCTTCCTGGTGACATTTTAGAAGAGAGTGATTTAAAGACACAGAGAGAGAGAGTTTGCACAGGCTTGTGTCTGTGATGATGAAGCTGCAGTAAGTGCAGCTTGAGAGTGTTTTTATTTGCTTCCTGAGAGAGAAAGAGAATAGTAACAAGTAATTTTTATTTTTTTTTAAATAAAAAAACAGGTTGGATGGGGAGTTGAGGAACTTGGTCCAAGGGTCTTTGCCCATGGCAGGTGGGTTGGGACTAGATGATCTTTAAGCTCCCATCCAACGCCAATCCTTCTATGATTCTATGATACACTTAGCCACCCTCTGCATGACAAAACACAAATAACAAATGGTCTATGTACTTTTTATGATCCATGCAGTCCAATTTCCTGACTGGAGTGCTGGCTGACTGTGCTTGGACCACAGCTCAAGTACTGGCCTTTGAGTGCACTAGAGATCTTTACATGTGGAGGAAATAAGGTTAATGCCCTTCCTGCATTCCTTATATAGACAGTTCAGAACTGAGAAAAGCGCTAGGTTTTGGATCACACTACAGTGCAATGGGACCATTTGGAGGAACACAGACAAAAGGAGTGAAGCCACCTACAAACTGAGCTATGTACCTGATTCATGTCTTGATTGGCCTGGAATATTGATCAGGAGAGGTTTTTGCTTTTTGGCTTACGATTGCAACTGTTACAAAGCTTTCTGATCAAGGTTGATTTAATGCCTCATTTGGCACCTGAAGTTTCACCCAAGCCAAATAGTACATGTGCTAGGTCAGAAGAAAAGGGAATGACTCCGTGTCTTGCACATCATGGCTGCATTCAGCCTTGCAGTGGATCCTTTCCATTCCATGAAGTCCAAGCATGTTTTTTTGGACTAACAGCCTGCAGCCATAAGCAAAGGCTAGAAGCTGTGAGCTTGGAAACATGCTCCAATTTGATGGAATTTTCTACTACTGTTGATACTGTAGTCATATTATTCACTGACTTTGCATTGTGTACTTGTTTAATTCTCCAAAATGTAGCTTCCAGCTGGGCTTCTCAAGGCACTAGACTGAGTTTGCAGTCCAGCTCTACTTTAATACCAAAGAACTTCCTTGTGCTAGGAAGTATAGAAGAAAGAAACACTTCTCTGGTAAGATGGGAAGTATCCAGTTAATGCAGTGATCTCATGAAAAAAAAAGTTACAAAAATCTTTCATGTTTTCGTGCTGCCCTTGTTGGAATTGGGCTGTACTGAGATGAACTAAACCATGCCTGTATTTTGAGCATTTGTATCTGAACTTCCTTTCAGGTGCATCAGTGCATGTTAGCACTATTCAGTTCAGAGATGTACAGACTACTTTCAAACATGTTGGCTCCTTCAGGTAGAATTGTGCTGAACTTTGTTGTACTACAATGCTGCTTCTAAGTCCTGTAGAACTATCTCAGCTAGCACAGACTCCCAAACTGGCTACTTAGTCCTGTTTTGTGGCATGAGCCTGCGGAAGTAGGAGTTTTTCACAGTACTGGCTTTTGCATGAACACACAGTGCTGCCCATTCTCAGTGCCATCTTTCTTGGCAAGTGAAGAATTAACTAGAAAGGTATTTCTTTCTCAGTGTTTCTGAGTCTGCAGTGTACAGCACACACGGCTGCTCTGCCAGCAGCCAGCAGCACGATAACAAAAGCACGGAGCTCTGAGTTATGGTAGGCAAGTTCCCAGCTGAAATGTACTCCTCTGGATGGGTCCTGGGCTTCCCGTTCGCTTGCTATACCTCTTCAAGACCTTCAGGTAATTTTCATTCATTCACCTCCCTTCGGAGCAGATGTGAAGAGAACAATAAAGAGGAATTTTAGGGGTTTTTTTCCCCTGTAAAAGTATTCATCTCCCCCTGTTGCTGGGACGCACACAAATTCTAGAGGACTGTGG
Source organism: Margarornis squamiger (assembly GCA_035222235.1). Taxonomy (NCBI): domain Eukaryota; kingdom Metazoa; phylum Chordata; class Aves; order Passeriformes; family Furnariidae; genus Margarornis; species Margarornis squamiger. Next base: position 52,179,430 of record JAWWTY010000037.1, read on the forward strand.
CAGAGCACTGGCTTGGGAAGGACTGTGGCGGCGAGGGAATGAGTGATGGAGCGGGCAGGGAGCCAGGACCATGCGGGCCGGCCGCCGCCAGAGGGAGCCGTGCATGCCCGGCGGGAGGTGCGGCGGGACCAGCTGCCCTGCTGAGCTACATATTTATACATATATACATATATATATATATGTAACTGCGCCTCGCCTCCCCGCTCTGGGCGGGACCAGGAGGGCTGGCTGTGGGAAGGGGAGTTTTAGTACGGAAAGAAGGTTACGGAAGGACAAAAGTCCCTACGAGGAGCAGGGGAAACTCACACTGCCCAAATATCGCTGGGGTACTGGAGGCTGTTTAGGGACCTTAGGAGGTAGGGGCAGTTCACAGAAGAGGAGGGTTGCTGGCGTGGTCCCACAGGCACAGCATGCCTCCAAATACTCTCCTTGGCAAAGAGGTGAGTCGTGAATTGGCGTATCCAGCTGCTGACATTGCATTATTTACAACAGTCAAAGCTAAAACTGTTTGTGAAGGCTTGAAGAAGGAGCTCAAGAAACTGAGTGATTGGGTAATAAAATGGCAGATGAAATTCAGTGTCAATAAATGCAAAGTAGTGCACATGGAGGAAAACAACCTTAACTATACATTCGTGGTGATGGACTCTAAATGAGCTATTACCACTCAGAAAACAGATTTGGGAATCATTACACATAATTCTTCAAAAGCAATTAGCTCAAAGCTAGCAGTGGTTAAAAAGACAAATCGAATATTAGAAATTATTAGGAAAGAAATAGATAACATGAAAACATACTTTTTGTTAACATGCAAATGAATGCTGAGTTCACATCTTATGTGCTATCTGCAGTTCTGGTCTTCTGGAATAATAAAAAAAGTAAGAGGTGTGGAAAATATAGAGCTAGAAACTTCACAAAGAAAAAGATAAGGCTCAGTGGAGGGAGGGAACTATTTATTAGACAGCTGGTGTAAAAGATAAGTTTTCAAGAGGCAACAACACTGGAAATAATTGTCACAAGAAATTTTGAAAATCCACACAAAATTAAATTAAAACAATTAAATAAACCTGTTGGCATTTGGTCAAAAACAGGTTGTATTTTTTGAGTGAGGTGGACACAACTACAAGCTTAGGTAATAACATACTTTTTAGCTGCTGGAAAAGCGTGGGGATAATCACTCTATCCCAGCCTTGCTTCTGTTCATTTATTTTTTTTTATCTGTTGGGCTGCACAGACTTTTGCTTTTAACCATCAAGGCCGTACTTATATCATTATCCTGATGATAAAAAAATATTTTAGTCCTAAGGAAAATCAATGTCAGAATTCATTGATTTCAAGAACAGGGAAATCACTTATGCCTCTAGCTGGGTCATGTCTCACTGTGCGAGGTGTTGCATTGATTGAAGCAAGGACTGGAGCAAGACTGCAGGCACAGCATGAGCAGCTTATAACAGGTATCTTTGAGCTACCCAGAAAGTAGCAGTGACTACGAGTGGGAATCACTTCAACTAACTTCAGCTGATTTTGTGAACTGGGTGCTTGTTCTTTAGGCAACTGAGGTACTTCTTCCTGTCACAATGTGTCCATGGTACCACTATTGACAAAGGAAACAAAAACAGAATACACACCACGTTCCCAGGAAAAACAAAACAAAACAACCCCCCCAAAACAAAACAAAACCAAACCAAAACCCAACAACAAAAAAACTCCAAAAAAAACCCCAACCCAAAAAACCCCAACCAAAACATCAGGAGCATAAGAAAACTTGACTGTTCTTCAGCATCTGAAATAGGAAATTCAAATAGTGTTTGGACAGCTTGAAGTAAAGACATGAGGTGAGGACTTAATTTCCCTGAGAAAAATAGATGTGATATGGTTTGTATCTGGAATGTAACAGAGCACCCATGCTTTTCAGGAGTCTCAGTGGCAGAATGAGTAAGCAAAATCCAGAAACACTATTTGCATTTGAAGCATAAATATTTCTGTTTGGTGCTGGATTATTGAATAGGAAATCCCACTTTATATCGTTAGTGAACTTTTGCAAAGCTGTAATTGCTTTGTCTAGCCAGAGTTTAATCCCTTTCTATTGGAGAAAGACCTTCTGCCAGTGAGGAAGCATCACTTCTCAAAACTGGGTCCTGACTACTGAAGTAAGTATGTCTTAGATTAATAGCAGGCAAAACCAAAGCAGAATATTGCAGAAGGCAATGCAGATGAAAGAATCCTTTAAGCTGTATGCTCTAAGAAGGCAGGAAGGGGTGTGGGGGGGGAGAATCGGCTGGGTGGGATCTTTTCCAGGAATATAAATGATCTCTCCTTTTTTTTTTTTTTTTTTTTTTTTTTTTTTTTTTTTTAAATTTACTTATGTAGCAGGTGATCTCCAGTTCTTCCCCTTGCACTGATTTTTTTTCTGTTTTCAAGAGAAAAGTTTAATGAATCAGAGACTTGAACAGTAATGAAAACCAAGTATGTTTGTTCCAGAAATACTTTAAAAAATGGAAAACACCGTTTCAAAATCCAGAAAATTTCATGGTTTATCTCAAGCCTTATATACCTTATTTTTAAAATGGTCAATCACTAAAGTTTTTCCATAGAAAAGAATATGTATATACACTTATGTATGTATTTATAAGCAGGGAGAAAAAGAAAGAGCTAATCATCTTTTCAGAGGTGGGTATGTAGGACCTGTCAATCAGCTGGATTTTTTTGATATACACAATTAAATCATATTAATTATCATGTATCGCAGTGGTGCTTAGCAGCTGCCACTGAAATTGAAGGTCCCTCGTGCTGTCTCTGCACAAACTGAGGAAGAATCCTAGTCTTGAAACCATCAGTGCTTAACTAGACGAGAGAAGCCACGGCAAGAAACAGGAGATGTCTCCTCTGTTTAATTTCACTTAACTAGCCTCACAGTTTCTAAAGGAACATTTACCCAAAGAAGTGCTTGGTCAGAGATCCCTGACTTACCTAGTGTCTCAAATGCCCCAGGGCAGTACTGTGCAGAGACCCTAGAACAAGCCCCAGACCCAAAAAAGCCTCACAGGTGTGGTGCTGGGCCTCTAGTGGAGTCCCTCCTGTGACTCAGACTGATGTGGGATTGTTGACAGACTAGTGTGGCTTCCAGCTCCACAGCAAGTCTGTGGAGCACAGGGAGAACAGCCATCACTCATCTTGCCTTCAGTGACAAACACACCTAAAGTGGCATAGCTGAGGGCACACAGAGCAGCAATACTAGAATAAATTGCAGGCCTGCCTAGATTTTCTAAATGAAGAGTTTCCATTCCAGCAAACCTTATTCACGAGTGTGGTCACATCTGATTTCATGGTATTTACTGTGAATGGCACATTGTCTCTGGAAGAAATCATATGTTTTTGCAGTGTATGTTGGTGTTGGCTACACCTACTGTTTCAATACAGTTTCTGGGTACTGCTTTTTACTTGTTTAGAAAAAGAAAAAGAGTTGCCATTAGCACTCAGTGTTATTTCAATATGATGGTAAAGCATGAATTAAAAATGCATAGGTAGGTTAGATATTTAACATTCAGTTGGTGTTCTGGCACAGTCTGAGGGCATGAACTGTAGCCAAGAATATATGGATTCTTAAAACTGTTTCCTGTGCTAAATCTCAGCATCAGCCTGTCCATAAGTAATGAGGAGAAGGATGATGTAAAATAATGGTATTGTTAAAATACTGTCACTTCTCTTTCCCCCACGTTTTTTAAAGAAATATATTGCAAAAAAATTCATAATGCACCTGGCCATCTTTCTCATGTCTTTCTTTCTTCCTCATCCTGATGGAATCAGCACTCTATATTACTCCTTAGATTCAAGAGATTATGGCAATCTTCTCTGTTTTTTCATTAGTTGAGCTGATTCCATGCAAAAGCTGTTTAAGATTCATGAGTGATTTTGCCTCTGCAAAGAATAGGAATGCAGCTGAAGAAAAAAAAAAAAAGGTTTTCCAATATTCTACTCTGACCAGGAGATAACTGATGAGAAATATGCACATGACTAACTTGAAATAAAATACAACAATTTCTTCTTTAAAACTCTTACCATAAACTGAGGTGTGCATAGTTTACTGCATCCAAACCCTTTCATCCTCCCTCTTGTGCAGACTGATGTTGCACAGGCACACTCCTGCTTTACTGGATCTCTATAGAGCCGTAAGTTCCTGACAATTATCACAGATTTTCCTGAATCTTGAAACCTTGCAGTCTGTGGTTTCTATGGCCAGACCCCATTGCTTTAGGCCAAAGTTTCTTATTTTCTCACACCAGAAGACTTGCAGACAGGGTAAATCAGATTCTGTTGGTCGTTGTTCCTGAGAAACTGGAGAGAGATTAATCGCCTCTCTACCCACAGATAGGCTACAGATGCGATCGTGCCTTGGGATGCTGAACAACCTGCCCAGACCCTGGCAAAGGATGAACTTGGGCTTAGATAATTCTGTGATCCACATCTGTCTCTAGCTCCCATTTCCCACCTCTCAGTGGATGCAGGGATCATTTTAACTGTGTGATTTTAGACTGATTGTCACTGATCTCACAAGGAAGAAAAGCAGAACTAGTAACAGGATCCCTGCTTCAGTGGGCTTGTTGTGCTCAGAGGTGCCAGTTACAGCAGTTCAATGTAGTGCAGTTCAGTACAATGGCTTTGTGGCTCCTCATCCTCCAGGCAGCTAAGGAGACTGATGTAAATGATTTACATACCCTGGATTTGCTCTGGAGGCCACCACTCCAGGGGCTGTGCAATGTCAGCTGGATTTGTTTGTCAAAACTGTTTGCAAAACCCATCTCCCTTCCCTTCTGGTTTTCCCATACTGTTTCTGCAAGGTATTTGGAGCAGGATTATGGCATTGAACATGAGATAGTCTGAAGAATTACCTTCAGGCTTATGTTTAGGCCCACGTGCTTCATTACTTTCTTGGATCAGGGCCTTAGCATTATGCAGTCACCAAGTGAACAACCCTAATATGAAGCCAGTGCCAACTTTGAGTGGCTAAGCAACAGAACTGGCACTTTGTCCTGATGTTCTCTTCTTCATTAAGAAAGATGATTCAAATATCATTATTTCTTGAAAACCATCCAGCCTGTAAAAAGATTCAGACACTGTTGATCAAGTTACCATGGATTTCTTTTGAGAAATTCAAGCTATTAAGAGCAGGAATGTTTTGTCTGAAATGCTATACAGAAACCTACTGATTGAAAAAATCACTTGCTACCTTTCATCTTTTGTACAAGAGTAGAAATTTGCCATGTTCCTAATTACAGTGAATTAGATGAATTTGTCCTAGCAAATCAAGCCATTCAGAGTGTGAATATTTTCTGGAAAGGGAAAAACAAAAAAGACTTCAAATGGTGAGTCCAGAATAAAAGGTTGTGAAGATGGGCAAACATGAGTCATAAACGAGGGAGGTGTCCTTCATACTGCTGCTTAATGTTTTTTCATGTACAAAGGAAGTTAGTAATCTGTACACAGACAACAAAATATCTTCGTCTGAGGACAAAATTTATTGGAGTTTCTTAAAGTACCACTCACTATTTCATGTAATGGGGTCTAAAGCCTTTGAGAAACCCTTGAATGTGCGGGTTCTATTGACCACGAGATCATTTCTACCTTCCACTGTCTTCGTCAGGGTTATGAGGCGTAACTGTGCCCAGTAGCACAGTGCCAGGATCTCTCTCTGAAGTTGTCTGAGGTTTCAAATTGCTTAAATCCTTCCTCAGGTTATAAGATAAATTAACACAAATATTGCCTCTTTAATTCGAATCTAGAGGACAGTGAAACTGAGAGAAGCCCAGACTTTGCTCGCCTCTCTATATGTAGCAAACTCTGGGGCAGAATACTGGCACTTTCTAACAGTGCCTCTATTACAACTACATAATTGACTGGGGCAGGACAGGAGGAGGCTGAAAATGTAAGAATAGCACACTGGTGGATGCTCCCTCCCCCTCTGTGTACTGGGGAAGAATCTGAAAGTTCACTGCCTTTCCTTGGGAATCAAACAGCTGCAGAGGACAAGTTGAGGAGAGATAGAGGTGTCACATTACCGTCCTCACAAAGGAGACTTTGAGATTCATTATTTAAGCTCTTATGTTCCCACAGGGATTCAAGGAGGATTATGACCTGTCCTCACTAACAACAAGGTGACTTTAGTTCACACTTCCTTGATTTGGTTTCTCCCTGACTGCGGTGTCTCCCACACCCCAGCTCTCCAGCCTGGTCCACAGATTTAGATGGGGATTCCCAACTTCTCTTCAGCTGAGCTTCACTTGATTAGAAAGTTGCTGGGATGCCTCATGTCCCATTGGGCACAGCTCCCCAAAGACAGGATTGGGAGATTGAGCTGTCTCTTGCACGGGTGCTGCTATTTTGTCATATCAATTTTGTCATATCACCATTTTGACACATTAGTATTATTAGCAAACACTGCATGACAGAATCTTCAAACAGCTGGAGTTGAGCAACAGGGAGAGAGGATAAAGTCATCTTGAATCACCTCCTAAATGAGAAGGACTGCAAGATTTGCTCTTTAGAGCCACTAACCAAGAGGGAACATATGTTGTGGGTCCACATACTGCTTCTCCAGAAAGAGTACAAGCAATGCTTTCAGGACCAGTCAAGCTTTTTGAGTTATGTGTGTCATCCAGGTATTTCTGTCACATTTCTGACTGGGATTTCCTGGATGGGAACACACCAGACATGTGTAGCTAGACACTCCCTGGTTGCATCATAACTGCTAAGGATGTATCTTGGAGGCAGCCAATTAAGGTTTTTCTGGACTGATTATGTTAAGCAATGATACTTTACTAGAAACGTTCATCTGAATCCCTAAAAAACACAAAATAAACAAGGATTTCAAAGGTCACTGGTACAGCATGCATAGGCAGAGGAATAAAAAATGTGCTCCAAGTACTGTGGATGGATGGCAGTCATTCATTGCAGGTGAGACAACTCAGATCAGGGGAGAAGCTGGAAAACCAGATTTACAGGATGGCATAAGATGAGTAGGTCCAGCCTATGGGAGTGACCCAGTGCAGATAATCCATTGAGGTTTTGTTGGGTTTTTTTTCCATCATGACAAAATGATTTATTGGGCCTGAGCTGGTACTTGATCTTTGTTCTGCACCTGATCTTCTTAGTTGTTTCCATTAGCTCCCTGGTGGCTGCCAGATGACCATTCATCCTTGCCTTGCTGCCCAAAGACTGGTGCCTCAGGGCTACAATCACTACTGCCACCTCCTATTTAAACTGCTTAAACTAACCCGAATGAATTTGCTTGGCACCAGCTAAGGAATGCTGACACAAACTGCTGTGTGGGCTGGTTCAAAAGGGTGCTTAACACTAGAGGAGGGAAGGAGTGGGAAGAGGAGGACAGATGAGCACCACAGATGAGCAGCTGCAGTGGTAACATCCAGCAGCACAGCTGGATCTGAAGGAGGTTGTTTGTCCACAGACTCTGAAACAATTAGACTGGAGCCTTGGGGGGTCTAGCACATCTGAGAATAAGTGCTTCATATTTTGTTACCTAAATAGGGATTTGGATATCTGTCCTTTTTTCCAGATGGTAACATTCATGAGCTTCTGTGTGCTGTGTAAGCCTTGAAGATCTGGATGCTTTAATTACTAGTAGCAGCTCCTTCATTAAATGCTGTATCTCACTTGAGAAGAAAAGTATGCTGTTTTCTGAGGTGAAGTAGGGGAAAGGGTAGTTCTGCTGTGACTTCCTTTTCTTCTAAATCAGACTGTATAAACTCAAAATGACAGAAAAGTTTTGAAGAATTCAGCTACGGAACCCGTTTGTTTTTTGGCTTTTGGGTGTTTTGTTTTTGTTTGTTTGTTTTGTTTTGTTTTGTTTTGTTGGTTTGGTTTGGTTTAGGGGTTTTTGTTTGGTTTTTTTTGGCTTTGGTTTGGGTTTTCTTTTTCCCTTCTCGTTTCTGCATTATCCTTGCTTTCCTAAGGTGCCCTGTGAATGCTGTAATCAATAATATTCATGTCAGTGCATCCTGGGACTGTGTGAAATGCAGTAGCCTAAGGTAGTGGTCCCTGAAACACTTCTGTACACAATGAACCATACTATGATGAGTTATTTTGTGGCTATCTACGATACCTAAGTTCATAGTCCCTTATCCAGGTTTGGGAACTATTCATTATTTTCTTTCTATATTATTTTGCATTATGGAAATGCAAAAGTTTGGGAAATCCTCCCTAGGCCTGAAGAACATTATTTTGATTGCCTTTTGGAAAATAATAATTTACCAAAATCAGTGTTTTTTTTTTTTAAAGATGCATCAATTTTAATCTTGTGTGAAATTATCTCCATCAATGTGATGAAAATGCTTTGGTTAAGCACTATCAAAAGAACTTTTAGCTCTAAACTAGTAGCTAAGCTACACCATTTTGTCTTTTAATATTGAAAGTTCATCTTAGCCTGCCATAAAAAATTGATATTATATGGTCAAAGTGGCACTATTTATTTATAAATATGATCCTCTTCCAGTTTACCTGCAATTGCGGTTACACTGTCCAACATGGGTCTGGGCGTACTTTTCCCAGAAGGGGACACATCAAATAACTTCACTGGTTGGACATTCTGCCACTGGTTTGAACTCCTCTGTCAGAGTATTAGCAATGAATCACATCTGAAATATACCCAACCAAGATATGGAAGACAATTACTTGCAAATTCCTTAGTACCCTTGAAAAGGTCGTGTTAATTTCCTGCTGTTCAATGCAGACATCTCTGCTGTTTCTTCAAAGTTGCTATCTATGGTATTTTCATCATGGTCTCTGGTCCCACAAAGATCCAGTTCTTCCACAACTTCAGGCATGGTGAAGTGCGTAGCCTTTACCCAGCCCTGCATTACCCATGGGAAGCTTTACTGGAAAGTGGTTAAGCAGTCTCCTTACAGCACACAGCACGACTTGCTGGAGACCTGTAGAGAGCCTGACCATACACTGTCCTCCCACCACCTCCAGCACCTGGGATTGTTTGTCTTCCCCAAAGCAAAAGGTCAAAGGGCCAATACTCTACATCCTTTTCAAAATTAAGAATGGGCAACATTATCTATATTTATAACATTCTAGGCCATTTTTATTGTTTCTCATGTAGCCATAGCAAATTATTTAATTGTGTGGCACTTCTTTGCCCCTCACAGCAAGCACATAACACTGACTGGCTTCAATAGGAGTTATGTGCATATAACTATGCAAGAAGTGAATATAGGCCTTTGATTACAACAAGGTTATAAGCAGCAGGAGTCCATTATGATTAGCAGTAAAATGAACAATTTTTCATAAATAATAAATGTTACCTTATAATTTCCATTCCTCCTTATCCTTTTTCTCTGTGTGCACCTACGAATTTATATTTTGTCCTAATTCATGCACTTTTTGTGCAATTGTCCCAAAAACTGTTATGTATTATTACCCAAAATGAAGTTTCTGAATCTTTCTTTTTTAATTTCCAAGGGATCAATTATACCAACAAGAAAAAAAAATTAAAAATGACTAAGAATAATGAATATATTAAAATTGCTCAATAATATTTGCCTGAATTGACTTTCTTCTTCTCTGCCCTAGGGCTAGATCTGATTTGAATGTCACTTTGCATCCTTGCAAAATCTGCCACATCCTAAATTCCTCACACTCCCAAATGGCAACAGGGGCACTGCTATTATCACCTAAGCCACTCCACAGCAGTACAAAGTATAGCAGGAAGGAAGAAAATGCTACTGCTACCACAGTATCTGCCTAAGGTCGTACAGTGTGACATCTTTTCATTTGGTTAGGAACTTCTGCTCTCAAAAGATATTTTCTCTGCTATCCTGTCATCTAGAAGTGATTCTGGGAGATCATGGTTTTCATAACAAAAATAAGGGATGAAGCTCCCACACAGGCAGGGTCTGAGATCCCTGGTGCTGGTGAAAGCTTTGGGGCAGAATTGGAAGAAAAATGCAATGGTTCTGAGGTGAGGGTGGGACTGGGACTGTCTCTTTAGCTATAACTTTGCATCCATGGCTGTCTGAGGTAGGACAGTGGATTAGGTAGACTGCAGTTCTACTGTGTCAGCTCCTATATTTCACACATATCTGTATGAAATTGGAATTCAAACCAGTGCATGTGCTGTGCAAAATGGCCAAGAATTACATCCTTTTTGACATTACAGAACACATTTATTTGGAGAGATCAGGGAATCAAGAAACAACAGAGAAAATCTTTGGCAGTTCAGGTGGAGCATCTAATCAAAGAAGGCAGCAAATCTCTCCTGGCATACAAAACAAGTGAAGGCAAGTTGCATTTCTCAGGAGCAGATTTAGAATTATATCCTCTGGTACTGTACGCTGGCTGGTCATTAGATAGGTCTGTTAAGCTTGATGACATTTCAGTTGTTTTTCCACATCTGCTTTGGTCCTGGTTGAGAAATCGTATCTGGCAGAAACCAAGGTCTGTGTGCAGTTTTGAGTAAAGTGGCCATTCTGGGTTTCAAGGACCAAGCCTTCTTATGGAGCAGATCTGCTGTCACAAGGAATGACAATGTATATTCCATCGAAAAGTAAAAAATAGTTCCTACCAAATGCTGTGTGGATTCATAGCAAGTAGCTTGCACAATACCATCTTGAATTAGGGGAGCTATCATGACCAGCTACATGTATACAGACATACAGACACAGCCCCAGGATACCACAGTGAGCGAAATCCTGCCGTGATTAACCATGCCATGGCTGTGGCCTGTTTAACCAACATATCTGTCACATAGTGCTGCCATTTTGCATTGTTTACCCTGTTACTCCAAGTGGTCTCCATAAGGTTGACCACTTTCCATTCAGTTGACTGGTGGTTTTCCACTGACTTCAGCAGGTGTAAATTAATACTTGTAACTAAAGAAAATAATTTAGCTGGAACAGTGCAGCATAAAACAAAACAAAAATATATTTAATTCAGTTTAAGCACTAACCAGATGTAGTTCAGTGTGAGGATGAATATTTGCTTTCTGTGATGGTGGTGGTCTTCTTCCTTTTGGATGGAATGGTAGCTTTCCTCTTGGAGTTAAGGCCACTGGCTTTTTGCTTTCTTGTTAGACTTGATCTTCCAAAGAAGCTCTTGCAACATAGCAACAACCTGTGCTGATGAACATAGTTTGTGATGATGAGCTCTCTTGTTTCATGTAGGAAAAGCCATGAGAAAAATCCTTCACATTTCTCACTTTAAAATCCTTGCAAGGTTATAGCAGAATGATCTCACTGTAAAACCAGATAAGCCAATGCCTTATTGGTTCTTCCAACACCTGCAAACATTAATACCTATATCCTTCTCGTGTTTCAAAAGTGAATGGAAAAAAACCCCCTGAATCTTTGTCAAGTCTCTTCATATTATGTGACTTTTATTTGGCCATTTTTTTCCTCCTAGAAATTTTAGAAGCTTAGACTCAAGCTACTAGATGCAAAATTATGTGTTATTTCTATATTTAGAAAACCATAGTATCAGATATTAAACTAAGTGACAACTATCTCCATATTTAAGATGGCAAAATGGTTTTTATTAAAAAAAATGTATTTTCCAGTAGTTTTAGCTTGAAGTACCCACCTTCTAGGCTAAAAATTGCCATGCTTGGTGAATAATTTTGAAAAGTTTACATACAAAGTATTCAAAAAAGTATTTTCAAGTGTGGATGAAAAGCAGAATGTATTTCTGCCATTGTATCTTGTAAGCCTTTTCAACAACTCTTATGGATGAAATGGCTGACAGTTGAAAACTGATTTGCCATGGAAATAGTTGTGCCTAGGTCACAACGCCCACCCTTATTGTGAAGGAAATTGATTTTTCTTTAGCTGAGATATAAATGTTTGAAAATCATATACCAACCATGCACTGTAAACACTATTTCGTTTTTTTTCTTTTCTTCCTAATTTTGCCTTACAATGCTAATCTTGGAAAGACCTACAGAAATACTTAACTTTGCATTCTCTGAACAGTTTTAACAGAATTACCACAGGGTATACAACCTTCATGGGGAGCAGATATTTATAAAATAGCATTACATGCCTCTTTTTTTTTTTTTTTATTACTGACATACCCTGTAACTAATCTCAATGCATAATGAACTGGCTACATTTCAAATGCTTCAAAAACTTAAAACATGTCTGAAGGATCCAGACTCCCAGCAAAAGAGGCATTCTTCTCAGGGTGTACACACCTCTCTTCTACTGCTGTGATCTGTAGAGACCATATACTGAACAGGGAAGAAAAATACTCCTGAATTTTATTCTGATCTTTTTCGTGATTGAGCTTCATAGATTACTGTAATTTATGGCTGCTGTTTGCTGCACTCTGAACAGCATGCAATCTAAAATGTGGGAGCTGGAAAGCTCCAGTTCAGGATGCAGGCTGTCTTCAATAAGCAGCCATCCCTCTACTTGTTCCTGAAGAAGTACTTGGCACTTGATCAAGAGATAAACATTTGCAATTCCTACGTTGAAACTGGAACAGTGAGCTTTTGGCAAGCCTGGTTAAAACAGTAACAAAAAGGGGTCCAATCCCACAGCTATTAAAAGGGATAGGGAAGCTGCCCACTGCAGGAAAAGTCTGGGACACTCTTTCTACCGGGCGTTGCCTTCCAGTCTCTGAGCGACTCTTGCAGGTATCTGCAAAAGGCCATGGAGAAAAGACATTAGCAACAGACATTGAAAAGTAGGTAGTGAAAAAGGATTTGCTTGACAGAGCACAGTTGAAGAGCTTATGAATAACATTCATACGTACCTTTTGTAAAAGCTCTAAAAGCACATATCAGCAGGTCTATCAGAGCACTGCCACTCACTTGGGGAATCTGAGCAAAGGAAAGGCATGTATGGTTCCCATACATATTCTGTCCTCTGCTCTTCTATGGCACTTCCTGTAACAACGATGGACTTTCCTACAGGCCTCAGAGTCAACCGTTTGCTATCTGGGTATCTCCACAATGCAGCAGCATATTGCATTGGTTTGAAAGTATCCAAATCATATTAATGTGACCAAGCTAATAAACTCTGCCTTGGGAAGCTGTTGTGTTTCAACAAATGTTTAGAGTAAAATGCCAGGCTCAGACATCCTGCCTGCCCAGGCAAATGCTCTGATCAGTGGAGTAGAGGACAATAGTACTTGTGCTTTCTTTCTGTCTGACCTGATGATTGACTATTGCCATCTGCCTTGTGGTCCATATTGGATAAGATTTGAGAAAGGCTAAAAGATGGGCAGGTTGTTAAGCAACATAAATGTATGTTGAGAAATATATGAGTCTGTCTTTACTAGGCAGGGGAACAAACTCAGTTTTCCACTGGGAAGAGAATGCCCCAAACTCATCACTGGATGGGGCAAACCTTCTACTCTCCATCCTTGGAAAGCAGGAATGGGAACATCTTCCTTTAATGATGGGGATTAGCCTCCTACTCTCCCAAAGGACAGGACACCCCAAGTACTAAACTTGGCACAGCCACATGCTCACTACATTGCTCAGTGTCATATTCAGGCTGCTCTGACTTAGCGAGCCCCTCTTCCCAGGAGCCATGGTGTTCATGGGCCCTTAGGACAGGTTTTGGATGCCAGTCTGAGGATGCCAGCCCAAAAGTTCAGTGCTGCAGCTGCTGTGACCTCTCTGGTCCTAGCCTGTAGAGCCATAGGCAGAGCTGAGCATGGAGAGCCATGTGTGAACTGTCACATTCCTGACTCACATAACAGCTCCTAGGAAGGGAGGGCAGGAGATGGGGGTGGGTCTGTGGAGATGGAGTAAGTGCATGATAGGACTCTGTCAGGCACAAATGAGGCATATTTTTCATGATTTGCAAAGCGCCATTTTTGATCCATCTCTGCGCTGAAGTGGAAGGAAAAGAGTGAGTGCATTACAGCACATGGGCTCTCAGCCGGCAGTGGGGGCAAGTATCAAACCGATTTTGCCTTATTACAGGCAGTCAGAGTGCTCGCTGGTAACAATGCCTGCTTATCTGAACAAAGAGGCAGTTGTGTACTGCACACATATAATTTTATCCAGGGGCTATGATGACTCAAGCTTCCTTTCTTGCAGCTGATGGCATCATTAGAAGGTTTCTGCTCTGGATTAGAACAGGAATCTTGGAAGGAATAATAGCCTCATGATTCATAGCCTCGAGTTATTTATTAGCTTTGTCAAAGACTTAATCTCATTGTAGAGAGATCAGGGCTAAGCTAGTTGTAGTGCACGGGCCACAAAGAAATGTTCAAGGGATGAGAGGGTGGACTGGCAGGGGCTGAGGCATGTCCACAAGTGGGACTGGCTCTTTGGGGCAGACATTAAGTGGGGTAGCAGCTTTGCTTAGTGCTGGGGAACTTACTACCTGCACCTCTTACTGGTGCACGGTTTCCACCAACTTTGAAGAATGGTGAGATGAGTTGGCCTTGCTCCAGTGGAATTTAATCACTCATAGCTCCTCCAATATTTCCCAGGCTCAGCGAGTTGTAGAAAACTGTCATTAAATATGCAAAAGCAACACTGAGGTTTACTCTTCAAGGAGGGAGAGAACATATGGAGTGAGCCCACGCTTTGTGCACTGCTGCACTTCAGAAACTGGATTAGCATCTCTTTTTTCAGTTGCTAGTCTGGCCTGGAAGGTTTGTTAATTGACTAGTGTTGTTAGCATGGCAAATACACCAATGTGTTATCCTGAATGCATCTGCAAGCATGATCCTAATGTAATTTTATATCTTCTGATACTTGATTTCTAGTGACTTCTAGTAGGTTATCACCAGTATTTGGCTGCTGACATCACCAGTGTCGTCACACCTATTACAAAGATGATTCTTTTTTGTTATCTATCAGTGTTTCATCACCCCAGTCTCCCTTGCTATATATCAACATACAGCGATTGTGTGATAGAGTGTTTGGGTTTGTGGCATTACTTCATGCCATATTACAGTGGAGACATAAATATCACCTACAAAGGCTTCAGAAATAATAGATTTTTTTTTCCCACTAAAAATTCAATAGGAAATACACAATTCAGAGTTTTTACATGACAATAAATTCTTCCAGGTATGCTATTCTGCGAAAAAGGAGATACCTTTCTTTAACCCAATTCTTCCATGTTTGCAATTTGATATTTTCAATTTGAAGTGAAAATGCAAGCAGTAGATAATTATTCTCTTCTAGAGGGAATTACTGAAATTACTATTTTGGAATTGGAGCTAAAGGCCTATTTTGCACTATAAATGGAAAAAACATGGAAGGGGAAAAATCAGTTGTAATTGGCTCATGCATTTGCAGTTTCTCACCTGTCTTTTTCTCTGTCTTTATAAATATATATATATACACAGACGCTCATGTATATGTAATGTAATAAATTATTGCTCCTTCATAGCTTCCCCTACTCCTTCTAACACTAGAGGGGAAAAAAAGGTGTGAGCTCAGGCATCTTGTTGATAGGAAAGCCACACAAGAATCCCAGGCTTCCACCTAAACTCTTCATTTGCAACATCTTGCATAGCTCTTCCTGGGGCAACAGCAATATCCAGGTCTAGTGACAGTCCTTTTGAGTGAGCTCTGGAACAGCATTTGAGGTTAGAATTAGTTTGGAGTCAGGTGGGTTGGACTTCATCTGAATCTACAAGCTGCAATCCTTATATATGCAGTTCCCTTACTCAGCACTCATTTCCAGAGTGCAAGAAATTAGGTTTATTTCTTTGACAGCTGACCTAGAAACTCAAGGTCAAGTCCTCCTGCTTATATGTAGAGTTTTATATTGCATCCATTACTGCAGCCTCCAAGCACTTTTTCCTGTGAAAAAAGTCACTAATTTCCACACACACTTCAGGGGTTCTCTTGTAGTTTCCTTTTTGGGATCTGCACCGTGCATGGATGGCTGTTGTCTTTGGAGGGAATGAGAACATGAGGGGAGAATAAAGGTTTTTGCATTGTTAGTGTCAGTGGTGGCAATAAAGTTGCCTCCAAGGAAAGCCTAGTGACATCCCTTAGAGACCCCCAGGCTTGGAAGTTCACTTGTTCCCCACTTGAATCATTTCCACAGAGACTCCCCTTTCATCAAAGCTGTTTTGTTGTTAGTTCCCAGAGGCTTTGGCTCGGAGGAGCCCAGCTGTCAAGGGGGGACACAGATTGAAATTTGGTCCTTCATGGAGCAGGGATTCAATCTTTCAGCTTCTTTGAAAAATGAGATTTTGAATTGATGTCAGAGGCTATCGGAGAGCTAGAGAAGCGACTATGGCAGAAGCTCTGCATACCTCCTGAGGCTTCAGCCATACAGAAGGCAGCCTATTATCCTGTCTGGAATTGAGTGGCAATCTTAAACTGAGGCCCGGATATGGTTTCTTCTCATAATCTATGCCAATGCTGATAAATGCATAGATTGCATTAGCCATGTCCACTTCTGGGAGGAAGGAATAAAGTTGCTTTGCAAACTGAAGATGAAAAGAGAAGTTTTAGAAATTTGTGTGAGTTTGTTGCCCAGGTTTAGTGAGGAAGCTTGTGGGAGCTTAGCACCGCTCTTGGGAAATAGCTTCACCGATGGAGCCTCTCTCAGAGCCCATTTGGCCCTGAAATGCCAGCAGGTGGTTCACTTTATAACAAAACTGTATCAATTCTGAGAAACCTGCTGTCTGCAGCCTGGTACGGACTCTGCAGGTTACAAACACTCCAACTGCGGCAGGGAATATATTACCAGAGAAGCAGGGTGTGTGGGTTGGTGGTGAGATTGACTCCCATGCCTTGGGTCCAGCTGCTGGGATGGAAAGGGGGAGACAGAGCAGGCACTTGCCAAAAGCCAAAGGCTGTTAAGTGTGTGGTAGCACAAGGGGGACTCTGTCTGGGAAGCCTTTTCTGGATCTGCATGCCCCTCAGAGTGTAGATGCCACTGTAGGCAGGACATTCTCCTGAAGAGGCAAGTGAGAGCAGAGTGTGACAGATTTTGTCCTGGGGCTCCTTGCCCTGGTTCCTTCAGCTGTTTGGCAACACAGACAGTTTTGCAGGCATGCATGCAAAGAAACAGAGCTGGGTGTAAGGAGCAAAGTGGAGAGATGTCACTGTATGGTGTGGGGAAAATAAGGCAGATGACCAGGCCAAGGAGAGCATGAAGATCAGGAGCAACAAAAGGCTGGGCATCCAAGCATTATTCCCAGAGCTGGCCATGGATTAAGCAGCAGAAAAAGTGGCAAAGTTAAGGTGAGAAAGTACCATTATTGCTGTGGAGCTGAAGGTCTTTGAGCAGAAGAAATCCCGAGGGAAAGTGGATGTGAGATGAAAGAAGTAGTGGTCTGGTGCAAAACAGGCCGTAGGTTTCTGCTAGGAGTATCCTTACGGAGTCTGGATATCTCATGCTGAAAGCAGGTCTTATAAAGCGGCATTCAACTTGAGTACTGAAATGGAGAACCCTCCGTTTCTCTGGGATTTTCGTTCCAGTGATTAATCATCTGTGCTCCTAAGAAGTTGTGCCCCATTACTACGTTAGATTTGCTGGGCTTCACCTTCTGGTAATTAGTTCTTTTTATGTCTCTCTCTGCTAGATTTAAGATCCCTTTTGTAGCCAGTATTTTCTCCCCATGTGGGTAATTATACCCTGTAGCCACACTGCTTCTCAGTCTTATTTTTGATTAACTGAAACAGATTGAGCTCCTTAAGTCTTTCCCTGAAAGGCAGCAGGCTCTTTCATTCTTTCTCCACCCCCAGTCTTTGAATTACATTTTGGGACTCTTCTCTCCATCCTGACCAGTTTTGTGGTATCTTTCTAACAAATGCGTGGTAGAACATGATTCACTGTTCTTCTGTCAGCAGTACTCATCAGGGGTCACCAACCATGACAGAACTTTTAATTTTAGTATTTTTATAGTAAGCAGTATGCTGTCATGTTTTGTTTGAATGTTACTACTTTTCAGGGTTTGTTCTATGTGTGACACAGACTTTATAAGCTTTTGCATGGCCAGGTTCTGGTAGAGGGGAGGGGGTTATAGGTGTGGCTTCTCAGAGGAGCTGCTAGAAGCTTACTCCAAGTCCAGCAGAGTCAATGCCAGATGGCTCCAAGATGGACCCACTGCTGGTCAAGGCTGAGCCCATCAGCAGTGGTAGTAATACCTCTGGGAAAACAGAGTTAAGAAGGGAGAAAAAACCCCTGTGCAACAGAACCTGCAACAGGAGGAGTGCAAATACAGAGAGGAATAACACTGCAGATGCCAATGTCAGTGGAGAGAGAGGGGTAGGAGGTAGTCCGGGTGCTGGAGCAGAGGTTCCTCTGCAGCCTGTGGTGCAGATCAGTGGTGAAATAGGCTGTACCCCTGCAGCCCATGGAGGTCCATGCTGGAGCAGAGATCTACCTGCAGCCCATGGAGTACACCATGCCAGAGCAGGTGGATTCCATAGGAGGCTGTGACCCTGTAGGAAGTCCACATTTGAGCAGGGTCCTGGCAGGACCTGTGGCCCCATGGAGAGAGAAGCCCATGCTGGAGCAGGTTTGTTGGCAGGATGTGTGACCCCATGGGGGACACATGCTGGAGCAGCCTATTTCTGAAGGACTATGCCCCACAGAAGGGACCCACAATGGAGCAGTTCATGTATAACTGCTGCCTGTGAGAAGGACCCATGCTGAAGAAGTTCGTGGAGGACTGTGTCCTGTGGGAGGGACTGCATGCTGGAGCAGGAGAAGAGTGTGAGGAGTCCTCCCTGTCTTAGTTACAGAGGCTGGGACCAGTTTATCCCTACATGGGTATAACCGAAACTGTGTATTCTACACCTTCTGTGTAATTTCTGATGGACTGTTAATAATGGATTGTTTACAGCAGCTGCCCAGGGCACACCTGACACATCAGGTTACAGGCTGGGTGTTAAAGAACTCTGTAAGGCAGAGGAGTGCTTCTTTGTCTTCACACCAATGACTCAGCTGAGGGAAATCCCCTCCGGGGAGTCACTAGCACCTTCACACCCAGCCTGAGGAGTCCTCTCTGCCAATGGGCCGTTAGGCACTGGCACAATAGGCAGCTGCAATGACCTAGACCATCAAAGATTCCAAAAATGTCCCATGACTCACAGAGTTAAATCACCCATTGTGAAACTCCCTGCCTTGGGGGAGGTGCTCAGCATTCCCACCTGAACCTGAGCATATATAACCTTTGGATTTTGGGACTTCTGGTACCACTCATCAGATCCAGAGGAGGGCCAGAACTTCAACAGGACTGCAGCTTCCACTCTCGACAAGACTGTGATCATTACTTCAACAGAACTGCAACCATTATCCTCACCAACAGATTTCTTTCCTTTTACTCTGCATTCAGGGGGACCATGTGGTGCTCAGCACAGGGGCTAATGAACACCATCCTGTCAATGTCCTAGGGTGCTGGGTTATATGTCTGGTTTTGTGGGTTAAAACCTGTTTTTCTCTATATCATTGTGTTTATTGTAATCTTGTTAGTAAATTGTAACTCTGATTTGTAGTCTCTCTTGAGCTGGGTTCATTTCTCCTGCAGGTTTACCTTTAAACCAGCACACTCCCCTGGAGGAGGAAGGAGCGACAAAGGCTAGTTTTGTTGAGCTGACAGTAGACTCCTTGACCCAACTGTCTGTGCTGCTGAGGAGGAGGAGGTAGAGCAAATGGGGAATGAAGCTAAACATAGGAAGGGGGGGGTGGGGGAAAGGTGCTTTAAGATTTGGGTTTATTTCTTATTACTCTACTCTGATTTTGACTGATAATAAATTAATTTTCCCAAGTGCAATCTGCTTTGCCTGGGATGGTAACTGGTGAGTGATCTTTCCCTGTCCTTATCTCAAACCACAAGCCTTTCATTATGTTTGCTCTCCCCTGCTCAGGTGAGGAGGTGAGTGATAGAGTGGCCTTGGTAGACACCTGGTGTCCAGCCAGGGTCGACCTGCCACAGCTTCACTAACAAACCAGGGCTAGTTCTTTCTGTTTGTGTAATAACCTAGTCTTGAGGTTGTGCTATGGAACCACTCAAGAAACAGACCAAAAGAAAATGTTTGCAATATTAGCCACAGCAGTTTGAACATATTAACTGTTTTCTTATTCAGATTCATTTGTTATATGTATATATAAGACATCATCTTAAAGCTTTTGTTAACACATTACCTTCAAATATAGAGGGTACCTAGGTGCAGACAAGTTGCTGTTGCAAACACATCAGTATTTTTCAGGATATCTTTCCTTTAGAGAACTGACTTTCACAACTTTAATGTTTTACTAAGCTGAAAGACTTGTGCTAAGGTATGAAAAGGCAGTCATCACAGTGGATATTCTTCAGGTAAACCTAATCTACAGCAGCAATCACCTAATTCTGATATAATTAAAAAGAGATGGACAGGAAGATAGAATATTTTTTCTCTCTAATTTTTTTTTATGATATGTGCTGAGGAAAATATCAGAATAAGCCAATTTAAGCATGGTTAGGAGCTTACATCATATATTATTTCTTTCGGTTTATAACACAAAATGAAAGGCTCTTTCTGCCAAGCTTGTCTGATTGTTTGTGACAAGATTTGGAGGGATGCCTTTAGAACAAATGGAGGTTTTTCTCTTCAGTGATCCCAGCCTGGGTGCCTCAACTGGGCATCAGTGAAATGTGGCACAAAGCTTCCTTGATCACAGAGCAGACTTCTGAAGGAGGGCGAGATGAACAGTTTGGAGGTAGGGCAGGGGAGACACCAATGCCCGAGGGAAAAAGAAAAGCTGTGCTGTACATAACCTATGTGATATGTGCCATAAAGCCCATCAAGAGCTGTGATTGTTTGCACCAACATGATGACCAGTCACTCAGGGCATGTCTCTACAGAGGGGGCAGAGGGAGGTGGGAGCCTGCTGTGAGGTGTGATCTATTTCTGAGCTGAGAAAGGTGACGCCAGTTCAGAGTTGGAGGAAGGACCTTGTCTTAGGAGCCAGGTGCAGAAACACAGAGCAAGCAGAATTACTCCCCCACTGTACAGATGGCAAGGCTGGCACACAGGTGGCAGTGGCTCAAACCCCCCTCAACGATGGTATACAAAAAATTTATGGTCAAGCAGGGCCTTGAGTGCAAATCATCCAAATACCACACAGGGGCTGCTGGAGAGGTGGGAGGAGTGGGGAGAGAGGGTTGTCAGGAGCAGGTGAATACCTTGAAGTGACCCCAGGAGACAGAACAAAGTCAGCAATTGGAAGGGGACTGAGGACACACAGATAAATTCTGTATTTTGTCCCCTTAGATGCTCTCTGCTCTCTTTACTGCAAGCCAACACTAGGATATGTGAGACATATGCATATATATGACACATATTATGTATGTGAAGCTTGTATATGCTCCAGCCTCATGAACACTTTTAGAACCACAATCAACTCCCCCAGGCTGTCAGACACAGTTGTCTAGAATAATCAGACAATAGAGGGGACAGGGAAAGAAAAAAAAGAAAAAAGGTAATGAAACGAAATGAAAAAGCATTTTGATCAAAGCCTTCTTTGAATAGGATTTATTACTATTATTCTAATATCTTTTGCCACAGTGGTGGGTCTTTCTCAGGCAGGAAAGGCCAACTGGGATAAAACAGGTTCAAAGCTGGTTCACTTCACAGTGTGGGTTCTTGCCTAATAGGGGCTGAACTCCAGCCATCAAATGCATTTCAATTGGAGTCTCAGGTTTATCTCTGAAATATCAGATAACTCTGTCATTAATCCAGCGATGCTGGTCTTCCAGGTGAAGGCTTTTACTCTGTTTGTGGGTCTAAGAGAGCTGTGCCATGACCCATTCCCTTCTGATGGCTGATTCGGAGCTCCCATAGGAAGCACATTCAGGGAGGGAAATACAAACACTACAAAGTTTCTGCAGAATGACGTTGGAAGTGGAGTGCACCCATCCCTACCTCCCCAACCACCTCCTGAACAGGAGGAGCATTACTCTAGTAAGATGAGAAGCAAAGTTGAGTTTACAAAGACCATGGCTGAGCATTGCCAGCTTTCCTGAGGTCTAAAGAACATCATTACTGAGGCGGATTCTTGGAAACTGAGTCAGATCTGGCTGTCATGAGCTATCTTATAGCAGGGGGAAAATTGCCATTAATACTGCTGTTGCCCTAGCCTGGTGGCAGGAGAGAGACTGTTGTCTTAATCATTTTCCAACAGGCAAGAAAGTGACTGTCAGCTAAACAAACATCAAGCACAAAGCAGCAGAGGCCAGGATGTAGGGAAACAGCAGCTGGTTTTCATGGGGTCTAGGAAGAATTTTTTCAGCAGTATTCAAATGGCCCCACAAAGCAAAGGGCAAGACCCTCAGGCAACAAGCTGTTGGGTTGCAGCAGCAATATCAGCAAAATAAATTCTCATCATTTGACCTTACCTTCCTATCTGCATTCTCTTTTCTAGCTGAGTGATGCCTTCCCATTAAATGAGGGCAGGAGAAAGAAGAGGGCAGAAGCAGCCAGGGCTGCAAACTGCACCTGACTCAGGCTGTTCAGGCTAAGAAGCCACTTCTCCTTCTGGATAGAAAAGGATATTCTCATTTTACAAATGACAATTTTAAGTGGCTTTCCTTAAGTAACAGAGCAAACTGTGGCCACAGCTGAAATAAGCAGCAGCTTCCGCTTGGCTTTAACTGAGCACTTGAGCCATTATTATTAAATAATGCTGTTACGGGAAAACCTGGATGCCCTGGCCTTGACAGGAGATCTATTATGTTGCATTGTCTGCTAAGTTTATGACAAGAGGTGTAATCATTTAAAGGCTAAGTAGACAAAGAAAAAGGATATATTCTTATTAGGAGCTAGCTAAGGACTGTCCTGCCTAAAACCAGTTTTTGCATAACTGAAGTTTTGTCATGAGAAATTTCAAGTTTGACAACAAATTCCAATTTCCCACTGAGAAAATGCAAATGACAGTGCTAGAGCTGCCTGCTGGCAGGCGTTTGTCAACTTTGCTTTCTGTCTTCAGGGATGCAGTGGAATCAACAAGAACCATTTTGACAGGCAAAAAGTCAGCAAGCCAAACAATAGAATAATAAATTCTGTTTTAAATTTTCAAATAAGTATATGTGTGTAGGATTCCTACCTAGAATTTCACTTCTGTGGAAAGCATTTGAATTTAATTCCTCTATTCCAAGTACTTGGGGAGCAAAACAGCACTGAGCTTTGTGGACAGTGCAATATGTGAAAAACTGAGGCACAGAAGAGACTGCAAGCCAGAATTTCCCGTCTCACTGGCTGCTGTGTCTGACCCACATATTCAAAAGAGTTTTGGAGCTTTTGTCTGAATACCAAAATAGCCAACCACATCTTAAAATGCAAAATCAGAAAATAATAGATCAATTTAGATCAGAAGGGACACTTCAGGAAACTAACTACAAATTTTGATGAGGTTGATGAGGATCTTATCTGCCCTAGCACTGAAAATCTCCCAGATTGCACAGCCCCTCTGGGCCACTCCTGCCATGATTTCACCACATCTATCGTAAAAATTTTTCCTTATATTAAATTGAAATTTCTGTTGCAAATTGTGACCTTTGATTCTTGTCCTTTTGCTACACACCCTCTTTAATATCAAAGAACCACAGGATCATTTAGGTTGAAAAAAACCTGTAAGATCTTGGCGTCCAGTTGTTAACCCAGCACTGCCAAATCCACCACTAAACCATGTCCCCAAGTGCCACATGTACATGTCTTTTATATGCCTACAGGGATGGCGACTCCACCCCTTCCTCGGGATACCTTGACAACCCTTTAAACGAAGAAATTTTTCCTAATATCCAATCCAAATTTATGATAAAGATATTAATCCAAACTGACCCCAGTACTGAGCCCTGGGGAACATCACTATTGACTGGCCATCAACTGGATTAAACTTCACTCAACTCCACTCCTCGGGCTTGAACATCCAGCCAGTATTTTAGCCAGTGAAGAGTAAACCTGCTATAGTAGTAGTGGAGATGAGTTAGATCTTCTCAGCCTTACCTCATCCTGGCTGAAAAGTCCAGCTCCTTCAGTTACTCCTTGTGTAACCCCTGACCGTTTGCATGGTCCTCCACTGAGCCCTCTCCAGATTGTCTGTATCTTTCTGCCCCAAAACTGGACATAGTACTCAAATGCAGTCTCAAGACAGTTGAGTAGAGGAGTATAGCCCCTTTGTTGGATCTATTGAGGCAGGGCTGTTGAATGTAACAAGGAGAGCTGAAATGTCCCTTAATAAGGGTTGGATGCTTAAGCAGTGTGTCAGGAAAAATAAAACAGGTCTGATTTATAAGAAAGTATCCAGGAAAATAAGTCCTTATACAGAATCTAGCATAATATACAGAATGGAATTGAAAAGGCAGCAGCAGAAGCTGCATTGCTCTGTACATTTTCAAAAGAGATCATCAGGAAAAATTGGAAGGGAAAAATACTCCAAGCTCAAGTGCCAGCAATTCAGGCGTAGATGTAGAAATTAAATGAACCTCACATTTTAGTTCAGAACATTATTTTAGTCCAGGACACTGCCTAAACAAACAGGGTTTATGATGATTGCTCCTTTCTGGTTGACCTTAACCTGATATAAAGGTGTGTAATAGAACAGGGAGTGGAAAAGTATCATCACTTACAAAGTCTGTCATTCCCTGTCAGGTTAGCAGAGACTAATCACTATAACTTTTATGTTCTCTGCTCCTTAGTTTAAAGTGAGCTCTTTGCACTGTGGTGTAAGTCTATGTACTGTTAATCTCTTCATGATGTGTAGTTTTGAGCAAACCTGTACAGAACCACCATGATGGGTTACTGGGGTTGAGCACAACAACCTTTTCTCAGTAGCCAACTGTTGGTTTACCAGTGACTCCAACAACAACATACAGGGAAGTGGCACTAAAAGATGAAAAGCACAGGATTTTCAGGACTGTAAGGTGGATGAGTAGCTGATCAAAGCCAAGAAAGATTTTAATAAGGGGAATAACTTTCAATGTGATAGTGGTAACTAGCACAGGGGCAATGAAGGGAAATGTCCAAAAAAAGAGAATGGTTAGGGGCATATGTGCAGCATACCATGCTCTCACACTTGCTCTTTCCCTTTTCTCTCTACCTCTCTGTCTCCCCAAAGACTTACCTAACACAGTGTTTGCACAGGACCACTGCCAGCAGAGACCCCTGAAAGGACAAGCCAAACCAGCACATCCCTGGAGTATCCTGAATGCTCTCATATGACTTTTTTTCTAGGTTGAATAAGAGAACAATCCATTATTAATCTTGCTACCACTCCATGATTGTTCCCTGCAGTATATTTCACAGTGCTTTGTCTAGTCTGGTTTTAAAACATCCAGGTGATGAGACTTCCAACAGTTTTCTTGGGGGAGCTATTTTACACGCTAACAGACATCACCATTTGCACTATTTCTTGTCACATGCATCAGCAGCTCTCCCATAAATAATTACTAATACCACAGCTATCCTACAGGCCTAGGGAAGGTGAACAAATAGAAACAGGCAGTCAATATTCAGGTGAATAAAGGAACAGAAAGGTTATGGAAGTGTCTCTCTTCTCCAGGAATATATGTTGTTTAGTTTGGTTATGGACACTAGAATAAGTGACAGAGAGGTAACTGGTTACTTCCCCACTCATCCCTGGATAAATGTGAGGTAATCTGAAAGAGCTCAGGCACAGAGGGAAACTGGGATGATCAGGCTGCCAAGTTCAGCTGTGCCAGTATCTAGCAAAGTTGGCTACTGATGCCTCCACTCCCTTGTAAGGCCACCCCTAAGTAAATTACCTCACATCTATCTTGGGGCAAAGGCATAACTAGGAGAGTTACTGCAGAGCAGCTTAGAGAGTTCTGTGTTACTGCTATTCCATCTAAGGAAACAGACATATGACCCACTGAGTAATATGACCCAGAGAGTAACGTCTTATTTAAAGTATCCTAGATTTTTTTATTGAAAAAACCTTTTTCTGCTCTTCAAGTTCACCTTCTGCAGAGATCAGCACCTGACAAAATGGGTGAAACCTTACCATCCTGTATTCAGTCAGCTCTGAAGTGTTCTGTATAAATGAAAAAAACACATCCTGCTGTGAAGTCAACATATTTGGTAGGGAACAGTGTACTGTACATGGTTAATAATTCAGCACTGATAATGGCTGTGACAGCAGCAGGCACTTTTCAAACATCCTTGCTGCAATATTTCAATCAAGGTCCTCCTTTGGCATGAAATTCAATAGTTTTACCATAACATACTGGGCAATGCCACCTTCATTTCCTCGTGTTTCTTTGATACATGTCCACGTATCTCAACTCTTTAGTAAAGGAATCCTACTGAATACATCTCGTAGGTGGAATTTCTCTTACAGCCCCCTAATGAAACAATGAGCAGGCTGGTGCATGCAACACTGAATGACACATGCCACAACAGTTTTAAAAACAAGATGATGTCTCTCTCACAAATACTAGCAGCAAGTTATTTAGGGTCTCTGGCTTTAGGGAGAGGCCATCCAACCTCAGGAGACTGTTTCCTCTTTTGATCAATGTGGAATGGCTCCTCAGCTGTTTTCTTGTAGTAGAACCAGTATAGTTCAAGCAGTCCTGGATCAATGTTTCTCCAGAGAGCTTCTTCCACATCTTACTAGAAAGGAAGAAGTTTTTCTTAACATTCAAACTTCACAAGTTTTCCTTCTCTGAAGTTCATCATATTATGCAATGCCCCATTGTACTAAGCCTGCACAAGTCTTTTCCTCTTGGGATTTTCCTTGAATTTATTTGGAGGTGATTATCATATCTCCTCTTAGTTGTTGCTTTGCCAAGATGTACATAGTTTGCTCTTTTAATCTTCCCATATCAATCAAGCCTTTCCTCTACCTAATAATAATTGTGCGTCCTCTCTGAACTCCCTCCAGCTTTTCAATATCTTTCAGTGACACGATGCTCAGAACAGAAGATGCCAGATGGATTTGCAGCTGTGTAGAGAAGGTTCTTAGTTAATTTGTTCTGATGCAGAGCATCTTAAACTAGATTGCCCACCATGCCCCCATAAATCACTTCAGGCTTGGGGAAGAATGTCTTGAGACCTGCTCAGCAGAAAGGGACTCCGGGGTGTTGGTTGACAGCAGACTGAATATGATCCAGCAGTGTGCCCAGGTGGCCAAAAAGAACAATGGCATCCTGGTCTGTATCAGAAATCGTGTGGCCAGCCAGACCAGGGATGTGATTGTTCCCCTTGTGGTAGTTTAGTTTTCTTGGTTTTGGTTTAGGCCTTCCTTGGTTACCAGGTGATAACTAAGGAAGTATTCCA
>JAWWTY010000037.1:52206749-52221501 GCA_035222235.1 Margarornis squamiger
TATGTGAATATATATATATATCTTTAATACAATTGTCTTTTTTGTACTTTTTTCCCCTTTTCTCTTGGGAGGGGGGGGAATCCGTGTGGCCAGCCGTTGGGTTTGGCACGGAGCCAACTCAACCCTCCACACCCCTGTACTCAGCACTCATGAGGCCGCACCTTAAATCAGTTTTTTGCCCCTCACAGGGAAGACATTGAGATGCTGGATTGAGTGTGTCCATAGAAGGGCAGCAAAGCTGGTAAAGGATCTGGAGCGTAAGCCTTTTGAGGAGTGGCTGGAGGAGCTGGAGTTGTTTAGTCTGGAGAAACGGAAGGACTTTACTGCTCTCTACAACTACCTGAAAGGAGATTGTAGCCAGATGGCGGTCGGCCTCATCTCTCAGATAACAAGTGATAGGACAAGAGGAAACAGCCTCAGGTTGCATTAAGGGAGTTTTAGATTGGATATTAGAACACAAAAATTTCACTGAAAGAGTGGTTAGGCATCACACTGAATTGCCCGGGGAGATGGTGGATAACTGTCTCTGAGAAGCGTTCAAGAGGTATCTGGATGTTGCACTTGGTTCAGAGGTGATTTTGTTGGTGCTGGGTTTGTGGTTGAACTCGATGAACTTGAAGGTCTCTTCCAACCTTGATGATTCCATGATTCTACTGCCTTTCATTGCGATACTGCCAAGAGCCAAAAGAAAGGAATTTTCAGTGCTGGAGAGCTCTCAAACTGATGAAAGGTTCCTCTGGATATGTTATACCATGATTCCCCCTAAAAACAAGTATTATACCCCTCAAGGAGCAAATGTTGCCTATTTCTGGGAAGGTACTGACAACATATTCCTGAATAAGAATTAGTTGTTTCTTCTCTGCTTTAGTCAAAGTTTTGATGGCAACACCATGAGAATCCTGAACAGTCAATGATACAGTGTCTGTGCAGGAAACGAAAACTATTTTGATTTTTTTTTTTAAAGCTGTACACCACATTATGAAATCTTTTCTGATTTACTTATTTATTACTTAATCTAGTAAGAAATAGATCTGTGAATCATACTTAACTGAAAACATTCAATTACCAAGACACAGTCCTGAAAACCCAAGCATGTGCTAAGTTTAGCATCAAAATATGTTTGATATTATAGGAAGAACTATCAAAAGGAAAATACAAAAGTGCCTTATTATGCTTCTACCACTATTTAACAAGAAGTTTTCTATCAGGGCTGAGAGAACAGCAGATGTATTTGGCTTCTGCCAGCATTGCAATCTATCAAGTAATTGGTTTGTCCAAAAAGTTAATTCTTGGTCACTAATTGCTGATCATATCAGAAAAAGAGAATCACAAACAGAAGACATAGGCAAAAGACAAAGATGAGAAAATGAGAGAATAACAAAGGAAAATTATAAAAAGAATCTTCAGGTTTGCTAAAGTTTGAACATGCATAAAGAGGAGATAAAGCAAAACACCAAAGGAAGACAGTTGTCACAACAAAGGTAATAAAATACTTTGCCTAATGACACAGTGCTGTAGTTATAGTCAATAAACCCGTTCTCCTGGGTCAATTTGCTTTTTTTTCAGCTTGTCTTTTAAACCTTTAGGATACAATTAGAATTAATCACCTGAGATCTGTAATTAAAACTGAATGTATTTTTGGGAGGCATGTTCTTGCACAACTTAGAATACCTGGCTTCTTATAGGAATCAGTTTTTTGGGGGGCCTGTAATGTGAAGAGAACTAAATTAAAGGGGCAATATAACATCCTCTGGCCTTGAGATCTATAACAGCTATTCTTTCTCAATATTTTCCCCCAAAATATTCCAAGCAAGATCTAGTAGTTGCGTTACTTCTTTAAGAAAAAGAAAAAATATTTATTCTCTGTCCTTGCATCTCGTTTTTTTTCTGAACGTTTTGCATTTTCTTTTTTTTTCATCCTTACTAGAATTTGAAGCTCTCCCCCCCAGTTCAACATTGAATATGATTTTCATTAATATGCTGTTTATTTTTCTTCCAGACCAATTAATGAGGGTGATAAATGAGATAGGACATAACACCAATCCCTGTGGCACCCCAGTAGCTACCTCCCCCAAATTAAAACACTGCCATTTATCATTACCATTTGTTAATGTTCTTTCTGCCAATTTGTAGACCCCGTGGCAGTACTCCTACTGAAGCCAATCTCAATTAATTATTCAAGTACATTCATGGGAGATGCAATATGAAATACTTTATGGAAAGCCAAAATGCAGTATACCGTCTGAATTTCCAATAGGCACTAGTACTTTAATTCTTTTAAAACCTTTTATATCTGTTTGTGAAGATTTATTCTTTTATTATTTGTACTTTAGTGGTGCCTGGAGGATCCAACTGGGCTGAGGTCCCATTGTCATGTTACTAAAATTACATTACTAAAATTTTATCTCCAGCTGTTTAGTGATTCTCTTTCCTCCTCCTGTCTCTCTTATTTGTTTCATTTTCACCCCAAGGATAGAATTTAAATTAATGAAACTGTAATGGTCAGAATCACTTGTGATTCCTTGTTTCAGGAAATCAGGTAATTTTTATATTTTGCATATTTGCAGCTTTCACTTTTTCAAAAACCACCTTATTATGAGTCACGTTTGCATGAAAACAAACTCCTCTCTCTGCCTCTACCATGTATCTGCTCCTGCTGTGCATTCCCCACTGGAGTCCATATCATTGATAATCCTGTCCTTGAGAAGTCTCAGTGAGTTGCATGAAGATGACTGATGTCACACTTGGAGGATTAAGTAGGGAATAAACAGCAGGAGCACATCATCTCTCAGGAAACTGAGACCCCATCTTGTCTGTGCTAGAAAATGCCAAAGAGATTTAAAAAGATGTCATGGCACTTCTTGATACAAAAAAAGAAAGCCTCTACATGCCAAACTGAAAAGAGACTGATTCAAAAGGTGGAGAGGAATGACTATTTGAACAAGTCCCATTATATTCTGAGCCTAAGGGCAGATAAGCTGTGTGAACAGACCTCATATGCAACTTTAGTCTGTGAAAGAAGAAACCACTTTGCCAGTAAATTTACAATTTGTTTGCTTTTTCTTTTAAATAAAGATGATTAAATTCTTCATGCTATTCCTTGTGTTCTGCTTCCTGGGACAACCTGCTAGCAGTTTCTGACAGAGACCTCATCTTCCCTCTCACCCAAGAGAGAGTGAACCCCTGGCTGGAGAATATTTGAAGGAAACACTACAGAATCTTCTCCTTGGTCAAAGATCAGAGCTTGGAGGAAATGTTTTCCCCTACCTCCTAAAATCACAGGATTTACCTGAATAAACTGATTTTTGCCTCCTATTCACAGTGCAGCAGTCTTTCCAGCACTGCTGAAAGTGTCCCTTCTCACTGCTCCTTTGTAAGGAAGTCCCATTTTATGGTCTCATAAAGGCACAAATCAGCTGTGCTTTGAATTTTTGAGATCATTTATCTGTCACAGAACAAGGACAAAAGTTTCCATTCCCACCGTGTTCCTACAGATGCTGCAGAGCCACTTCCTTAACCAAGGTACCTATTGTTTGATGTCATGCTCCTACATGGTGCTTGAGGAAAATTGGCTAGTCAGCAGCATCTTGCCCAGTTTAGAGCTCTGGACTACTGCTGGAGTGGGAATCAGATCTCAGTCCTAGACCACCCTGACTCCTGGAAAGGTCTGCTACTACCTCTTATTACTCCTCCAATAAAAAGGGAAATATTTCATGTGGTAAGTTTCACAGAATATTCTGGGTTGGAAGAGACCAACAAGGATCACTAAGTCCAAGTCTTAAGTGAATGGCCTGTATAGGGATCAAACCCGTGACCTTGGCATTATTAACACTGTGCTCTAACCAACAGAACTAATCTTAGGGTCTAACCCTCTTTAAAATAAACCTCATTATAATAAGCTGCTTTTGTTTTCCCCTATGCTGACAATTACGTGCAGCCTACAAATAGAGATCAGGCCTTATTTTAAACTCTATGCTCAGTAAGCAGACTTGGGTTTCTGCATCCGAAACTGAGTATTGTATCACTCCATCTCAGCAAAGTTGTGGATCAACAAAACTGGTAAGAAAATTTTTGACAATCAGATAATGTTTGCTCAGACCATTGTATGTAGCTCCAGATTTTGGAGCTATGGGGATGAAAACATTCGACAGACAGGATATTAGAGTTGCCATGCCTTGCAAAGTAATTGCATCCCCATTGTGAAACAGATATGCACTCTGGTTTGCTTGTTGAGGTACAGCAAGGCACTGACCAACAGCATGAGCAGTGGTCTTCAGAACATGAACCCCTGAAACTGTTCAAGGCCAGATTTGAGAGGGTGTTGAATAATCTGATATAGTGAAAGATGTCCTTGTCCATGTCACGGAGTTTGGATTAGATGAACTTTAAGGGTCCTTTTCTAACCAAACCAGTCATGATTCTGTGATTCAATTCAGGTTTGTTTTTTCGTAGAGGAAACCAAACTAGAGGCATCTGAGTGTCAGCTACAGTTGAGAAAAGCTCTGAACTTTTTCCCACCTGGAGCACACAGTTAGAGTAAACCCATTTCTTTTGATGCTGTAAGCGGGCTGTTTACCCAGAGGGGTTCAAACCTGGTTTCTGCCTGCTTCTCTCTAACCTTGGTATTGTTCAAGAGCCCATAATCCAATTCAAAACAATGCAGTGACAATGAGGTGGAAATGTTTTAATGGTGTTTACTTGCTCTTAATGATGTGCTGTATCCCCCTCTCCCTGTTACAGACAGAAGTGGATGATAAAGAAGGGGGAAACTACACAGTAATGCAGACAGTAAAATCAAAGAAGAGGCACTCCTGTTGAGATGAAAGAGAGACTCCTGCTACTCACAAATGCAGGGTTTTTACTGCCACAGTTGAGATCTTTCTGCCAACAAATTTTTTTGCAATTCAGAGTAGTTCAGAACCCTTTTCAATATAACCATTTTACCGCCTAAAGCATGTTTTTGGCCAAACCAGGATAATTCTCTGCTTCCTGTCTCTTTTTCTTTTCTCATTCTTTCCAGATTTTTTATTCCCAAATGTGACATTTTCCCTCCTCACAGTCAGAGAAAATAACTGAAAAGGGAATGCACTTATGCTCAATGCCTCAGGAGAGGAGGCAAAGAAGGAAAGGAGTGGAAAATTGGTCTCTACCATGATTTACAAAGTCTTGAAGTTGTTTCAGTTTGAACAGTTCACCAGGGCTCAGTAAGCCAGCTGCAGTGTGAGGGCCTAGGATGTCTTTACAGCCCCACCATATACCTTCCTTCAAGGGTAGAAGAGACAGAATAGCACCAGTTTAAAATCTCTGCCTGCTTGTTTTGGTCAGCTCTGGAAAGACAGCTGGAAAAGGACTTTGTGGAAGACAGAATGTGCTTCTACCTTTCCATTTCTTCAAAAATGGATTTGTGATTTTGTGTCTGCATGGTGTAACAGCAGCTTCCTAAGTACATGAGGGATACTGCTTTCTCACAGACTTTTGGCCAGCTATGAGACCATGATGATTGTCATTGTTGCTTTGTCATTTTCGTGCTCTATTCATTATTTATCTGTAATTGCCACTGTGGTATGTGTGCCAGTGGGTCTGAAAACCTTCTTCCTGAAGGAACTTTGTGAGGAAGGTGGGATTATAAGAAACTGCCTGCATATGAGACTAGAGTGGGTAGCTGTGTTGTGGATATTGCTTATTAAACATATCCCTATCAGGGTTTATAGTTCCAGCAAAGGATGATTGCTGGTTTGCCAGCAATGTGAGAAGTGTCAAGTCTCACAGTGTTTTTCACTAGTGTGCTGGGAAATGCTGGGAAGGAGCTGGAAGCCACCACCTATGTGAGTGCCAGTGATGTCTGAGGAGAGGTTTTGGAGATAAAAAAGCCAGACCTCCTTGGAAGGTCCTCGCAAAATAGTCCTGGTAATCCACTCTGGGCCAGGCAGATATGAAGAGGTAAAGCTGTTTGGAAAATTATAAACATAAGAGAGTTCAAAACACTAATTATTATGTAAGGCCAAGGAAAGATCAAGGAGCAGGAGGCTTCAAAGACAGCAAAATTATAGCAGAAACCCCAGATCTTTCTGACTGCACTAAACCTGAAGAGCTTGGAGAAGTTTCCACAAGAGAACTTCTCCTGTAGGGGTTCAGCTTTCCATGTTGATGTGTATGTAGTTGGTATCTGGTGGCTATAGTCCACATACACTTCTGCAAGACATTCTACAAGGTCCTCAGCAACCAAAATCCTGAATTATCATGGGATAAGAGCAAATGTCCTTATGTGGACATGTAATTAGTCACAAGACAGGAATAAGAGCTATAATTTTATGTAGAGAAGGGCATTGTCAGTGGAGCTTCACACTGATCTGTGTTCAGACCTATGCTGTTTGTGTGTGCATAAATGACTTATAAAAAGAGCATTAATTGTGAGATGTTTGCCATTGCTAAATCATTCTGTGTAACAAAAGACCTGACTGTGAAACACTGTGAAACCACTCACTGTGGCAAGCAACTGGACCTAAAGTGACAGCACTCATAGCGATGCATACTGGGGAAATAAATCCCAGTTTTACATATATAATGATAGGTTCTGAGCTGCCTATTGCCATTAGGAATGAGATCTTCAGATAATAATAGCACAACAAGATGTCAGTTCAGGGTACAGCAGCTGCCAAAAGCAATCACAATGTTAGAAACTTTGAGGATGGGATAGCAATCAGAACTGGAAATATCTTTATGCCACTAGAAAATCCATTGTGCACCTGTACTTTGGAGACTCAGCACAGCCTGGTGTCTTGGTCTCAGAAGAACATAGCAGAAACTGGGAGAGTACTACAAAAGTCTGCAAGATAACCAAAGGCATCAAATAGGTTTCCTTAGGAACTATACAAAAATGTACTTGGACTCTTCAACCTAGAGAGGAGGCAATGGTCAAAAATAATAATGTAGATTTGTTAAATGAGGAAAACATAACATAGATTTGTTAAATGCAGGAAGCATGGAAAAGTCCTGATCATTTATTGACAATGTGATAATGCACTGTAGAAAGCAAACAAGTACTGCACCTTAGGATGCAATCTTTCCAACTTTGGTGTATGCCAGGTGTTCACAGAAATTATGAAAAAGTCCATCAATACAACTGTTACAGTAGAATTAACATATACTATTTCAGAATTCCTTGAGGTGAAAACATTGTATAATTGCTGCCATGATTTTATATGATATGATATGATTTTATATCATAAAAGCACACAACCTAAATGACTTTGCAAGTTCCCAAACATGTCCATCTATGCAGTGCATTTAATTGCTTACCTGGGATTTAGTTTGTGAGGAATTGCAACAATTTAAGCAACATTGTAGTAGGAGTTGATAATGTTGTGCTGGTTTAGTTCATAGGCTGAATCCCTGGAAATCCAGCCAAGCTGAGCTGTAAGCATTCCAGGTTGCCAATTAAAGGTTAGGGCCCACATTACACTAGTTAGTTTGGCATCACTTTGCATTACAGAGCTTCCCATTGCAGTACAAATCGAGGCAAGATAGCAGAAGCCTAAATGGTTCATTGCCTGGTTTTGCAAGTGCACAGCTTGAAATTGATTCTTCTAATACTAAATATTCAGTGGCTGAGTTTCATAAATAAATCCATTGGCTATACTTGTTTTTAGGGGATTGAGAGTCCAATTAAAGTTTCCACAGAGAAATGTGCCCCTGCATGTACACACAGACAAAAGCGCAGACACACACATGCACACAAACAGAGGAAATCTGGGAGATTTTCTGATCCCTGGGATGAATTTGTTCTATGTCCCTTGTATTCAAATAGCAGGTAGGTTATACAGGGCATACACACAAATGAGAAATGTGGTTCCAGCTGAAATAAATGGTTTAAAGTGCTTGGAAATATGAGCGATATCTACAAGAGCATTTGCAATGGCTTAAGGCAAGGGAGATGGAGTAGTGAGCTTACAAAAATGGGAGATGGAGTGGTGAGCTTACAAAAATGAGAGATGAGGAGGTCAGGGTCTGTATGTCCTAAAGCCGTGACTCTCACAAAGTAACTCTTATTGGAATCCATGTTTTAAACCAATCATTTCATAGATTGAGAAATGCATGCCAGTGAAAGCTGTTCTCCTGCTGCTGGTTACAACTGCAGCAACCAAAGTCAATGGGATTTCGTTGGTATTCTGCAGCAGGAGACAAGGGCTCCAGGGTCCATGGTTCAAGTTGTGTGTGTGCATTCTACCTGTGCTGAAAGGACTTGACCACAAGCTTGTCAACTTTCCCCGAAACATGAATCATGGCTGTTTCACATTCTCTCATCTGTAATTGCTTGTTCAGCCCTCTGGAAATATCTATAAATCCAGCACAGGAATTGCTATTAACACATCATATGCCTCTTCCATCTATGCACTTCGTATGAAATATCCAGCTGATTCTGATACAGAAATTATTCCTTCTCCAAGTCGTGACCTGCTGGGCTGAGTGCTTGTGTGCCTCAAACTGCTGCTGAGATGATCCTTGTATATGTGAGAATATATCAAGGGGTTTCAAGTTTTTACACAGAGCGTGTTAAATAAAATATGAACTTCAGTTTAGGCAACTAACCTACTGACAAGGCTCCATCTAACTCAAGAGATGGGCTCACATTGGAACCCAAACTCTTCAGCTGACATACCTACTTGTAGCTGGAATGTGGCAACTTGCTCTGTAGGTAAGAAAACTAAGGCAAAGCTCAAAAGTGCTCCAGCCCTCCAGCCTCACATCTTCACACACAATACTGACCTGGGTGCCTTGAGACATTTAGCTTCACACAGCTCTCAAACCTTATAAAGGCCACACTCTAGTTTCCTTCAGATAGCTGGTCAAAGGTCAAAGACTTATACTAGTAGTCGCGAGTGGGTGACCAAAGTAAGTAAAGCCTGTCTTGAAAGACCCTGAAGAACAGGCTCAGAAGAACAACCTGTGAATATTGTCATTTCACATGGTGGTGCCCAGCATGTCCTAGCCGTCCTAGGAGAGGCTGTGTACTTGGCCCCTCGAGTTTCTATGTACAAAAAGCTTTACAGGTAGTTGAGAGAAGTAGAATTGTGAGCTTCATCTTTACATGATACAATTCTTAATGAGATTATTATGGAGAGAAGACTTGAATAAAACCCTAAGGTCACATGTCCAGAGGTATCTGAGCCAGAATTGTGAAGTCTACAAGTAAGAACTGTGTGTTTAAAATACTATAATTATGACTGCAAATTGTACTTCAGCCCAAGGCTTTACTGCAAAGCTGTAAAAAGTAAAATCAATTTTAATCTTTAAGGGCACTTTGTTACATTCTTCTTCTTCAAGGCTAAGCCCAACTAGGTCAGTTCAGGTAGGAGTTGAAAAAATATGAGCTCTTTCTCCCTGAGCAATAAATATTATCTTCAGTATCAAAAGCTGGATTGCTACCAAGTACACTGCATGGCTCCTTGGGGAAGCTCAGTCCTGGGTCTGAGAATCTATCAGAGCTGAACAAAGTCATCCAGGGTTGGGGGAAAGTATTCTATATCAATAGAGAAGAAAATCTCTCATCCATGACCTTTGGTGATTATCAGGCAGCAGACACAGTTACTGCTTTCTTGGTCTTAGTGTGGGTTCATTTACTCTTGCTGTGGATGTACCCTTGGGTGGAAGTGTTGCTTATATGATGTTTCTGTTTTGGGGTACTCCTTCATATCCCAGCTGAAGAGAGATCCCTTGATTTGAATTCATGGTAACCGTGCCATTACACATTGCAAACCCACTAGCCCATGGTACAACACTATCTTTCAGTATCACTTCTAAAGTGAGGGTCACAAAGCTGAGCACAGAGCTCAGTGCTTTCTCTCTGGAGTTTCTCTCTCCAGCTTTGCATTTCAGATGGGGAAGCAGGAACATGGGCATAATTAAACCTCTGTCCTCCTGTCATGTGTGGTGCCTTTCATCCCATCTGAAGATGGGTGTGTTGCTATGGTTTCAGGAGAAGGATGGACATTTTTATTCCTTTCTGCTACTGCTTTTGTCTTCTCTTACTCCACTAAAAAGAAAAAAATGAGTTCTCAAGTTAGAAAGATCATATTTAATCATGATAAGTATTTTATAAGCAAAAAGTCTTCCCAGAATGCTCAGACATGATTATTCAGGCCTCCGATGGCCTTTTAAGAATGCACTTGCTGGTAATGAACTAATATTAGAGTTAGTTGAATAATATTAAATTGATAATTTATATAATAAATGTTGCAATTTTTAAAAAAACAAATCACTCATCTGGTTTAAAAGTATTCACAAAGATAGGGGACTGAGTGAGTTATTAAATATATTCATCAACTAAGTCGTTCAAGTTTTGCAATATATTTGAATAAATTATTCAGCATATTCATTATTCATTGAGTTCTAATTATTATTTTAAAGACTTAAAGAGCAATATTAGTGCAGTGGCATGAGTAGTCAGTGACAAAAATGACAAGTCTTCTGATGGATCTGTTATATAACTAGGGCTGGACTAAGGCATGGGAAGAATAGGCTTCACCCAAACTGAAAGGGGTGATTACTATTAATTTAATGACCTTTGCATTAGAGATGGCAGATTTGTGCCTATGCTCCTAGTTCCAGGAATGAAAGAACTCCAGAGGTCTTTTTCACTGTACGACTGGGATAAACACGTTATTGATAATCAACAATGCAAAGTGCCACGTCCTGCACTTGGATCACAACTTCGTGTTGCATCAGAGACAGTTTAGATTGGATACTAGGAAAAATTTCTTCACCAAAAAGGTTGTTTAGCATTGGAACAGGCCACCCAGGGAGTGGTGGAGTCATCATCCCTGGAGGTATATAAAAGATGTGTAGATATGGCACTCAGGGATGTGGCTTAGTGGCAGAATTGGCAGTGCTGGGTGAATGGTTGGACTCAATGGTCTTGAAGGTCTTCTTCACCCTAAAAGATTCAATAATTCTATGTTTCTATTGAAATTAAAACTGACGTAGTAGTGTGAACTTGAATATGCCAGCAGCCTAAACTGGTGGCTTGGAGGAGTCTGAGCATAATTGTTGGAGTGTCATTCCAAACCTACGGCTTAAGGAGCAGATGGCAAGAACTTTAGTAAAGTTAACTGCCTGGGGACATTACTGCAAATTGGTTACTATTGCCTTCAAGGGATGTGCTGCAGGAAGTAAGAGGATTCAGCCACAAACTGACCACCCCCCACTAATGGCTGCCTGTTCCACTGCCATCTCACCAGGGTGTTGAGCACGTGACTCCAGAAAAGGCTGGGACAAAGGAAGAGAGTGTGGTAAGGCAGCACACCTGCTTGTCAAAAAATGTCAAAGTTTCTTTTCTTTGAAAAACTCTTTTTTTTCAAAGAGCTGAAAAGCTATGCTTTGCTTTGTACTTCTTAGGTTATTTTTTGCTATTTAGTGGGGAGGCAAACTAGTTTGATAGAGAAAAAAAATCAGAAATTGCCATGCTGTACACCCTAAATGGGGCTTTATCACAGGGAGGCTAAAATTCTTCCCAAGACTCATCTTTGAAACCAACACCAGAGAAGATTCATCCTTGTTTTCTTGAGCTTTCTGAAAAAAAGGTCAGTTCTTCTGAAAGCACAATGTAGTTCAAATTCTAATGACTTTGAATGGAATAGACAAAAACTAGTGTTGCACATATTTTTATTTTTCAAGGGAATGGTTCTCTTTCTTGTTGTTTTCTAATATTGTCCATTAGCATTAATTTTCTCTGATTTTCTGTCACAAACTAACACATATGTGTGGACATACTGTCCTCTTTACAGCATTCCCCATCCCCATTCCCCAGTTTTGCTATTAATT
The DNA here is from genome assembly GCA_035222235.1 of Margarornis squamiger. NCBI lineage: Eukaryota > Metazoa > Chordata > Aves > Passeriformes > Furnariidae > Margarornis > Margarornis squamiger. Next base: position 52,218,570 of record JAWWTY010000037.1, read on the forward strand.
GAACATTAGAACTTGTGAAATAGCACCTGATGTTTCTAAAGTGAAAAACTATGGCACAAAGCAGGGTTAAAAACCTATTTTTTGATGACATGGTGCATATCTGAAAAGCCCAAGCTGTCATTTTTGCAAAATGCCTTGTGAAATGGTTTGCACTAAGAGGAGCTGTCTCCATGGTCCAGCACATCTCTCCTGTGTCCCAGCTGGGGTAGGTCTTATTACAAGTCTGACTACACAAGGCAATTTACTTCAGATGAGACTGGAAACTTAGAATTGCATCAGGGAGATGAATTACATCCAGAAAATGCAAATCCTGTACCATTAGGAGTCACTCCTCCCTATATATATATATATATTTATTTATTTTATTTCTGGTCTAAAAGCTTCATGCTAAACTTGAACACAATCTTTGAGCACTGAACTGTAACTCTTCTGGGCTGCCTTCTTGTTGATAAAACTTGGAAAAAGCAATTTACTCTCTTGGGCCTGTTTAAGAATTTACAGTGCAGAAAGGGGAGGAGTAGAAAGACAAGCCACATCCTTTTATCCCTCTCAAATTCCTGGCTGTTTTTTAAGAAATGAAATGGAAGGGAAGGGTCAGGGAAGAGAAGCGACACCCTCCCCCCCCCACACACACAGACACACACCCCTCTGCACACAACTCAAAGAAATTATAGTATTTCCCTTCCTCCTGCATTGTCTTTCTGTCCCTTATTTTAGAGGAACACTTTCAGCCATCACTTTGCTCTCCAAGAGGAGAAGCAAGACAAACATCAGAGCCTTTCCTGAACTGCCTGTGAATTCCAAGTTCAGAAAGAACAGACATCCCTGCCCTGCTCCCCTCCTGTCACACCTGTACATACACCCACAACATATTTACAAATGATAGCACAGAATCCTGCAAGCACTTTCATTATGACAAGTTCCAGTATTCTTTGGGACAATTGTTGGAATACCTTTGTTGTCAATCTATGCCATGATGTAGAAAAGAAAATAGGGTTTGGGAGGATGGGACCCTGAGGACTTCTGGGGAAAGAAGGGGATCATCTGTCTTTTAAAGTTTATTATACTAGGAGGGATTAAAGAACATTAGAGGTTTTTCTAAACAGCTATGTTATGCAGAGCTAGCACATAAAACAGGAGTGGGCTTCCAGGGGATCCTTCTGTGCCTTTTCAGCCCAGTGGTGCCTTCAATTGAAAGCAGAAAAAACTCCCACACACCCAAACTTGAAGTCTCTTTGTAGATGGAGAAGAGATACACTCCTCTCTTATCTTAGCAATTTGCTGAAACTGCTGCACTTCTATTTCCAGCTTTCTGTCAGGGAAGAGGTTTCCTGCCATGGAATGGGACTAGGACAGTTACAAAAAGTCCTCTCAATTGCTGAATGCTGTGGTCAGGCTGGAGCTTGAACCTAGGTTTAACTCCCACGTGAGTTTCCAGGATTTGGGTGAACACATTGGCCTTGATTTAGGTGACTTCACAGACACTTCATAGAACACAATAGGTGTCATATTTCCCTAAAATGGATGGATTCATATCCTGAAGAAGCTCCTTTGTGTAAGATGACTCCAGAGAGATAAAGCCAAGATGACTGCTCTCTGGAAACCCTTCCTTTAAAGTGTTCAGCACTTTAAGGGAATATCCAGACACTGTTTCTTGTGCCAGGGACCAGAAGGGGTGCTCCCTGAGCCAACAATACTGCTACTGCTGGGGTTGTGTTGGACATCCTGGCCAGGCTGTCTGCTTTTATTCTAAACACCTGATTTTCCTAGAGAGACTTCTCTAGGAAAACAATATATGTTCTGCTATACAAGTAATAGATGTTCAAATCTGCATCTAAGCCAATAATTACTCTTGCTTTTGCAAACAGGCTGGTTTTGTGTGCAGATGGTGTGAAGTGGGACAGAGGGGCTGTGCCTGTATGAAACGAGAGGAATTGGCACGACTGCAGATGGAGAGCCAGCCTGTAGAGGGAACAGTGATTCATGGCTCTGTTTCACACTGAGTGCATCTTTAAGATTTACTTTTTAATATAATTTACAGCCAGAATATAAAAAGAAAAAAGAAACACTAAAACCCTGAGAGAAATTCATTAAGCAGCATAAGACAAGTGCACACCTTAGAAGGAAATATTACAAGTGCTCTTTAATGCTTCCCATCCATTTGCTCTCTCCTTAATTTAGTAACAGAGATGGAGAAGGAATTTTACCTGGGTTATAACAAACTCTTCATAAGTAAGTGTTCTGCATGGGACAAAGAATCCCTGCAGGGTTACTTTAGTACCTAGATTTTAAAACAAACAAACAAAAGCCTTAGTTTAATGACACGACACCAATAAAAAGCCCTTGTGATTAACAGAATTAATTTCAAATGGCGCAAAATTGCTACTTGAGATGTAAGGTCTTGCCTTGCATTTTTGGTTTGCATTGATACTGTATGAGCAGGCTGGAGGCAGTGCCCTGGATGTGTCTTTCAGCCCTCCCACTTGAGATCATTTTTCCTTCTAGCAGAGCTCTCTGAAGCCTCATACACTATGTTAGCGTAAAAAAACAAAAAACAAAAAACAAACAAACAAACAAAAAAAACCCAACAAAACAAAAAAAAAACCCAAAACAACCAACCCAGGATAAATGTTCTGGCTTGCACCTTTCTCCTTCATGAAATAAGTGCTAAAAGCTCCAGGAGAGAAACTGCTTGCAGGCAACTGAGTTGGCTAGTACAGTTGCCTTGTGACTATTCTCTATCTTAAAAGTGCTTTGGGGAGGGAAAGGGAAAGGGAAAGGGAAAGGGAAAGGGAAAGGGAAAGGGAAAAGGGAGAAGGAAAAGGGAGAAGGGAAAAGGGAGAAGGGAAAAGGGAGAAGGGAAGGGAAGGGAAGGGAAGGTTTGGGAAGGGAAGGGAAGGGAAGGTTTGGGAAGGGAAGGGAAGGGAAGGTT
>JAWWTY010000037.1:52221601-52253675 GCA_035222235.1 Margarornis squamiger
GAAAGGAAAGGAAAGGAAAGGAAAGGAAAGGAAAGGAAAGGAAAGGAAAGGAAAGGAAAGGAAAGGAAAGGAAAGGGTCATCAGGTATATAAAAAAGACCACAGAAGGCTAAATCATCTTTTTGTATCCCAGCCCTCCCAAGGAAGATGGGTGCTGTGTATTATAAGGTAATGCTGGAAGGCCCATGCTGAAAACACAAGGAACTCTTTTGTGAACTGAAAGCATTGCCAATATATTTTCTGACAGGGGACTCTATCTGGAGTCAATGCCTGAATCTTGGACCTTTGAGGATGAGAAGTGGCAGTTAAGTAATGGAAGATGAGTTATGGTAACTAAAAATAAATGATGATCTAGAGAAAGAGATGGAGTAAGGAGAAGCTTGATGTTCGATGAGTTCTCCAGCTTCTCTTTTTCACCTTCCTGACCATGACAAGCTCTGCTTGATCTGCAGGACCAGTGCTTCAACTCGTACTAGATCCTTCTGCTGCAGCATCTTCCCAGACCCTAGCACTTAGTTGCTGCTTTGGTGTGCTGAATTCCACTCACAGCCTTCATTGCTGCTGCAAGTTGCTGTCTGTAAAACCTAGCTTGGAAAGAATTCGAGACTTTGATATCCACTCCAACTTCAAACTAATTATCATGGAGGTTCTACAAGCTCCCCTCCAACTCAGATTTCACCATATCTGGTGTGCTGCCCAGTCACTTTTCTTTCTTTCTTCTGGTGTTATCTCTGTGGCATCTAGGATATGGGCTCACTCTGATGTGGGATCTATATGACTTAAAATTGCTTCTTTATTCATCATGTCAGCAAGTCACAAGTCATTGTATGTTTATTTTGGCCTGATAAACCTCAAGTGCACTTGGGTTTTAAATGAATCATTTTATTCATTTGAAGGACTGACTAAAAGCATCCCTATAAAACCCAACAACATTTAAAACTAGATGAGCCAAAGCAAAACTGTCCAGCAGAAAGGATATGAGATTACTGCTGAGCACTCACATTAAAATCATGAATACTAAGAGCTGCAATGCTTAGGCTGAAACAATGTTTTCCAGCAGCAGCCAGTCCTGGGGAGAGCAGGAGGATATGCCAGTTCATGATTGACTTCTATGGAGATGTAAAAGGCACAGAGAGGACAGCTGCTCATATCTAAACACAAATTAACTGCAGCAGTGCTGAAAATAGTATCATGGAGAAAAGTGCTCTTAACCTTCCTTCTCAGCTCCACCTTTCCCTCCATTCCTTCCCTTTCAGATGAAGAGCTTCCCATGCTTACAGCCACATGCTGTGCAGGACACAAAGAATATGACAAATGATACGTCCCACTCAATTTCCCAAGCATGCATGTTTGTGCACATCATGTCTAAATGTTACCTTTCCCTACCTCACCTTGGGCCACAGCATTTGAATTTTGCTGTGATTTGGCTTCTTCATCTGACCAGACTTAGATAACTCAAGGCAATCTTGAATCAGAAGAAAGGTAGAACCAGAGTCCACAGTGACAGGCAGAGAGGTTATTCCTAGGAATGCCATAACCTCATGCTGTCCAGGATTGTGGGTGCTTTCTGGGAAGTCTAATTTTTCGAGAAAATTACAGGTTCCAGCATTTTCTTGCAACTAATAGGAGACAATTTATTTCACTCACTCCATTGCTTTGTGCTAATACTGAGACACCTGAAGGTGTTTCTGGGTCCTATTGTGTTTTTAAGATGTCTGGATCCACTGTACAGATATATTCCTTTGAAGCTGGATAAATGGTTCACCTGATAAAGGAAGTGATGAACATCAGTCTTTTTGCAAAAAGTAATCCTTATTCTAGAGCTGTACTTGTCATTCACTAATAGTAGATGAACACCACCAACATATTTGTGCCTGAATTGTTCATCACCTTTACTCAGATGCTAGTGAGGCACTGAAAGGAGTTTCCCAGAGAAGCTGTGAATGCCTCAACCCTAGAAGTGCTCAAGCCCAGGTTGGATAGGGCCCTGAGCAACCTGGTCTAGTGGAAGGTGACCCTGTCCATGGCAGGGGAGTTGGAACTAGGTAATCTTTAAGGTCGCTTCCAACCCAGACCATTCTATGATTCTGTGATCACAAAGGAGTGTGTGCAATGTTGGCTGATCATGATCAGCTGTATTGAAGAAACATGCCAAGGGCAGATTGATATTTCAGTTTCCCTGTGAAACTCTTTGGAGCAACACCCAGCTCCATTTTACATTTAAGGCTGGGTCTCAAATTTTGTGGTCTTTGCAAATTTGTGGCCATGACAGCTGATTCAGAGTATTCACAAAATATGTTGAACTCTTTGGGACAGAGTCTCTCACTGTTTTTCTTCAGAACTTAGCACAAAGATAGGGAAGTCAAGGCTCTACACCTACTATTTGCAATAGGGGGAAAGATTGTATAAAGCTGAGTGGTCTTCTGACTCCCCTCTGCACCTGCTCAGTGAGTTGGAAACAAGGTTTTAAATTGCCTGAAAGAGAAGAGAAGGCATTTAATTCTCTGTGTTTTAAGGTGAGTAATCTTAAGAGAGTGATAGAGAATTTTTACCCTCTGTTTAAACATTTTTATTTTTTTTATGTAAGCAAGAAACATGGGGTTAAGTGAAGACAGATGAATTCACATCCTGGATTATGCAAAGTCTCCACTTCTTGTAGTGGAGTTCGGTTCCCTGTCCAGCTTGGTTCATCAGAATTTTGAAGCTGTGTTACATCACAGATGAATGAACAACTAACGGGATTATTGAGCTGATCTGCATTTGGATAGTCTTCCCCACCTGATGAATGTAACTTTAATTCTAGATTTAATTCTTTCCAAAATGAAGTTTTGTGAACAGCAATACATTTCCTGAAAGTTTAAGTTCCACAAACCAGTATTTGCAAGGAAAAAGCAACAAAATATTGCCGGGTAACTGCTGGAGTCAGTCATGATTACCGAAAGGTAATCATCCACACTAATATTCAGAAAGCATTTGGTACCTCTGTGAATAAGGTAGTAAACTAATGAGCACTTGAACACGAGGATCCTATGAATATCAGCAGAGAGAATTTGGATATTTGTTTTGGGCTATCTTCACAACCTCTTTCAGTATAACTCAATCAGCTCAAATCACCTCTCTAAAGAATGCCTTGTCTGACAACCACATCAGAGAAGTGGTTAGGCAATTTTACAAGTCTGTTCTATTAAACTGAGCCTCATGCTGATGTTAGAAAGACAAAAACAAAAACAAAAACAAAAAAGGCACAAATAAAAAAAAACAGCTGGGATGCAGGCTTGTCAAAAGCATCTGCATATAGAACAAAAAGGACTGCAAGGCAATGCTGTGTACTGCACAGAGACTTTGGTAGTGTGGCATGCTGTGGGTTAAAACTAATAAATAAGAAAAGGCACATGACAAAAGGCACTACAGGCAGAAATGAAATTCAGTTCTTTTCTGCATGTCTGCAGGATAAATCAGGGGTGTACATGGGGTACACATGGTGAACTCTGAGATTATGCACAGCAGTCCAGTAGCATATTTGCTCTGCTGCCTGCTGGCCTGGATCATAACCTGATGATGTGAGTCTCCAGCCCTAACATTGTCCATGCGTTTGCCATGGCTTATATGCCTGATATTTTTTTCCAATAATAACTTCCCTTTAGGCACGGTTATTAAGACCTCCGTCACTGTGAAATAGCTTCTGTTCAGTGAGGCAGGCTTTTAATGGGATGTGATGCTGTATAGCAGAGTTTCATCTACTACATTCAAGAAGGTAAATGATGGATTGTTTACTCCCATAATCCATCTAATTATGGCAGCTTACAGAAAATTGGAGAAAAAGAATTTGTGCCGTAGGTGATGCTGGGAGAGATCTGAGAGCATGTTGATTTAAAAGGCCATAAAGTACTGTCTAAAATATATACAGAGCAGCTTGTTGATCTCACTGTAAGAGATAGCATTGATAATTCAATACCCCCTGGGAGATGGCTTGTTACCAGATACCATAAAAATTTCTAATTTCTTTTGTCTTCCTTTGAAGGGTGGGAAGCTCAAGAGGAAATCTGTAGAGCTCTCCTTATAAAGCTACATGCAAGTACGGAAGGAAGAAGACGTGGGAAGGGGAGCTGCTGCAATAAAAGTAGAATTATGGACCTGGGACACATCTGAAGAGCCACGCAGAGTATGTACCTCCAACCAACTGCTACATAAGCCTTCTCCCATGTCCCCAGACCTGGCAGCAACACCACAGGAGTACAGCACCCATGTGGGGAAGCATGGCCTTTGGTGACCCACCAGCACCTCCTGGTCACACTGCATGTCACAGAGCAGAGGGAGGAGGGCTGGTGCTACTTTCCTGACTGAATGCTACTGTGAGAGAAGAAAACAGGGTGTTCTGGGAGGTCTGGTGCAAGTACAGCATCACATCTGTAAGGATATCTTTCCTTGGTTGCTGACTTTGGTGTTTAAGGAGGTACAAAGTCTGCCTGAAATTTTTGCCAGGTGTCCCATGAGGACTCAAGTCTGTGTAGATTGTCTGAGGGTTTGGACACAAAAGGGTGTCTGGCTCAGATTCTAAGGGAGATGCCCTTGTGTACAGAGCAACCTATTCCAGTAAAACGTGACACCTCTGTCAGACTGAGTGGTTTAAAATTCAGCACTTTATTCAGAATTTGTTGGAGAGTGGAAGAGGAGAGGATACTCACACAAAGCACAATGACATAAACTTCTAATAGGAAATCAGACCAAAATGCAGCCTCCTTTAGTTCGGTACATAAACTGCTGAAATTTCAACTATATGCATAATTTTTCTAGAATGCTGCCTCTTCTACAGCCTTACTACTTTCAATACTACTGCCATTAGCAAATCTTCTAATTTTGAGTTTATTTTCTTGTTGTTACTGCTTTTTATGTATCTCAATATTTTAAAAAGTCTTCTTTCTTCTCCCCACACCCTCCCACTTCCTCCTCTTGTCATTATTAACTGAGATCAGTTGCTTTTAGAAATAATTGCATCTAATTATCTATAAAATAATTAGTAATTCTAATAAAAGCTGTGTTGGTTTTCATTGGGGTTCAGGAGAGCAAGAAGGTACAGAGTTTTACAATTATACATTCATTCTTATGTTCTCCCCTTTGCATTCTCTGTTTAACAAATCCTTCACTGCAGAAATGGATAGACTAGAGCTCATTTAAAATGAACATCATGAAGAGCTCAAGATTAGTTTTACATCAACGCAAATTGGGGAAAAAACCCTAATTTGAAAAATTAGGAAAGTAGTAATATAAAAAAAAAATCTTTATTCTTGCAACCTGTTTGCCAGATGGCCTGCCAGACACAGAGACCAGGCTGAGAGAGACAGTTGTTTTATCTTCTTGTAAGTCAGAACTCAAAAATATGTAGTCTGTTGAGTGAGTATGTGTGTGTGTAAGATGTGCCATTTTGGTTTCCAGGGACTGAAATAAGGGCTTCCAGAAATATAAGTAGGAAGGGCTCCAGCATGCATTGCCATGATATGTGGATCTCCAATCCTGAAAAGAAGACTCCTGCTAAGTGTGTAGCAAGTGTAAGGTGCAGATATAGCTTGCAAGGCAGTTGCAGTGGTTTCCTTATGTTTGTGAACAGGGATGGAGTGCAGGAAAATGTTGCCTTTAAGCAGAGCTATTAACTGGGTTAGAACCTGTGTATATCAATGAAGCTCTAGTCATTTAGACATGGGCACAAAACACCTTTATGTCTGAACTTAACTGCACTTGCAGAATGTGATGGTCTTTCTTTCCCCTCCCCTTCCCCCAGTCAGTAAAAGGTGTTTTGGGTGTTCTGCAATGCCCCAGTTCAGGAGTCACTCATCCTGCAGACAGTTAACCCTGTCTTCTCTGTCTTGATGATGCTGTATCATCATATACTCCCCTTTGACCTGAAGGTTTTGTCCCTTCCGCCATAAATTGTGAAGTTAGCAATGGCATGAGGAAGTAGGGACAAAAAGGAAACAGAGACCCACTGAAGTTCAGCTTTACAAAGGGATTTAGATGCTTAATGGTATTGGTAGGCTATGCAGTTATGGCCTTTGGAATCCCAGCTTTCAAGTAAATCTCTAACCCTGGTCTTCAGAAAAAGCAGGCCCCACTGAAGAGAAGTTAAAGGAGCTAAAATGAAAGTTCTGAGCAGGAAGTTTTCTAGAGGAAGCTTAGAGAAGGCATCAGCCGAAGGTGTTGCATACAATTCAGCCTGTCTGCAAGTGTTTTAATGAGTTGTGGTCTAACTTGCATCCTGGGATGGTAAATACAGGGAGTAGGAAAATGAAGACACTCATAAGAAAAAGAGCATTTATTCTTCCCTGCTACCTATATTAAAAACAACATGAGGGGAAGAAAAGCTGATAGCTCGCTGGGAGATTAACAGGAAGGCAAAAGAAGAGTAACTGTGTTGATGGAAGAGCCCATGGTCCCAGCTGCTCACCATATTCTTTCCCTCTAGTTCCTGAACAGGACAAGTAACCACACTAAAATTCAGCAGCTGGAATTTTTTTGCAAGGCAACAGCACTGAGAAGAATTCTTCCCTCCATATTTTATAGTTTGTCTGAAGGCTACAGACATCTGTTCAAATGGCCAAGGGGAAAAAAAGCATGAGGGATTTGGGCTAAATTCAGCACCACTTAGGAAAGATGCACCTGGTCTGCCATTTGTTATGTTCTCTCCTCTCTGCTTTATGATTTATATTTCATAAATCCTTTCCATTGTGGCTCCCCTCACTTTCCTCCTTCTGTTCCAGTTTGATCAGATTGTAAAGGTTCAAAGTGTACTCCTGTTACTTTAATTAAAGTCATTTCCCTCTGCCCTCACTGTTAGAACAGATGTATTGGAAATCCCCAGGCACTTCCTTCCTGGGCAAAATTGGACACTAAAATGTAAAGCTGCATTAAGACAAATTCCCTGTGCTAATTGCTTTTCTCTATGCAGCAAGGATATGCAGGAGTGAAGGCGACTCTCCACACTAGCAGGTCTGTTTTATCCTCTGTAGTGAGTTTATGGTGACCCTTCTCACAACATCTTGTCATTTGCCAAAAAAAGCTTAAGATAATAGAAGCTACAAGATATATCTGGTATGATTTTGTACATTTACTGCCTTTCCCACCAATATCCTGGTGATCCTGTGTCCTTGTCTAGTTTCTGAAATTAGCATTTCATTTTCAGTGGAGAATTGTGCCCACTAAACAGAGATTATTTAGGTGTCCTTACCCTCAACTAGGTTTAAGGTTGAGAGTAGGAGAATATAGCATGAGGTAAAACCAGACTTGCAGTATTAAGTCATGAAATGAGGCAGGAAAATATATTTCTATGATTATGCTTAACAGAAAAATGCCAATTCTTATATTTAAGACAGCTCGTGAGGTAGCTAATTAGTCTATATGAGCTTGTCCAGGAGAGCATATAAAGCTAGATCTTTCCTGCTATTGGACTTAGCTGCCCCCTTAGCTCCCCCTCCTCCTCAACCTTGCTTAATGGAGATTTATTCTCCATATGTTGTTTATAACCAGACGATGCTAATTTCCCTCTCTTTCAGCTTCTTTAAAAGAGCACACATATTATGCTTTATGCACCTTTCCCATCTGCTCTAAAAGGATAGCCCATACAAGAGAAAACAAAATCATATCTCTTCAGAGGGTCATTTAATCCTGGCTAGAACATTTCAAAAGGCCCAAGCACAAAGGCTGATTGGCCCAGGTAGGAAAACAGCTATTTGGCTGGCAGAGGTTACTTTAGCCAGTCAAAGCATCATTGGCAGGTTGTGGAGAACTGCAAAGACCTGTGTGGCACAGAGTATAGGGCTCTGTTGGTTTTGAGGAAGTAAAGCCTAGTTACGTGCAGAGTTTAAAAGGGAAGTAGAAGATTGAGGATTTTGTCCTTGCATGGAAATATATTATGTCTATACTGGCCTGCCCTGAAGCCCTGGCTGAACTTCCCAAATGATATTCCCAATCTGTGCATACTCAATAACTCTGTAAGTCAGCAAAACCTCAAAAATGCCCAACCCTAGCAGCAGTCTCCAGCAAATGCTGTGCTTCTTGTGTGAGTAGAGCTGCTCTGCTTCACCACACCAGAACCATTCCAGAAAGGTACATCTCTTTTAGCATTGATGGATTTCAGTCAAACTGCTCCTTTGCCCTTCATCTCATCAGAAATGCAGAGCTCTGTAACTCCACTCTCTCCCCCAGAAGACTTCACAGGTTTACAGTAAAAAGGAAAAGGACAACAGCACTAATAAAGACCTTTCTCCCTTCTCTCCACATTCTTTTCTAGAGACAGTTTTCCTCTCTAATTTTACATGGCACACTGGGACTTACCATCTGTTACAGAGACCCTTCAGATGAGCAAAAAACTCTGTGTCTTATAGGAGTAGAAGAAATCTTTGACTGGCACACAGGCTTCTGTCAGAGCAAGGTTTTGGAGAACATTTCAATTTAACATTGTAAACAGTTTTGTCCCTCCGTAAGTGCTTCTCACAGAAAAGACAAATTTTGCACTGTCAATTCCCAATCCCAGCTCCTGCTGCCCAAAGGACAACAGAAGACCGTCATTGTTAGGAAAACTCCCACTTCTCTCTCTTTCCCATTTGTGTTTTTTTTTCCTGAGGAAAATATTACACACCAGTCCCACCCACCTCTGTGCTCCATTCAGACAGTCACTGTCAACCTTCCTGTGACATCTTTAGTCGATGTACTGTTCTTCAAAAGTCCTAGAAAATTCAAGATCGTGTCTAAATCCTTTTGAAGTCTTCCCATTTTCCTATTAAAGGGAGATCAGACTGGGCTGATTTATGTTCCCTAAGCTAAAGTCATTGTGACCATCACCCAGACTGTACATTTGAAAACTTAAGGAAATTCAGACTTATCGCTGAGTTTATATATTTCATACTTAAAATATCTAGGATTGCAAGGAAGCATCTAGGTTGTAAGCATACATCCAGGACAGCACATATAGCAGTAATTTTTAATTAAAACTTCTAAATTAATAATATTATTCAGATGTTGAAATCCAATAGCCTGAAGACGACTGCTACATTAATGCATAAATACAGGGAAAAAACCCACTCATTCATGCTACGAGAGCATGAACTCAATGCGAAAAGGCAGTAAACAGGCAAGGGTAATGACCATCCAATGGACAGATATTATATGGGATTCCAATGACAAACACTAAATGTGCCTTCTAAAAGAAGGCAAATATAGAAAATCAGAAGGAATGCAGTTAAGCATGAATTTTTCATTAGAAATCCCTTAGGCTAAAATTGGTAAGCATTTCACTTCTGCCAAAAATTTCATAACTTTTCCATGACTCATCAGACTTCAGGTCAACATCAGGCCACAAAACCTTCTTGCTGGATATGGGTAAAGCCCTGTGTGCTATACTTAAGTCTGGATAATATCTGCAAGTAAATTCTAATTTTTTGTTTAAGCCAATTTTTTGTTCTAGAATATGGTGAGCACATTCGAAAGTGTGTTCAGCAGAGAAGAGGATACAGATGGGGGCATGTTCTGGAGCAAGCACCATTGACAGATTTACAGGATAAGTGATGAGGTTTTGGAAAGCAGGTTGTATGGGATACAAAGGACACCTCGTGCCTTTGGGTTGAGAGTACTGATGCATACACTGACAAAGTTGGCACAGCTTGCCTGTGTGTACATTTGCCTTTGCACCCTGTACTGGAGGTGAGGAGAGCCTGAGATGGCACAAAGATGTGCAGCTTAAACATGACACAAATGAGAGTTAGTGATCATATCTTGGCTGGAGGATGCTACAAGCTTTGGTCATTTCTGGGGCTTTACAAATAATTGCCACTTCTTATGAATTTGCTTATTGCAATTTCTTTTTAAGTAAAAAGCAAACATAATAAATTGAAGCTCTCTGAGTAATTAAGGTATCTGTGGGCCCTATTTGATGAAAAGGAAGGTCCTAGTGAAAAGAGGAATGTGGATATGCAGGGCAGTCACACTTTTAGTTGTTTTCTCACTGTTGGTTTGGATTCTTTTTTGTTGTTTTATTTGGTTTTGGGTTTTTTTTTTGTTTGTTTTGTTTTGGGGTTTTTTTGTTTGCTTGTGGGTTTGGTTTTTTTGTTATTGTTGGGGTTTTTGTTTGTTTTTTTTTGTTTTGTTTTGTTTTGTTTTGTTTTGTTTTGTTTTGTTTAATTAGAGATTTGCTGGCTCATTTAAGAAATGTTTTGTGGAAAGAAAAGGACTGTGTGTATTATAAGTTTTTGCCTCCCTGGCATTGTATAGCTAAAGAGAATATGGAATAATTGAAAACTGTGCTTTCTATTTTCATGCAAATACTACAAGAATGATACCTCTAAAAAGACCAGCTCCTGAGTCTGATAGAATATCAACCTTGGTAAAGACAAAACCAACTACATCTATCAGCATCAGAATAAAAGATGCCAAATTTCTTACAAGCCTGTGGATATTTTACTGGGATTCTCTGCTCTCTGCTATGTCAGGCTCAGTAGCAGATTTCAGCAGATTTCACATCTCTTATGTGTCTCCTTAGTGCAGGTAGCTTGGACTCCAGCAGTGGATGAGGCTGTTATTAGCTCTCTGCTCTTTCCTCTGCCCAACTGACTATTCTCACAAACTATAATGGAAGGTAACATGTCGGAAGATTCTACTGCTTTCACACCTGACTGATACTGGATAAAAGCTCTTCTAGCTCTACTGACCTGTCCCAGAGATTCCTCAAGGTCAACGTGTCCCTTTTTTGGGAGGGTCATTAATGATGGGCATAGGCAGGTCTTCTGCTCCAGCAAAATGAGCAGCAGTCACTGGTGCTGACGGTGACAGGAATCCCAGGTCTCCAGGGCTCTCTTTTCTTTAGCAATGCCTCTTCCTGTCTTCCCTCCCCATGATGAAGAATGTAGACCACAAGTCCTCAGCCACTCTAAAACTCAGGTTTTTTAACTCTGCTGAAAACCATTTAGATAAGACTTTGAATATGCACTATGTGAAGCACATCTCTTTACTATGGAAGAAATGTTGTAATAATCAATCTGAATTGATATTGCAGAAACCAGTCTTCCTGATCAGAGCACTTCACCCTCCTGTTACCGACCTTAAATAATCCCTGTAAAAGATAATTTCCTTCTCAGAGGTCTTGCAATGGCTTGTACGCTTAAAATGCTTCACTTTTTTAGAAATGCCCAGTCATGAAGACTAATTTATGTCTCTAATGTAGGAGAGAGCAGTTGGAACTCAAGGAGGATAGTCCAGAGAGTTCCATGTTCATCTAGAGGAGTAACAAGGGAGATTATACTAAAAAAGACCCTCTTAGTCCCTTGTTCGTTTGAAGATGATGATTCACCGTTACACTTTTTCTTCACCAGAGTATCCACTTCAGCTGAAATGTAACAAGAGAGGACAGGACACTTACAGCTCTTGGGACTCTCAAGATTTTGCAGCTGTATCAGGGATACAGATTTGATAGTGTTTCTAAAGCTCATAGGTCATTTTTGGGAAACCCAATTTTTATCCTTTCATGATTAATGTGCAGGCAAAGCTCTTCTTCTGGAATTCAGGTGGTCTATACTAATATTTTGTCTATATAAGCATGGAAAAAAGAATGATAACTGTTCCTCAAAAGTGAAAATCCTACTGTTTCTTACTGGTTTTTGACACCACATTCTTTGAGGCAGAGAACCATGCTCTCCTGGCATGTTTATACAAAATGATCACCCCATTATTCTTATATGTCAAGTGCTGGTTATACAAGCCACAAGCACAGAAATGGAAATCAAGGTTCTAATGGAGATCAGTCCATTAGAAATCCATTTCTGTCCCAGCTAGAGAAATTGGCTTCTTTAGGTTGGCTCTCACTGAAGACAGAAATTTGGTTGTGATTTTCCAGGTGCTGTGACACAGTATTAGATCACAGAGTTTCACCAGAGGCAAATATCAATGAACTGGTGAAACTGGGCTACCTTTTCATCCATCCATTAATATGTCAGCTCCTCCCATCCAGAGGCAGGAAGATCTATAAATATTGCAGGTAGATGGGCTACTCTGTGAGAAATTTTTTATGTTGTTCTCTTGTGCAAATCAGGACATACCTTAAAACCAACAGCAGACTTACATTTGCATAAATGAGAGATAAAGAAGAGGAGAAAGCAGCCTAATAGTGATTAAAAAGATATCCCCATTTTGGCTATAGAATTGATCAAGTGTCTATTGCTTATTGTATTGGAAAGGACAAAGTACAAGAAATCTCTTCTTAAATGGTGTAAGTTAGTCTACGGGCTTGCAGTATTTGGTCTGGTAGCTCAATTTGCATGGTCTGACTCCCTCTGGTCTTGGAATTGATGGTTAAATAATTTTAAAATGTGTTAAATTTGGATGGTCACATTTCTCTAAGATGTTTTCTTCTTGTCTGTGAAATACCTATGCTGGATTTACAGACATTCTTGACCTTCACCAATATCTTCTGTTTTGAAAGATAATGGAGTGGTCACAATTGTCTGCATGAGTTGGCTCTACAAATCATGGTGCATTTAATTTACATGGTACTCTTACTAATTTTCAGTATTTTAAATTTGGTGTATACTCAGATCTGATACACACTCCTTGAAACAAAGAATGCTGATCCTAGTGAATTTTGTTAGACCCATGAGACCTCATTTGCTCTTTGACTTTCCCCCAGCTCTCCATGCCAAGAGGGTTTGCATCAGAAAGTCCAGGAGAAACTTTTGTAAGAAACCAAAGTTTGGGGCTCTTGAAGAAAGCCAGTGGGCCTGTGTAGTTTGCACTGTCATAGGGGAAGCTGAAGAAACTACCTGATATTGTATTAGGAGCAGAGGGAGTCTCATCTGTTTCTCTTGAATTTTCTTAGCAGAGAGGAAGCTGGACAGAAAGGAGCCACCTGCGTTATTTAATCTGCGCTGCATCTATCACTTGCAACCAGCCCATCATTCCTTTTTATAGACTGAATGATCAAGCACCAACTTTTATAAAGGATGAGAGTTTTTTTCCTTTCCTTCATCACACTGTTGACTAGAGACCATCCTCTAAATCTGTTTGGTCTTGTATTGATATCCTTTAGATTTAGCAGACAGTAGTCTCCCTTCCTACAATGTTTATCCACATGATGTATTACTAGGCAGCAATCACATTCTCTATCAGCCCTAAATAAGAGCTAAATAAGCCAAGCTTGATTCCTGTCTTATTCAGGAAAAAGCTTCAGTGTTCTCCTTGTATTTTTAGCAATCTGTTTCTATGGCTATTCTAATTTAAATTAATCCATCCTCATCATAGCTAGCCAAAACTGGACACTTTGCCAGGCTGTAGTCCTTGGTATTAACCTTGCCTCAATAAATCTTGAGATCACAGCTGTTTATTCCTCTCACACTGATGGGTCACAGACAGTCTGTATTTGTCAGTCGTTGACAAGACTTCCTTCATTTGAACTGTTGATTTTAGTGTGTGACTTTATGTTTTGCATTATTCTTCTTGGTGATTTCAACTTTAAGAGATTATCTTTTATCCATGCTCTCCTCTTTATTCTATTAGTTTATTGCATGCAATGTTTCCCCATCTTTCCTTTTATATGTATCTGTCCTAGGCTAAATAAGGACAAGCAGCAGTGGGAAGCCATTAGGTAGAGATAAGAAATCAAGAGAAAGACCCTCTGGTCTCCTTAAGAATCACAGAAGATCTATATCCACCATGGAAGGCAAATCAGAGCCAATTTGTTTGCTTTGGTTAACTCTTATTTGTTACAACACATGATTTATTGCCGAAGTCTCCTTTCACATCTCTGAAACAAACACCAGATGCTTTTCATGTTTCCTTATTTCTCCAGCCACTTCAGATTCAGACAGCATAAATTCCAATATGTCAAGGAGGGCCCTTTTTGTGCAGTCTGACAATAAAATCTATATCTTTATTCACAGCATTTAGTGAATTAATAAAATGGGGTTGATGGCATCATAATGGCTATTTCATCTCTGGGTCAGCTGCTAGCCGATCCTCACAACAGAAATGGATGCAGGCCCCAGGGAAGCCAAGACCCCTGTCACTGGGTGGCCCAGTGCAGAAATGGTGTGCAAATGAACAGTGAGGCTGGGCAAGGAAGCTGATCTCTAAGCAGAGTGTAAGCACCAATTCTGACCTTTCCCTACAAAGAAGTGGAAAGAGGAAAGAGAGCTCAGCAGCCTCTCTTGCTGGATTTTCGCCCTTCAAGGTGGAAAACTAGGACTTAAGTATTGGAGCAGGCAGGGATGAAGCTCAGAAGTATGGTCGTTATTAGTTTCCTCAAAGGAAGCAGAAACAACCATGATTTCCTCTCTGAATTTTCCCCTCCTCTCCATGGCTGGACTATGATAAACTGTGCATGTTTTAGGAGAGAATGAGATGAGTTTCTAGGAGTGACAGTAGGGAACTGGGAGTCTGTAGCTCACTTTGAGGGCTGTCTATCCTCTTCAGGACATGTCATACAGGTGTGCCTATGCTGCTGTGCAGTCCAATTGAGTTGCCCAACTTCCCCTGGGTTCCAAAGCATTCTGTGCTGCCTGCTGGATTTTTTCTGCTGCAGGGGCAGCCCCCCCTTCCACAGATACCACTTCAGTGGCTGTGGGTGCTGCAGATGTCCCAGCCACTTTTGCACTGAAAGGTAGAGGTTTGAAATGCAAGGGAAAATAGGAACCAAAGGGAAAAACAAAGCCTCCTAAGAGGCAAGAGCAGATAAAGATGATTTCAGTTGTATAAAGGCTCCTCATGAGTATTCCTATATGCTTTCTTTGTGCTGCTGATCTGATGGCACATCTTATGTATGTTAAAAAAAAATAAGATCATCAAACTTAGCAGAGATTTCTAGAAGGAAATAGGAAGAAAAAGCAAAAGCCAATAGATCAAATAAGTCGCTCCTGAAGAAAAGAAGGCAAGTATCAGGGAAGCTTCTGCTTGTCCCACAGTTTTGAATTGAATGAACAAACCCCTATGATGGCATCACTAATTTACCATGCCTTTTCAGCCTTGAAGATAACAATGCACCAAGCTGCACTCTGTGAAAGCATGCAAGGTGCAAGTCAGCAAATGAGGAACTTCTAGCAGGGTGTCCTTAAATGCAGTCTCTGTTCACCAATTGCTCAGCCACCCCACTGTTTTCTGTCCCCACGTTTAACCACTATCATTCCACTAGGAATTTATTTTTCCCAGTGTGTAACTGGAATTTCCTTTATCCCCTCACAAGTGATGAACAGAGTGGAAAAATCTCTTCCCTTGACATTAATGTAGTCTGGTGACTGGTTAGCCTTTTCCACAAGGAAAAACAACTGGCTTGTGTTCAACTTGTCCACTGAGATGCTCACAAGTTCTTCCTTATCCCAGAACTGAATTTCTCAGAAAAAGTAGGAAGTTGTACAGTTGGGGTACACATCACTGTGAAGTGAACAAGCAAACATGGAATAGGTGATAACCACTTCTTGAGATATGACCTCTAGATTTAAACCCAGGCCTCCAAAAGAAAGGAATTCTTGTGTTCTTCTGTGTGTCATAAGGAAATCTTTTAAGAAACTTTTTATGCTTCTTCCATTACAGATTCCCAGGATTTATAGCTTTAAATGCTTTTATACAGGGGGAAAGAAAAGGAGGCATAATTAGCATGTTTCAAAAAGACAGTGGAGTGCTTTTTCATCTCCATTACTGAGAAATTGAGTCAACTTTACTCTATATAAATTCTGTCTCTGAGAGCTTTTGTTCAAATCATATTTCCTACTTAAAAAAACTTGATTTAGTAAGGGGGATATACTTAGAAGAGATGGAAGGGAAATATTAGCATTTCATTGGAAATTTTAATATAGACTTTAAATGGCACCAAACCCCAGACAAGTTGGTGCTTTTATTAACTTAAACTCATAGGCCTTAAATGTTTTTCTTCTACTGTTGCTCATTCTTTTCCTGCTTTCTTATTACTCTAGCCCTACACACCACATCCATTTGATCCTGTGAGAGACCAATAAATGGTATAATCCATGACTTTTTCCACAGTATGTATACTGAAATTATGGACAATGTGGTGTCTTTAAAAATATGAAAGACAAATAGCAATAACTACCTTCAACAGAAAGCAGATGAGTCTTTCCCAAATGGCTTTAACAGGATGGTGTGTACCAAACTGATGAGATGATGGCCACTGAACCCTGGTCAGGGCACACTCTGTTATTGGCACTTCTGTTCTTAGACCCTCATTCCAGTCTCACTGGCCACAGCTCACAGTAAGGATCCCAGCAAAAGGCTCTTTTTTATCTTCCTGTGTTGGAAAGGTCACCCGAGAACACTTCTCCTTTGCAAAGAGCACACTGAATTGTGAAGCCAAAGGTTATTTGTTTGAATGGGTCTGGGTATGTTACTGAAGTCATGCAGAATAATATATATTATTTAATTCCCTATTTTTTTCATTGCTTTAATCTTGGTGACAATCATTTGTGTTTACCCTGAAAGATGACAAAAATATGGTGTTTTTAATACAGTGAACAGCAATATCAGGACAACACCAATAGAGAACAGCTTCATAAATCACACATCCATATAAGACCATTAGGAGTCACCAAGTCTGACATCAGATTAGAGATGTGGAACTACTTTGAGCAATTCCACCTTGAACTGAGGAAAAATATTTGAGCTTCACTTAAAAATTGACTGAAGTGAAGAAATTACTGTCAACCTTGTTCACTGCTTCAAGCTGAGAACGATACTCAATCTTCCAAACTACCATCTTATTTTCAACATGGTTGTATCCACTCATTGCTTCCCAGCCAGGACAATTTGGTATTTCTGCATGAAACTTGGTGAAAAGTCACTATGCAGGTAGTTCTTCCCTCTCTCAAAACCAAATCTATTGATTGTCTGTTTCAAGCCTCTAAGAAGAAAAACATTGCTTGACTAAACAACAACAACAAAAAAAGCCTCTTTGTTAGACCCTTTTTGAATTATTTCTTGCTGATCTGCCAGGATTCAAGATAAATTCTCCATTGACTGTGCCCCTGATCCATTGATCTTTACAGCAGGCTTACTCAGAGCCTGTTGCTGTCACTGGTAAGCAGTCACACAGTCAAATAACACATTTACACCATTGACAAAACTCAGCTCAGCAACTACTCCTGAGGGAGCCCGTGATTCATAGCTTGATTCAATGGAGGAGGATATTCCACTTGCAAATACTTTCCAGCTGTTCATTTAGATGTGTATGCTAAACACCACTAAAACTGAAAAGATGCTAAAATGTAAAAGCCAAAGAAGTAAAAAATTAAAGTACTGGTGTTAAAAAAACAACCTGGCAATCAAATAAAAAGGAATCAGGACTATTGTTACATAGTCTTTGCCAAAGTGCTGCTTCTCTAAGAAGAAAAAAACCCAAAACCCCATGAAAACAAAAGGTGAAAAAGTCTGAAAGAAAGAGTTACAGGTTCAGATCAGTTTTCCAGTACTGTATAATTCTCCCTCACTCTCTATTTACACCTCCCACACAGTCTTTCCCTTGCTTCTTGTTTTGTGCTGTAATGGAAATGCACTGCTGAATTTCTACTGTTGACTTTATATGTTGTTTATTAAGTGTGTAGAACATATTTTGAAAAAAACATGTCCCAGGGTACATCAAGCTATGTCAGACTGTGATAGGTTTTCTCATAGTGTGCTAAGCTGGTGAAGCAGAAGAATTTGCTTATGGTGAGGACTAAAATGATTGATCTGTTTGGTGGCTTGACATGTGTTTATTATAGGGTGTTGCAGGCTTATGTAAGTGTATGGGCAGCTTATTAGTGAGCATTTCACTATATTGTATAGTAGCTAGCATAAGTAACGGGTATTTTTATCATGTACAATAATGTATGCTTGAGCTTTGGCACATTAAAATCCCCTATTTCCTGTTTAAGTGATCTATTTCTACTCACTTAGAAATAGCTTCTTTTGATATCCACACAGTTTTTAGAAAAAATCTTTGAGAATTAATACATGGTAATTTACTTCTGAGGTGAAATAAAAATCAGACTGGAAAGAAGGCATTTTTAAGGAATTATAAAATGAAGGTAATTAACCCTTAACCACTTTCCACTTAACTAATTAACTGCTTAACCCTAAAGTTTTTATAGAAGAAATACAGTGGAGTCTCTGATGAACTGCAGACTTTAAATCACACTCAAAAGCTTTTCTAAGAAGTACCCCCCAGATAATCAAGTATCTATGGAATTGCTGTAGGAATTGCAAGGAGAAATTTCATAGTTAAGTAGGAGATTAGGAGATCAAATGACATTCTCTGTAATTCTATCATTCAGAGCCTTCACAGAATAAAAGAACTTTCTTCTGCAGCTCTCCAAGCACTTAAAAAATGAATACATTAAACTTAATCATGGGCACATCACCTGCCCCTTTCTCAGCTGGGCAAACTGAGGCACAGTGAAGCTACAGGGCTGATATTTTTGGAAGGTGGCTGGAATGCTGGGTGCCATCTCTTTGGGATGTTCATCGTTTGATGCACAAAGGGGGATCAGATATTTCACATCAAGCTGTCTGAGCTCCTGTGCTCCACCTGTGCAGGGGAAGAATGCAAGAGAGCAGGAGACTGACATCCTCATATCATCCTTTTCTCTACTATTCTTCTCCTGCAGCGCTACACAGAGCTCAGCACATTTCTCCATGTGTTGGCACCTGTGATTCCAGATAACCGAGTGGATCTGCCAGTGTGCTTGTAAGCCCCCTGAAAAGAGTCTCTGTGTTCGGTGGGTGGATCAAAAGTCCACCCAGTAAACTGAGAAAGGCCAGAGCGTATGATGAAGAGTAGGAGTGAATTGCCAAGTGTTAAAAATGTTGCTTCTGATGCCAAAATTTAAGACAATCTTCTGTTTCTCCCTCTTGCCCTTTACCCAATAGCACTCTACATATTTGTAACACATAATGCTGTGATAATGATTAACCACCAACCTTTAGAAATACAGAAAAAGGAAATAACATGATAACCAGGAGCCCTGCCTAGTGCCATGATTTGACCTCTTACCAGTCTCACAGTGCTGTCCCCAAGCACAGGCAATACGTAGGCTGCCTGTGTAACATTTTTAGCCTTCTCCCCTGAGTAGTTGCTCTGGCCAAATTTTCTAATCGGTGATCGGTGATCACCAGACCAGCAAATGGGACATACACACCCAGCAGCAGATGGCAGTGGCTGTGCTCAAGCATGACAGCTCTTTGCACGCAGAATTGGCTGCAGAACAAAGCAGACTGTTCAGGCCACCTAGACACATCTCTCCCTCTTCTCTGAGCCTCCAGTAGAAAGCATTTTGCTACCTGCTAATACACCCAAGTGTCCTAGCAAACGTCTGGAGCATTCTTCACTGTACACTAGTAATGTCCCTGGGAAGCAGTAGAGTTTCTTCTGCTTTCTAGGACTGCATAGATGGTCCTTCAGCTGGGCAAATCCACAGTGTCTGGCACACATGAGCAGGAAAAATGGCCGCTGTAGAACTATTTAGCCCAGGGATACACTGACAGGATTAGCCTTACCTGCGACTCTAGAGGAAGCACTATCCTTTGAAGGACCCTAAAGATTTGACAGCTTCTAAAGCCTGTTTATGTACTCCCTGCTCTTCTACTTGTCCATTTATCCTACCTCCAAAACCTCCTGGAAATTCTCAACAGCCACCTCCAGCATTTGCTTCCAGGTTTCTCGGGGAGGGAGGCGAGTAATCGAGCTCACTGCTAAGGGAACTGTTCTTTATCATTATATTAGGACATTTTGGGAATCATCCAGCCCCATTTCATCTAATCATACTCCTCTTGAATGTGGTAGATAATTCCTCTTATGCTAGTACTTAATAGCTATGAATATGGAATAAGTAATTTTTTTTGCTTGTTTATACTAGGTAGCAGCATTGGTTATAGGCTAGAGCCCCATTATACAGGGAGTTGTAAAAACACTATTCACAATAAACTTGTAGATTGTTATCATATCCCTCAGGCCTTTGGCATGTTATTTTTTAAGTGGAGGAGAGTTTGAAGACAGATGAAATTAATCTACTTTATAATTCATACCTTTACATAATTTTGATTAACTCATGTAATAAGAAAGTCCCAGAGCATCCCCATGGAAACAGACTCTGAAGCAACTTGTCTGCATCCACCTCATAAGGTGATGTCCAGAACATGAGCCAGTATACCCATTATGCTCTCAGCAGAACCTCAGGGGGCTGGTAATTCTGTCCTGTGACACAGCATTTCCATTTGTGCTGCCCAGTGTTTGCACTGGTATTTGCTGACATTAGCAAATGAGATATGAGTTTGTGTTACTAAGATTGGTGCATATTTCATGAGTATGCCATCTTAAATTGAGATAGCCTCTCTCCTTCTCATACCTGCTGGAAACTGAAGTCGTGTGAGAGCACTACACAGCCACATTATTTAAATCAATATGTTGTCATTTGCCATTAACCTTTGCTTTCAGGTCCAGCATTGCTCTTTTCCAAATCTATCAGAATCAGTTTCATGCATGAGCTTTCTGAAAGCACTGCAACAAACTTTACAGAAAGCGAGAAAGGATACTTGGTGTGGTTCATCTCCTCAAGGACTTAAACTCATTGTGACAAAGAAACTGGCAAGTCAATCTAGGTGAGGTGCTTACTGCATAGCGTTTGGGAGGAGGCTCCCTGGAGGGAGCAGGTGGAACTGGCAATAGCCCTGCATTTTGCATATTGCCAACTGGGACGGAAAGCCCAGACATGCTGGTTTGGTTGAAGATGACTGTGACTCAGACTGCAAGGCAGGTCTGATTCTACCTTGCTGAAACCTTGCTGAAGACAGTAAGTAGGCTGAAGAGGCTTGTTTTCAAGTTGAAATTCAGTCTGAGCCTTCAAGAGAGCTCATTTAAATGAAAAAATAAAAATAAAAGTGTCTGCTTTATATGGCACCTCCTATGACAAAGATACCCTCTATGGAGGAAATTTCTAGGACCCACTGCAACAGAAGCAATAATTCATCTGCAAAACAGCAACATAAAACAAAACAGACTGAGAATCCCTGCTGCAGTATTAACCAAATTGAATGCAAACTACTTTTTTTTTGGCTGTATAAAGCACTCAAGAGTTTTTTTGTGATCCATCTGTATTACGTGTAGCAGTAGACTGTTATCCAAAGGTAGATTAAGTTCAACTTCTCCTCCCAACTGGCCATTCCTTATAACTAGAAAACAATCTCATAGTTAAGAGAATTGAGTATAAGATTTACTGCTTGCATTTAAACCATGCTTTTAAAATTTGTGCAAGCAATAATAAAGAACAATTGAATTGGAAAACTGAAAAGTGCATCTATTGGAGAGAGACACACTTCCATTTTAGAGTGGAAAAAGTATTTTCAAAAATAACTTTTCTTACAAAATTTATTGGTTCACATTTAAAATAGACTGTAAAAGGAATTCTAAACAACAATAACATTGCTATTATCAGAGTTTGTAAATAACTATAGATGTAAGAAATCAAGTTGTGCCTACAATCCATTTCAGCAGATATGGTAACAACAAACAATGGAGATGTTCTCTTTCCAAAACCTACACTTTAGTGGCTTTTTCTGTGTTGTGTTTTAACCCATCAGGCACCTAAAAACCAGAAAGCCACTTACTCACTCTCTGCTCCACGTGTGGGATGGGGGACAGAACTGGGGAAAAAAGTGACATTTGTCAATTGAAATAAAGTCACACTAATAGAGGAGAAAAGGAATTGATGATGATGAGGAGGGAGATGATAATTTAAAAAATTGTTAGAATGTACAAATAAACTGATGCACAATGTAATTGCTCATCACTGGCTAACCTATGCCCAGCCTATTCCTGAGCAGCAGCCCCTGGCCAACTTTCCCCTAATTTATATACTGATCATGATACCATATGGTGTGAAACACCTTTTTGGCCAGTTTGGGTCCACTATCCCAGCTATGTCTCCTCCTAACTTCTTGTACCCCCCAGCCTACTCATGGGTGGAGGGGTGCAAGAAGCTGAAAAGGCCTTGACTTACTGTAAACACTGCTAAGCATCAACTAAAACATCAGCTTGTGAGCACTTTTCTCATCCTAAGTCCAAAACACAGAACTGTGCCAGCAACTAGGAAGAAAATTAACTCTGTCTGATGTGAAATCAGAATGCTCTGGTGGATTGCATAGTTAATGATTTGGGATACCTTAAAATTACCCAGTCAGTCTCTCAAACTGGAGTAAATTTAGTGGTCAAAATCTTTCTTGATGATTTTTGAGCAGTCTTGGGAATCCAGAGAGGTCTCAGCTGACTGGAAGCTGGTGAATGTTGTCCTAATTTTCAAGAAGGGCAAGAAGGAGGACCCTGAAAACTAGAGGTCTGTCAGTCTCACTTCAGTGCCTGGTAAAGGTATGGAGAAGATTATTCTGGGATGTGTTGAAAAAGACCTGAAAGACAACTCAGTCACTGGTCACAGCCATCATGGCTTCATGAGGGGAAAGTCCTGCTTATCAAGGTAACCCACCTAGATGATCAGAGGAAATCAGTTGAAGTTTTCTTTTTGGATTTCAGTAAAGCTTTTGATACCCTTTCTCACAGGATCCTTCTGGACAAAATGTCCATCCCACAGCTGGATAAACACATCATGTGGTGGGTCAGTAATTAGCTCAGGGTCGAGCACAGAGGGTAACAGTGAATGGAGTGACATTAAACTGGTGACCTGTCGCTAGTGGGTTTCCACAGGGCTCCATCTTTGGCCCTGTGATCTTCAACATCTTCATAAATGACTTCAACGCAGGACTGGAAGGGGTACTAAGGAAGTTTGCAGATGACACAAAACTGGGAGAAGCTGCTGACTCCCTTGAAGGCAGGGAGACTTTGACAGATCACAGGACTGAGCAATCTCCAACCATATGAAGTTCAACAAGGGGAAGTGCTGGATTCTGCACGTGGGATGGGGCAATCCCAGATGTACGTAGAGACTGGGGAACGAGAGGCTGGAAAGCAGTGCCATGGAAAGGGATCTGGGGGTCCTGGTCGATGGCAAGTTGAACATGAGTCAGCAGTGCCCTGGCAGCCAGGAGGGCCAACCC
The DNA here is from genome assembly GCA_035222235.1 of Margarornis squamiger. Taxonomy (NCBI): domain Eukaryota; kingdom Metazoa; phylum Chordata; class Aves; order Passeriformes; family Furnariidae; genus Margarornis; species Margarornis squamiger. The sequence goes on from JAWWTY010000037.1 coordinate 52,244,659, forward strand.
TGTCCTGGGGGTATCAGGCAAAGCATCGCCAGATGGTCAAGGGAAGGGATTGTCCCACTCTGCTCTGCACTGGGGCAGCCTCACCTTGGATACTGTGTGCAGTTTTGGGCACCGCAATATAAGAAAGACATTAAGCCATTAAGGAGTGTCCAAAGGAGGGCAATGAAGATGGTGAAGGGCCTTGAGAGAAAGCCATATGAAGTGTGGCTGAGGTCACTTGGTCTGTTCAGCTGGAGAAGAGGAGACTGAGGGGAGACCTTATTGCAGTTAAAACTTTCTCATGATGGGAAGAGGAGGGGCACTGATCTCTTGTCTATGGTGACCAGTGACAGGAACTGAGGGAATGACTTGAAGTTGTGTCACGGAAGGTTTAGTTTGGATATTAGAAAGTAGTTCTTCACCCAGAGGGTGGTTGGGCACTGGAACAGACTCCCCAGGGAAGTGGCCACAGCATCAAGCCCAACAGAGTTCAAGAGGTATTTGAATGATACTCTCAAGGCAAATGGTGTGACTCTTGGGGATGGTCCTGTGCAGTTTGAGGAGCTGGACTTGATGATCCTTGTGGGTTCCTTCCAACTCTGCATATTCTGTGATTCTGTTTAATATTCTTGCATGAGTGTCCTAGATCTTGTTCCAACATGAAAACCTAGACCCAGATGCCTTTTGTTTCAGCCTTGAGTAACATAGGAAAAGATCTATTATTCTTAGCAGAACTTCTAGCTACTTATCAAAAGAGTGTCTCTGTTTTGATCCTCAAGACACAAAAAACCAAAGCCAATGTCTTGTCTCAAATATAAAATTACTTTTGAAATTTGCATTCTTGGTCTTCCAGAAATATTTAGGGCATGGAGAGGACAAAAGAAGAAAGTAGTTCAAATGCCCATCTTAACAACTCTCAGACATTGGGAAAATGTTTTCTTCTGACTATGAAGTACATTTCACTAATCCCTCCAAAACTGCCTTTAACAATGTGTTTCTGCTAATACTGTGACAGGCTTCCAGTTGTAAGCCAGTGTCCTGGTGTCTTGTCCATAAGCCAGTGTCCTGGTATCTTGTCCCTTTTCAAAACTGCTGTGGTATAATATTTTCCTCCAAATAACTGACATTTCTTTAAGTTTTTTCTCAACAAACTACCCCTGTGTCACACTCTTTGTTTTGGTTTTATAGAACTAATATGCACACTTTTCCCTAGCTTGCTTATTTGACGCCTAGGTCACTTTTGCTGTCACAATCTATTTATTGAATAAAACTGAATTTTTTTCCCTTCTCAAGTTACAGTGAAAAATGTGCAAGAGCTCTCAGTACAGGGATGTTGGTTACTAGGAAACACAGTCTCAAGAGAGCAGAGTAGGAGCACAAACCTTGGACTACAAAGATTTATTTGGGGAAGGATCCTACAACAAGGGCTGGAATTAAAATAATATTAATCTAAAAAAAATGCCTTTGCTAAAGGACAAGTTAAAAGACAGAAATGGGTATCTGTAGGACTCTTACAGCAGTATTGTCCTCTTGTCCTAAGGAGATGTTTTACGTAATGGTCCAAACTTTGTGGGTATTTCTCAAGAAAGAAACTTGAAACATACTTAAGTAGAAAAAAAACCACAAGAAAAAAGATACAGGGATTCAGAGAATCATAGAATTATTTGAGTGGGAAGAGACCTTTTAAAGGCCATCTAGTTGAATCCCCCTTCAATAAGCAGAAATATCTTCAACTATATCAGCTGTCTCAGAGCCACATGCAACCTGACCTTGAATGTTGCCAGGGATGGTGCATCCACCATCTCTCTGGGTAACCTGTTCCAGTGTTTTACCACACTCATTTTAAAAAAACTTCTTTCTTATATCTAATCTAAATCAATTCTCCTTCATTTTAAAACCATGATGCCTTGTCCTATCACAGCAGACTTCCTAAAAGGTTCATTGGCATCTTTCTTAGATGCCCCTTTCAAGTACTGGGGAAGTTGCAATACAGTCTACCCAGAGCATTCACATTTTCAGGCTCAACAACCCCAACTGTCTCAGCCTTTCCTCATAAGAGAGGTTCTCCATTCCTCTAATTATCTTCTTGGCCCTTCCCTGGATGTATTCCAATAGGTCCAGGTCTTTCTTCTGCTGAGGACCCCAGAGCTGGATGCAGTACTCCATGTGGTGTTTCATCAGAACAGAGCAGAGGGGCAGAATCACCTCCCTCGACCTGCTGGACACCCTTCTTTTTGATGCAGCCCAGGATGTGGTTGGCTTTCTGGGCTGTGAGTGCACATTTCACTGGAGATTTTACTGTTCCTTGGCATGAAAGACTCTGATGCTCAGATCTGTGCACAGTCATGATACTTAGAAGATGCCTCTCTCTACATGGGCTTGTGCTGGTTAATACATTCAACCTGAAGTGGTGAATGGGTCTTTGAATATGGCTTTGGAATATGACATTTGTCAATATTTGTGATTTTCTTAATTATTGTCAGATAATTGGAAAAATAAGGGCACTAGGATAGAGTTAAATAAATTAATAATAATAATTAGAAAAACCAAAACCCTAAAAAAACACAAACAAAAATACTATTTAAAGCGAACACCTGTCCAAGAATGGTGACATTCTGTACTGTTTGTTTGATGCTTCCACTTTATGCCCTCTAAAAAATGAGAATATAAGTTAGGTGGAGCCTTCTGGGAGGAGAGACATCACCTCTTGGGGAGGAGATATTCTAGACTGGGACATATGGCTGACAGAGAAAATAATGCTCACAGGAAAGAGTTCATGGAGAGACACTGAGACAGCAGAGAGGAACATGGGAAAGACCCACAGCCAGTCCTTAGATGTGATGGAAGGAGACACTTCCCAGGGACCAGAAACTACTGCAGAATCAGCTGTAAAACCAAAAGTTACTGTGCAGGTTGAAAGAAAGCATTAAAGCAACTGCCTGCCTGCAAAACAATAGCGATCAGGGAGACAGTTGTATATCAGCATTATTTCCAGGCTGTGTTTCCCAGTCACTGAGTTAACAACTTAAACATTTTAATTAATAGTCTAATAAATCCAGATTCTTTGAATTTAAAAGACTTTTGCTCTCCTATGGAATAGACTACTACAAGGAGAAGTTCTGGGCACAGTTGTACTTGCCTAACTATAAGCCTTGTCACAATTCTGCATTTGAGATATATTGCCCAAAGCTTTTCTTAAATGTCTCCCTGGTCCTCCTATGAGAAAGCCCACAACACCCTGTGGGCTATATTGTTTGAAATGCTTCAATGTGGTCTAGAAAATATGCAAAATAAAAAATGATTCAGCCAGGAGTCACTGAAGACAAATCTCATCCAAAATATTTACAGTACTGGAGCAAGGCCCAAAGTATCAGTGTTTCTGTATTGCTTATTTGGAATGATATATTTTAGAAAGAGAGTTGTAGGAGAAAGGCTTCCCTTTTAACCTCTTGTAGTTTCACCCAAACAGCATGATATATGGATATTTGAAGTGAATGAAGAGCCCTATGCTCAAGTGGTATGAATGTCATCACAGTAATAAGTAAAGCCCTCTTGGAAAATTCCTAGAGAGACTGCCAGTTGATAAACTATTATGTCTGCTCTGCAAGGACCATGCAAGAAAGCACAGCCTCTGGCTATTTGGCTTAGATGTAATTAGTGTGTGTCGGATGCTCTCATGTTCCCGAACGCAGAAGGGAGGTAACTGCAAGAGCCAGCTGGAGCCTGGCCCTACAAAGTTGGTGCCAGGCAGTTTGAAACAAACACTAGTCTTTCTAGTCTTTCCCACCCAGCAGTTTGCAGTGCTAAACACATCAGAGGTAGGAAGGCAGCCAGAGGCAGAATCACAGAGGTATACACATATGATATGATGTGTTAGATACCAGAAGAGGAGGCAGCCTTAATCTTGACAAGTTGTTCTTAGGCAAACAGAGGAATAACAAGCTTTCCTTAGTTTAAAAAAAAAATGAATACAACTAAGGTATTTGAAAATAAGAAAGCAAAGAAAATGTTTAGGTTTGTGAACACCAAAATAACAGTTCTCAAAACATTCATGACTTCTCTTGGGAATAGAACTTAGAGGCCTATAGCCTAGGAAGGCCTCATGCTCCCCTTTCATTCTTAGGAGACTGAAATGCCTCTAGGATGATAAGAGCTTCTCTTGGACTCTGGCCTCAAAGGCTGAAGGACTTGTCCAGGTCACAGGGAAGGTGTGTTTTTCCATAACATTGAAGACTGGTAATCCACCCACATAGTTAAAAAGCAACCAAAATGGGCCCAGAAAAATTGAGAGACATCAGTAGACCAAGGACAATTATGCTTGGGACTACTGTGGTGTAGTTTTTCTCATGTTTTCTCAGATAATTGCAAACATATTTTTTTTTGTTTAGTCAAACCAAATTGTGCAGGAAACCTGAGGGATCCGCAGCACAACAAAGAGGAAAGAAAATGTCCCTTAAAAGAGAGATTCATGACCATATACAGAAAAAGAGTCAGTGTCCCTGTACTCACTTCCTGGGGCCTCCAAGGAAATGGCTTTAGTACAAACTCAAAAGTGAAAAGGTACAGAAGCATGTAATCAGCTTACTAAATTCTGTCTTTCATATTAAAAGGGAAGAGCTCCTTTCCTAGGCCTTCAGTCTGGTATTTCTTTCATTCATTTCCATACTTGAATTTGAGGGTGAAGAATGCCCTCAAATGAGCAGAGTTCAGAAAGAGAAAAATCATTGCATTTGAATTTTACTGATTATTTGACCCTGCTAAGCTCTTGGGACAATAAATAAAGAACATCAGCATAGTAGAATCACTTTTCAAACATTTCTGTCTACAGAACCACAACAAGAATTGTCACATGTTCTATATCAACTGATTCAGAGCAAATAGCTTTGAAACCTGGGCAGCAGGGACTAAAAGCACTTGACATGGTTGATGTCAGTTAAGAAAGAAAAATATCTAGGAGTACATGGTTTGGATCACCAAAATGAATGCTGTAGCCAACAGCTGACACTTGGTTTAGCAGAAGTAAAAAACTTCTTTTAGATCATTCTAGAAGCTTGAACCTGTGTTCATTAGTTATGGACTTACGTACCTGGCAGGACACATAAATGACGTACCTGGCAGGACACATAAATGTGAAAGGCGAATCTTCTTTGATGCTACAATACAAAGGGAGGTCAAGGGATGGCTCTAGCAGTTTCATTTGTGACAGCTTACTGCAATCAACAGCCATGGGCAGTGGCCTTTGTCCAGAGTGTTTGCTGGTCACTGTGGAAGCCCAGAATGTGCATGGTGTTGTGGGTGGACTCTGGCCAGCAGCCAAGCACTCATACCACCACTCACTCCTGTCTCCTGTGGGACAGAGAGAAAATAGAAAGGTGGTGAGAGGACTTGTGGATCAAGATAAAAATAGTTCAGTAGGTGAAGCAAAGGTGTGCACGCAAGCAAGGGAAAGGAGGAATTTGACCACTACTTCGCTCTCAACAGCAGCCAGATGTTTAGTCACTTGCTGAAAAGCAAGGCCTCTGAATGTTGGTGGTTACTTAAGAGGACAAGCACCATGCAAGTATTCTCCTTTTTCTCCTCCTCCCCTTTAGCTTTGATGGCTGAGCATGGTGTGATATGGCACGAAATACCTCTTTAGCCAGTCTTGGTCAGACGTCCTGTCCTGCCTGTGTCCCCTCCCAAGTTATTAACCACACAGCCTACTCACCGCAGGAGGCATAGAGGGAAAAAGATAAATTCTTGACATTGTGCAAGCACTGCAGCAATAGCTGTACACTGATGTGTTATCGATGCCGTTTCAGTCACAAATTCGAAACACAGCACTTTGACAAGCTGCTTGGAAGAAAATTTACTCCATTCCAGCCAGGCACAGTATACATGGATTCATAAAATGATACTGAGAAGGGGAAATAAGGAGATAACTACAGAAATTGAAGTTATCAATAAGAGCTGGTGAGGAATAAAAGTCTTAACATCTTCAGCCCTATACCAAAAACTAGTGTTAGGCTCAGTGGAACATGCTGGGTAAAACTTAATTGCAGGATATGTACTTCAGGCCTTGAAACTGGAAAAACACCACATCCAATCAGTGTAACAAGCTACAAAACTGGAGATGTATAGTAGGACATCCTGAAAAAAGTCCATTAATAGCAACTGCATTAACTACAGTAAGTGAATGCCTAAATAACAACTGCAAGCAGCTTTCTAATTTTGCCCTTGTTTCTGTGCTAGAAGGAATTTACAGATCATAGACAAGAAAGCATTGTGGATGTAATTCAACAGAGCATAAGATCTGTTCATTTGCTATAGATTCTTGCCCAGAGATACAATATACTGGAACTGCTGATGTATCAGTATGTACAGTTCTTCCTCCATCTTCACAAATTAGGACTAGACAAGACAATATTCTGTGACTCTTTGTCTTAGTGATAGCATCAAGAAATTCAAAAAGCCAGGCAAATTATTGGTAACAGTGTTAAGACCCAGCAATTGACTTAGCAGCTCAATAATAGAGCAAACCCACTGCTATATTAGCAGCAAAAGTCTGGAAATTGCAAGAATTTAATATCAAAGTCTTATCAACCTTGTCAGTCACCTGCTTTGTCCTCCCAGGAGGAATTAGAGTAAGGTGGCATGAGCCCAAGAACAAACAACTTTTGAAACTTTTTGTGTCCTAGACAAGGAGAAGTTGCCAGACTGGTCAGCTGGAGATGTCTGCAGTACTGCACAGACATTTGACATGTCCTCAAGGGTGGTTAAAAGTAAAAATTTTTCATAATACTTCATTTTATGAACTAATTTTTTTTTGGCTTTTAGTTTTCTTTTTCCTATTTACCTAGCCTTTCTGCATCTTTATTACTTTGCCACCTTCCTCTCATGGAAGCTTAAATATTAGCTTAAATAGTCTAATAAAAATCACAACACAAATGGCCAGTTTTGGTGGATAAAACATCAGGGAAATTCTTTCTACAGCCCATTGTGGAGTTTAGGAATAGCTCGTGTGACACTCTCAACAGAATCCTCACTACCCATGGAACATGAACAGGCTTCTCCCCCTTGCCTTGTCCTTCATGCACCGAAAAAAATCTTGGCTTAGTTGTTTAAAATTAGCCCTTTACCCAAGAACTGTCTTTTTCCTTAAGTACCCAAAATGTACAGCATTCATAACCATAAAAATTTTGAAGAAAAACTTTTATAAGCCTTGGAGAAGCCACAACTTGCCATTGGGAGGGGGATTATACCAAAAAAAACCACAGCAAAGACTGTTTCCAATTAATTCAAATAAGTTTAGAGGAAGTGCTCTTAACAGATTGGCAATAGGCATAAAACCCAGCAGAAGATTCTGACACAGATGCAAGTTAGGCATAGGTAAGTGAACAACAAAGATGTAGGAGACTTAAACATGATCAAGGCCTGAAAATGAGATAAGGGGATCCATTTGGTGAAGCCAAGAGGAATCTCCCTTTCTGAATATGCTGTATTCCTATTCTAAATTTTCTAAAGGTGCCTGGCCTGCTCGCTAGCTGAGTCAAGGCATACTAGCTGAGTCCATGCATATTCCTGCCCTGTGGCAAATGTGAATTAATGTGTGATCTCTCAGCTTTCACATATTGAGGCAAAGCTCAACTTATATTTTATTAGCTGCAGGCTAACCCTGCACACAGACCACGGCAAAGGATCATCTGATGTTATTACCTTGTTCAGGAGACTGAAAGCTTCCATTCAGGCACTTAAAAATAAAGACGATCTGACAAGTGTCAATAGTCATTAGTAACTACTTTTTCAGGGATAATGATGAGGTGAGGAAGTCGAATGTCACAGTAGTAAAGCCTCAAGTGAGCCGCAGGTTTGAATAAATCATCAAAAATGGATCAAAACTATCCATTTCAAAGTGAGATGTTTACAGGGAACTCATTGTAAGTATTCAGATTTGAAAGTACTTCTTTCTTTGAAAAAGGTTGTTGATTTTTCCAGGTGGCTCCAAACCTCTCACATGATGGATCAACACAATCTCCTCCTGTACCCTTGGCACTCATTCCAAAAAAGGCAGAAGTTTTGAAAGTGTTTCTGATGTGATTGCTTACTAAACTCTGTGAACTCCAAGTGAGTCCAGGACAGGATGGAGTGCTGGCCCCAGAGCTTTCTTACAGTCTAAAGAACCTGCATTATTAAACAGTGGTAGACTGAGCAGTCCCTGAAGGTCACTTTAAACCAGGCCTCATAAGACCATCACCAAGACCTTAATATGTGCCATTATCTTCTCCTTCAAAGGAGCAGAGATGAATGATGTTGTGTCAATAGGGTCAAATCCTGTCTGACTGGTGTCCTGAGACTCTTGGACATTTCCTAAACAAGGCTGAAGGATACTTTCCACAAGGCCATAATGGCAGAATAGCCCCTCCAAGCACATATTCACACTGGTTCACTTGTTATGCTAGTTCTGCTCCAGGGATGGGGGGTATTTTGATGAGACACAGCAGGGATAAGAGGTATGAATCTGCTTCTCATTTGATACAACCAGTTGTGGAATACAACCTCCCTGTGCATTGCTGATCACTGCTATTGCAATAGTCTTCTGATTGCTGCAGTACAACAGAGCAGCCCTTTTAATTTACACTTAAAAGGAGCTAGCTATCCTCATATACTGTCTGATATTTAGTAAAGAAGCCTTTCTAGCTTTTTCCCTCTCCTTCCCAATATTCTCCATGCCTCTCTGCCATAGTCATGCAGATGGGGGACCTGCCCTCCAGGTGGAAAATGTGCAGGGGCCAGAGGTAAGCACAATCAGCAAGCAAACATTACATAGTATGGGCTATAATTTCTACGAGAAGGAAACCAGTGTGCATGTGTTGTATGTGTATGTATGTGAAGAACACGTCAAGACTGGACAACATCCTCTGCTCCATAAATCTATGGAGGAGAAACCACTAGCTTTCCTTTCCCTATCAACCCCATCTCTTTGTTGGCAGCACTGAATGAATAAGAAAGGGAAGGGGACGGGGAAGGGGACGGGGAAGGGGACGGGGACGGGGAAGGGG
>JAWWTY010000037.1:52253775-52319601 GCA_035222235.1 Margarornis squamiger
CCCCCCCCCCCCCCCCCCCCCCCCCCCCCCCCCCCCCCCCCCCCCCCCCCCCCCCCCCCCCCCCCCCCCCCCCCGTGTGTGTGTTTTTAATTCCTTCACAATTGAGCTCGACCGAGTCATTCAAGCAAAGTATGGCAAAGCTTGAAAGCTCTGAAGACATCACTTATTTTTACAAATCCTAGAATAAGTCAGTTTAGTTGTTCTGAGGTTGTTTTAAAATTTCAGATTTTTTTTTCTCTTTTTTCCACTCCTTTGGTCCTAAGCCTCAGAGTAGCCTAGGTAACATGGTGGATAAAAATCGTGGCAATCACTTGAAAGGCTAAGGTCCTCCGCCTGCTGGTCTCCTGCGGGACCCTGGAAAGGTAGAGTGGAAAGGCTGGGAGAGCTACTCTATGGATCCACCAGGAAACTAGAGCCAAGATTTTTAATCAAGCTTTGCCCTTTGTCTATATGTGCCCATGTATGCCCATGAACAGCACTGGCCCAATGCTGAGTTACTAGAAGAAAGCAGACCAAATTCTCCAAATATAGTTAAATATAGTTACATCCCCCAGTGTTGCTAATTCTGAGCACTATTGTACAAGCTACTTGCTAGTGCCCAGGAAAACCAGTTCTGCCCTGATGCTTCATCTAGCTTTGGAGAATTTATTCCTCTTGGATTATTTTCTTTTGCAAAGCTGGTGGTATGAATACAATCAGTTTATATTTGGGAGTAAAATAGAGCCTTATTTGACCCTTGTTGCTGAAAATGCATATAACTGGGGCTAATTTTTTCATTATTGTGATGGCACAGAAATTGGAGGAATTGCATCAACATTACAGTTGGCCAAGGTTATCAATCTGGACAATTCAAGCATATATCATGTGCCTTTATGGGCTTGCCCCTGCATTCAGGGCTTCACATCTGCATTGCATGTGCCTGTTCACCAGTGATACTTCCTCTGTGGCAGAATGCACTACATGGCACACACCATCAGTGATGAGACAACTGGTGTAGGAACTGATTGCCAATTCCTTAACAGAGGTATAAGAACATGTCTGCTCCAGACAAGGAAGTGAAAGAGGACACAATCTCTTTTGCCAGCCTGCATAGAGCATGGAACAGCAGCAGCCTCTCCGTGCAGTGGCTGCTCACTCTGTACACGCCTGGCTGCAGACTTTAATTAACTTCCCTCACTGAGCAGAGCCGTTGCTAATGAAGCGGCTAATTTTGAGAGCAGGGGGCATGTTCCATCATTTAGTGCATTCGTGTGATTCCAGAATCCCATAATACCCCGTTTTCCTCATCAGTTAGTTCCTTTTCTATTTTTTATATTTATAACTCTACCTCTCTCCTTTCCCACATGGGTGTCTGCGTTCTGGCTTCAATTACATTTCTGCAAAAATCTATCTGAGCTGGATACAAAGCTCCAGTTCAAGATTTACCAATATCTAATCTCAGGAGAGAAGTGCCATGTGAAGTACAAACCCCAAACTGGATTTATGTGCTCACTTGGAATTAACACAAGCCTCTGAATGAGATTTCTCTCCTTCCTCAGAATGGATTCTGTCCATAACTACTCTGACGAAAATGAAATAAACTAGCTTTTTCTCTTGTTGTTGTTCACCATTTGCTATTGTCAAAACACCACTATTTTCACCAGGGAGCAAAGGTGGTGCATACGATTGGAGGTTTAATATCTAATACAGCCTCTAGCTGTGTCTCCAAATAGATGTAAACCTCACCAATGTGGCATCCTGAATTTTTTTTTCCATTGTGTGTGGGTTTTTTAACCTCATCTTATTCTCAAGCCAGCTTGTCCTAGAAATTTCAGATGAAGTTTAGTAGAAGGGTCTTGGAATCAATTTTGAGAGAAGGAAAAGCTCAGAGGGAACACACCTCTTGGAAACTCAAAAACTTCAAAATGACACAAACTCCAGAAGATACTGAAACAGCAAGCAAGGGCTGAAGGAAGCCTGTGGTTTCAGCTGAACAAACACAATTAAAGTGGTGTCTTTCACTCAAACTATCTCTCAGGAAATCCCACCACCTCCGCTTTTGCTCATTGCACCTGGTTAGTGACTGTCTCCTTCAGTGGGAGCTCCTCAGTGTTACTGACAAGGTGGGAACATCCAGGTTTTGGGAGGTTGGGCAAAAAGGAGGATCTCACCACTCACTTTGCTTCAGTAACAAAATGGGTAGCAGGGACCAAGTTTAGGAGAACTGATTACACAGCACCCAGCAGCCGGCATTAAGTAGTCTCTTAGAGGCCACATGACTATAAAGCAATCTTGTGGGAGCTTTGTGAGCCATGGCCTGGAGAAAAACTTCTGCAGACCCCTCACCCTTCCTTATCACCTTTCAGCTATGGAAGAGAGCAAGGAGAAGAAAGCTTCTTCTGAGTAAAGAAAACAGAAAATGTTTTGGCCTGCATGGAAAGGAAATGATAGATGCTGCAGCTGGTTGTGATGAACAAGTTGGATCCCAAGGCAAGGAATGAAGCGAAGATTAAGCTAGAGGAGGTCCACAGGCAGCAAGAAGGGAGGCAGCAATATAGCTAGCTATTTGCTCAATTAATTGTCATTTGTTTAATTTGTAATTTAGAAATTAAATGATTTTTTGTGATTCATTCAGAGGAAATTTCCCGAGGTGCCGCATGCAGTTAGCTAAAATGAAAGATGATATCCTGTGATTAGCAAGATGATTATTGCACTCTGGGCTGAGGGGGGCTGCTATGGCAAGGCGCAGCTTAGCAGCACATCTCTCTAGTCTTAAACCTGTAAAGGAAACTTCCCTGTCCAACCATCCAGGAGCTATTCTGGCAGTCACACCCAGACCACCGGAGCTGGGACTGAGGCCCCTTCACACCCCACACTCACACAGTCAGACCAGCTTTCCTTACCAGCTCCATAGCAGAGACTCAGATGTCCCTATCCTTAAAATAATTTAATCATGGTGCAATAACAAAATAACAGCTTGACCTGGTGCCTCCGAGGAGGGACCCAGAACAAAGGAAATCCTGAGCTTTTATCCCCTCACAGTCTAAGTGCAGGGTCCTTGGCTCCTGCTGTGTCTCTGAGTGTCGGGTCACCTGGATGGGCCACAGGTCCCAAGGCTCTTTGCCTGGGGCCCCACCTAGAGCTCGACCTGCAGGTCCCCTGCAGCTGCACACTGAGCTACCTGCACTGAATGTGATCCTCAACAAACCCTACTTACTTAGCCTGCAATGTTAGACATGATGCTGAAGGGGGGCTGGCTGGGGTTGCTCCCCCCTACTTGGCAGGCTGTGTAAGACCAACATGCTTTCTCAACGTCTTGACTGTCTTAGTCTGATTTCTGATGGTGAAGGCACTGCACGAGAGGACAGGAAACACAGGGAAAATGAGAAGCATGAAAAATGTGAGGAGGGGGCAAACAGAAAGTGTAGCAGACAAGGCAGTGCAGGGAAGAGCTCCTCTGTGCCAGAGGCAGAGAGGGGCAAGCATTGTGTCCATCCTGGCTTCCATGCAGAGGTGAAGGCTTTTGTGTATATCAGGGAGTTCACTTTTTGCAAACTGGAATCATCCTTCAGCAAGAGGATGAACAGAGGAATAGGACCAGGAAGGCCAAGAAAATGATTTGAGGAATGTCTTCCATATGTTCTGATTGAGTGCTCAATGACAGTATTATTGCTGTTGTTGTCATTTGTTGTTGTCATTATTAAGAAGGAAGGAAAACTTTAGAGTCTATATGAGCTTTTAGCAAAAATTGAGGGAGACTTGAGAAGAACATGAAGCTACACAACAGCTAAAATAGCCAGTTCCTGATATTGGTCTTGGTTTAAACCTTAGTGATGTTAAAGAAATGAAAAAAAAGGGCCAATAATGAAGTGCAAACAAACATGAAATGCAGTGTCATCTTATTAACCATTACCAAAACTGATTTTTTTTTTTACTTTTAGCTCTGTATTGAGTCTATTGATTCCAGCTGACTTTAGAGCAGTAATCTGTTCAAAGACACTTATGTACTTTAGCATTTTCTCATCAGAGGAACAAAATGCTGAAAGCAAATATTGACTCTGGTATGTGGAAGTTAAAATGTATACTGCAAACTTGTGATTTCGTACTGCATGTTTTAATGTAGAGAGAGAAGTATTGCTGCTAAGCCAGAAACAGGAGATGAATATTAATAAATCAATGAAAGATGAAGAATATAGAAATATCAGACCATATTAAAAAGGAGATATCTATTAAAAACAGCTGTTGAAATGCAAAACACTAAGAGAACCTACACAATTTGAGCTTCAGCTTTGCCTCACTTATAGACCAGGAATGTTTGTGAGTGGGATTGCACATAGTCCTCTAATGACAGAATAATATACTGAAAATGCATATAGGACCCTGCAGGATTTCAAAATCATTCCAGATCAGAAAACATCAAGGTCATGATTATTATAAAAGAGAGAAGCTGATCAATAACTTTCAGAAATGATCGGACATCCTTAGACACAATTCTGAGTGCCCACTTTCTACCTGGGACAAAGAATCATTTGGTGGCAAGAGTCCTGCACTCTGTATCAGAGCATCATTTGCACCTGGACAGAACAATTTTTTACTCTAATCTTAAGTGAATTTAGTGCAGTACCAGAAACTAGACAGGGGAAAGGCAGAGACAAGCTAAGCCCATTATTATTTACTATTAACATCATTAGACTTTAAAGTTGCAGTAAATTGAGGGATAGGGTTTCTCCTGGCTAGACACTGGACAAAGAGAGTCAAAAAAGTGGTATGTCTTCCCCCCACTCCCTCCTGCTCCCTTTTTTTCCCCCTCTCAATGCTCTGTCTGGGAAATACTCAGGGTAATAACCCAAACCCTATACCTAACCTCCCTGAAGTCATGGTTTTTTAATCTTACATAAGGCCAGAAGTGCTTGGAAACCTGAAGCTCTAGATTTCACCAAAGGAACTGATATTAAAGTGTCTGTGCATACATTACCCATAGGGTGAGCAAAATAATGTAAGGTTTGTGAAGGGATGTGTATTTACTTGTGTAAGTGATTTCTGGATGGAAGGAATGAGTACCACAGCCACTGCCACCCATTTGAAGCTACAGCTTCCAGTTTTGCCACTGCTGATGCTTTTAATTCCCATGTATGTTCTCAATTACTCCCCACATTAAAGGACACAAATTCTTCTTCACAGTAACTGTAGAAGACATAAGAAAGAAACTTCTCACAGAGCCAACACATGCTTCACACTATGTAGAAATGTCTCAGAGGAATGAAAGAAGAGCTGGACTGGCTCTGAGCACTGCTGAGCCTGACTAAGCCTCCTGTTTCTGATATGCCCCAGTTGGAATGCACAGAAGAGAAGAAATAGAGCCAGCACACTGTGATGTTCACATACATGACTGAATGTATTGAGTCTTCTTAAGGCAGAAGTTGCACGCAGATCATCATCTTAAATAGCCATTAGTGCACCTGCTCTGCATAAAGGATGCATGGACTTATCATTGTCCAAATTCCACCTCCTCCACTAGACAAAGTTTCCTTTCTTTGCTGCCTCTGAAAACTCTTTTTAACACTCAAGATAAATGTGAGACAATAAAGCTCAGCTTTTAGAGCACTTTTCATGCAAAATGGACCCTTAAGCAATTTGCTGAGTTAAATCACAGTTACAGAATAAAATAATGTAAATTTAATTTTTTCAGCTTTAATGTATTAGTTCTTGTTTTATTGCTACTGTCCAATTTGAATGATTCTTTCCCTTCTTTTTAGTGCTATTATTTAATATTTATATAACAGTGCTAATCAGAGGTCTCAATAAGACTGATCTAAGTGTTGTACAGGCTGAGTAGTCACGTTATGCTCTTCAGGATCAGATCTAAAAGGATGGATGCTATCCAGAGGAACTTGAACAAGCCTGAGATGTGGGCCCATGGGAATCTCCTGGGGTTTAACAAGACCAAGTGCAAGGTGCTGCACCTGGGTCAGAGCAACCCTCAGTAACAATACAGGCTGCTGAGAAGGACTTGGAGGAACTGGTGGGTGAGGCTGGACATGAGCCCAAAATGTGTGCTCACAGCCTAGAAAGTCAATTGTATCCTGGGCTGCATTAAAAGCAGCAAGGCCAGCAGGTTGAGGGAGGTGATTCTACCACTTTACTCTGGTGAGATCCCACCTGGACTTCTGCAGCCACCTCTGAAGTCCTCAGCACAGGAAGGACAATTGACCTCTGAGTGAGTCCAGAGCAGGGCCATGAAGATGATCAGTGTGATGGAGCACCTCTCCTGTGAGGAAAGACTGAGAGAGTTGGGTTTGTTCACCCTGAGAAGGCTTCAAGGTGACTTAATTGCAGACTTCTGGTGCTTGAAAGGAGCCTACCAGAAAGATGGAGGGAGACTATTTACAAGGGTGTGGAGTCACAAGGGTGAATGGCTTCAAACTGATGGAGAGTAGGTTTAGATTAGATATGAGGAAGACATTCTTCCCTGTGAGGGTGGTGTGTCACTGGCACAGGTTACCCAGAGAAGCTGTGGCTGCCCCTGGATCCCTGGAAGTGTCCAAGGCCAGATTGGACTGGGCTTGGAACAACCTGGTCTAGTGGAAGGTGGCCCTGCCAATGACAGGAGGATTGGAACTAAATGATTTTTAAGGGTTTTTCCAACCCAAACCATTCTATGACTCTATAATTCTATGATCCTGCAGAGCTGATTTTTGCTTTTACTGATATCAGTGGTAAAACTTAATTGGTTTTGCTGAAGTCCTTAGAGGACCTCATGCAATAATTGATACCTGATGATCCAGTCATCTCCAGTATGACTGCAGATGAGATACTTGTGGTTTAAAGATCCAAAGATGATTTTTTGGATGTTGTACCTGGAGTTATAGAAATTCTTGACTCATGCTCAAGGCACAAGATTGGCAGTTAGGTCTTTGCTGTGCATCATGCCAGTGAGGAGAAGTCTGGTGAAAACCTAGCTAAGGAGACAGAGATGAGATCTTTGGAAGTCTGCTCAGTGATATGTATAAAGAAATATTAAAAACTGGGGTCTTTTTGGCTCCAGAGCCCTGGCAGAGATTTGTCAGGAAACAAAGAGTGACCATTGAAATGCTCAGTCTCTGTCTAGCCAGGTGACCAGATACATGGAGAAATGTGGAGATCTTCTTGCTATGGGATTGGGCACCAGTGTGTGGTGGAGAGGAGTGCCTAGCTCTGGTTCAGATATGAGACTTGCTGGGGCATGCACACTCTCAGTGCTTGAATCAAACCCATGCTTTAATTCCATGACTATTTCTGGAGTGCTAACTTTTGGCACCCTGCAGTTTGCTAGCAGAGCTGCAGACTCCTTAAAAATTGCTTCAAGTGTACTGACCTTTCTATTCTGAGCCAGCTTTCACCAGTCCCTTAGAAACAGTAGTGTGCCCCAGGGGACCACTGCCTGCAGGCTGCAAACCACTGTCCTAAATACTCCTCTGGCTGTTCCAAAGTGCCAGCTTCCCCAAGGATGAAGAAAATCCGACCTTAGCACAACCTTTCTGTAGAGGTAAACCCGGAGAGAAAAGAAACATTTTGGCTGGCTCCAGTGAATTAATCTTTCATGGGAAGTTGTCTGCAGCCAGGAGACAATATACTGAGCACCACATCTATTCCTTACAGTAGAAGCTCCTCTCCATTTATTTCATCTTATCATATGCTGGGTAACAGCCAAACCCCATGCCCAGTGGCCTTTCACAGTCCTTATCTACCTCTTCTTCCTCATGTTCTTCACCAAAATCTGGCCAGAAACTTTTCAACAGATTAGTTATTTCTTTCTCCAGTTAATGAAGTAAGAGTGTGATAGGAGACTGTATTGATTTTCTAGCAGTCTGAGGAAAATCAGTTTTCCTGTCAACTTCCTTTTGTTCTGGCCATCCACTCATGAAACACTGTGGATTCAAGCATCTGCTATCTCCAAGAATTTCAAGGGGAAAGTGCTCAGACCAGGCAGAGCTCTCCAGACCAGGCGCCTCAAAACCGTGATGTTGGGAAGCACTACTGATTTTACTAAGAAAATTAAAATACAGTAAAATTTCATGAATCCTGTCCCACAGTAGTCATGGGGCTTTAACTTAATGGATTGCTCTGTCCTGATAATCCTCCCCCCGTGATGCTCATGTAACATCTGATCATTCCTGTGGCAGAATTGCACTCATTTTTTTCATTCTTCCACAGCTTGCTCCCCCTTCATTGATAGGAAAATCCCCTTCTTCCCCACAATTGTCCTGCCCTGGCAGCATTTCACTGAGGTCCTCCCAGATCACATCTGTTCTTCTCCCTGAAAAATCTTTTCCATAAAGATCTGTGTCAGAACAACATTTTCAAAAGGCTCATTTCCCCACTTTGCTTGTGAAGAATCTTTGAAACACACAAAGATGCTGTAGAAAATCATAGAGCAGAATGAACTTGTGTTTTCCTGTGAGAACTCTCCCTTGCTGCTCTCTGTCGATCCTCTGTTGCTGTCCATGTCATTTCCCTAGAGGCTGCTGTCTGAATGACAAACAAGTGAAGGGACAAGAAGCATTTGAAAAGGACAAAAGCTCCCAGGAAACCCTGAAAGCCTTTCCACTGCTACAGAGAAGTACCCTCCAGGAGTCAAAAGGAAACTTCTGAACGTCCAAACTGAAGTGAGGCTTTGAAATCAAGCAAGGCTTCATTTAAATTTAAGACTCCCCTTAACCTTTCTTCATTTGGTGTTGCGAGCCCAAGGGCCCTTTGTGTTTCAGCCATCAGAAGACAATTTAGAGGCATGCAGCCTTGAGCAGCCTCTACTTCCCTAGTGAGGCATACACAGGGAGTCCTTTCCCTAGGCATTTCAAGCAGCTTTGGCCAAGGGAGCCTTTTTCATCTGACTTTGCTTCAGGTCCAAACTTAACACAGCACTTAAACAGGATACCAGAACATCATGTGTATACTGAAAGCCCTAAAGAAGTCAGGAGAACAAAAGGAGTCCTTCAGTTTGGACAATCCTGGCTATGTGAGACTTGGATGTGATTGGTTTTACAGAGAATCATACTTGTTGGCTTTGAGGCCAGGCTGAGTTACTGAGGCTGAAATCACACTCTGAAATTCTGTATAGTTCTGTATATTTGTTAGGTTTATTTAAAATGTGGATCTATAAATGAAATTTCAAACTTCAGCAAGTAAACCAAAGAAATTGTGAAAAGAGTATGCTGAACTGAGTTGTGTAACTTTTACAAATGGCCAGGACACTTCCTCCTAGTTGCTTTTTCTTAAGCAGCCAGTTTTTCAACTTTTCCTCAGGGATATCTACGGCAATCTTGTAACTTAAGGCACATTGCTGTTGGGACACAGGTTTCCCAATAGCAGCTCTTTATTCTTTTTTTTTTCTTTTTTTTTTTTCTTTCTTTTTTTTTCTTTTTTCTTTTT
This sequence comes from Margarornis squamiger, assembly GCA_035222235.1. NCBI lineage: Eukaryota > Metazoa > Chordata > Aves > Passeriformes > Furnariidae > Margarornis > Margarornis squamiger. The sequence goes on from JAWWTY010000037.1 coordinate 52,263,163, forward strand.
TTTTTTTTTCCCCCCCTTATTTTGGTGCCTTCTGTTCTCATTCCGCTTTTCCTAGTAATAGCCTCTCTGAGACACTGTAAAAACTGCCTCTGGCTGTATGAAGCTGAAGAAGAAGAGTGAGGCAGAAATGGGTCCTGGGCTATGGTGCAGGTGCTGTGGGAAAGCCCCTGTAGGACAGGCACTCTCAGACTGGAGTGTTGTCTCAGTTCCTTGATCTCTTATGAACAAGTGTTCTCACAGCTTTTGACTCACAGTGGCCTGAGCAGTGTTGTGTTGGGTGATGGGACTGAGGACAATCCATACCATCATGGATGGTCTTCAGCCAGCGTCCTTTAAAGCTGCTGCTGCCACCTCAGGATGCTGCAAATTGAGGCTGTACATGCAAGTTCTGGGGTGAGAAAGGAGCCAAAATAGTGTGAGACAGAGGCCAACTGTGCAAATCATCCCATGGCATGAGTGAAGAGCTGCAGAATGCAGGAAAAACACAGACAGCAACAATTATCAGCTGCTCTTTGTGGCCCTCTTCCCTCCTAGACCACACCTTCGCGTCAAGCTTCTCAGGAGACCAGGAGAGAATCAGATGAACAGTTTCTAATATTTCAGGCTCTCCAGTTCATGGTGTTGTTGCTCTGACTGATAAGTCAAGCAATGTCTTTATATCTAATTTCTTTTCCATTATAAACTATAATAGAACAATCTCATGCCTCCTTCTGCCACATTCTCAGGCACATATAGTATCTGGTATACAGGAAATAAAGACATAATACAATCTCTGACTTGGCTACCTTCCTTTCTTAAGACTTCAATAGATGCCTAAAGTAGCATTTATGCTTGAAAAAATTTCATTAGTTTACAAATTAGCAACCTGATGTGAACTTTGTTACCACTGAATGACTTTCCATTTCTAGCAATACATTTGTTTGGATTTTCTAGCAATACATTCTGTTTGGACTACTGTTTATGAAATATCAGTGACATGAATGACTCAGCTACCTAAAATTTTGAGGCATCCATGATTGTTTCTTCCTTCTGTAGTCTGTTCTTCCACTCACACCTCCCACCGCTTCAAAACTTAAAACCACCCTTTTCCCTTCACCCAGAGGAAAATGTGTCTTTTCCTTTAGGAAATGAGTTGGGTTTGGGAGAACAAAGCAATGGTGACACAGAACACTTTACTTTGAGAGATGCTCAGCAGCTGCATCTAGAGTCTGTATAATTGCTGCGAGCCTTAAGTGACTTGTAAGCTGTGAGGCTAAAAGATCAATGTCTCCAGCCTCCTCAGGTGTGAAAAGATACCCTGAAAATTGAATTCTCAGGAGAAACTTAAAGGAAGTAGATTCATTAACGAAAAAAAAAAATAATTAATGAGTCAAATCTATGCATTTTCCTGGGATTATAGACACCAGTTTGATATTGCTGACAGCCCATCTTCAGGTTCTATTCATGTCCTGAGAGCTTAATTAGTGTTATGAACTCCATTCCTATTCACATGAGAAGATCTCAGGTGAGGTTGATGAAGTACAGAAAAGTGCTCTGTGAAAAGAAGTAGGAATGTTTCACTGAATTTCGGCAATTTGGCCATGATGCCTTCTGGGAAATTTTTTCTGGGTAATAAAATTGATCAAATGAGGCAGACGAACAATCCAAGGTAGCAAACGGTTAAGGGCAAAAGGTGCACTGCTTGGTCAAGTGTATTCTCAGACCAGATCTGCTGTGGTGACACCCTACATCAGCAGTTTGCTGGAACAAAGCCAGTGTGAACCATGAACCCCCAGTACATCAGTACTGCACCTTCCTTGGAAACACGTAGGGTGCCAGATACCAGCCTTGTGTAAACACTGGCATTGGAAATGCTTGATGGAGACGCAGTGTTAAAATCTCCCAGAAGTTTTTGCCTAATTAAAATGACTGCTCTCTTACACCTGTCATAATTCTTTTCTCTCCTGGTCTCGGTGGATCAGATTGTCTCTCACACAGCTCCTGTAGCACAGCTGGCTTCTTGTGCTGGCTTGAATCACAACAAATATAATCCTCCCTCCCCAGCTCTAGAGAAACTATAAGCAGTAGTGTCTTTGTGGTGGGGAAAATGAGCCTTCATGTCACAGACTCTCCATCCTTGAAGGTTGGTGCTTGTATATTCCAGCTCCATGGAATGTGCTTTGGCAGTTCTGGGAAACAGAAGAGACAAAAGGACCATTTGGGATGCCTAGGGATTCATCTCACATTTAGCCATCTGAAAGTCACCTAGTATAGGTCTCAATCCTTCTGCTGCCATCAGAGAGTGATCACCACCTCCCACCACTTGCCATATCCTTCCCTGTGCCCTTCACAACTGTTGTAGCCAGGGACTGTCTTCAGAAAGCTGTACTGTCAGAGGGAACTGGGTGACTTCGTGAAACAGAAATGTGAGTAGATGGAGGAATCCTGGAGAAACAGCTTTTTAATTAATCTGAATTCTTTATATGGTCAAAATATACACAAAGATGTTGCGGTCACTAGGGTGCCAGAAAAAAATACTGTAGAAATCCATGGTGAAGTCCATTTCTGCTTTTGGTGTTCATAAATATGTTGATGTCACTGAAGGGAGAATCTTCTTTACTAACTAAAACTATAAAAGCTTGAGTGAGTATTTCATTTTCAATAAAACTGCTGCCTCTGAAAAAAAATTCCTAAGTGGTAAGAAGTCTCAAAATCACACAAAAGGATGACTCCCCTTTTAAATACTTAGAGAACCTGCTCCAACATTTGCTGGAGTGTGCGTGAGTGTGACTTTGTAGCTCTGCATGCCTCAGGGGTTTTGCAGGCAGGAAAAGAAAGGTGACATGACTTCAATTGAGCAACAGTTCCCTGAAAATTCACAGTTTATTAATCCCTCTTGCTTCGAGATTAGCAAAAGGGAGGATGGTTGTTCGTTTGTTCTTTCTGTTCAAAAGTCAAATTGTAGAGCTGAACTAGCAACTACGAAGAAAATTAACTCTATCCCAGCTCAAACCAGAACAGACAAGACCTCAGTCAGGTGTCACTCCACTATCTGTGGTAGACATTTCTATGGGTAGTCCCTGAGTTTGACAGAGTTATTAGTTTGACTGATACTAGGCAAAGTACAAAGCCTGGCTTCTGAGGTCTCCCTGATAACCACTTCTAGGCACTGTCACTAACAACATATATTTTAGACAATCTTCTTCCAACACGTACAGCCATGTTTAGGTGTAGATACATCTAGTAATTAGTGCATGCATACTCTTGCTGCATATTTACTGTAAAAAGTCAAATAAAAGCCATTTCTGGTCTGGCTATACCATTGCCTCTTAGGAAATCTTCAAAACTTGGATGCAGCACCTCATTAATATGGCTCCATGACTCTCTAATCAAGTCTGTTTTCTATCCAGCCAAACTAAAGGGAACACGTATGTGACTACACGCATTTCTATAGGCGCACCTTACATTAATCAACATTAACATTTCTGGGTTTCTTTTACCTAGAATTTTTTTTGAAACAGAACATGACAATCTAAATAAATGTTACATATGCTATGAAGCATTTTCTCACGCAAAACCAGCAAGGAATGCAGCACTAGGGAGTGGTGGAAGGATGTTGACTGCCTTTTGAGCTATGTGATGCTCAGCACTGGGCATTTTGAAAGAAAACTAAGTATCAGCCATCAAAAATGGCTTCACTCCTAAGAGCAGGTCCCGGATGGGCAAGGTGACTTTTAGCGGCCTCTCCTAAGCTCACATTATCTGGACATGTTATAAATTGTTATTTCATAAATTATGTAATTGTTATAAAGCAGTCAAGTGTGTCTATGAAGTGATTAGTCGTGCCCTACTCATAATTTTCAGTAACATCTGGTATGCACTGGAACGCAACACTAAGGGATATACCTAGTGGTCTTGGGGCTAGCACCAAACTGAAAGAGCTGGAAGCACCCTGAATAACAGAAATGCAATGCTAAGGGTGCTGACAAACTTAAGAAATTAGTAAGTGCAAATAAGTAAATGTACAGGAAAGGAATGCCAGTGGATGGCAAAACAAAAGAAGAAGTAATCCTGTAGGCAGCAGGACAGCAAAGAAATATGAGAGCTCTTTAGTGACTCTTAAACCAACTCTAAGTGTAGAGCCTTGCACAACCTATCATGGGATAGGTTTCCTCTGTGAAAGAAGTGCTGAAAGAAGCACTAACAAGGCCCAGAAGGCATTTGCACTAGGGGCTGGGGGAAGGTGTGAGCTGGAGCATGCAGGGAAGCTGCTTTGAGGAGAATAATGAGAAATGAGAAATATGTAGCAAACCTTGAAAGCAAGGAAGAGCTGATGTAGTCAGAGATGGGAAGATGCATAAATCTTTCAGCATGCAGAGAGCTGTTAAAAAGGTGCTATGAAAGAGGGGCAGCTGCAAGAATTACCAGAGAGTGAAGACCAAAAATCGTTTTCCTTTATACTTGCATGCAGGCTTAGTTACTGGGTTCCTACCATGGGCACTCTGTATTCCTTCCTTCCTAAAAGCTTTCTTATGTTCTCACAGTGAAACAAAGCATCTCAGCATGCTGCAAATATGATGAGAAGGGGCTCTAAACTTGTACTGAGGAAACTTAATTATCAGGTAGGACCCTGGAAATACTGAACCTATCTTTTCTCTGGGTTGCTTACTCCCTGGCATATCTGAAGGGATGTGAGGAACAGATGGTGGCGGTCAGGAGAAACCAGCTTTGTAGTGTACGGAGCTGACCACCCACCCACTAAAAAGATGAGATAAAGAGAAGGGGGACTCAATCTCTCATCCTGCCTCAAATGAGTTGTCATCTCCCCTTGCAGTCCTTGGTAGTGGGGTAAACTGGGCTGCCAGTACGCAGCTGCAGGGAACTTCCTTGCTGAGTGGAATCTACCAAAGTGGGACAGCTATTTAAAAGGGGGTGTCTGATTACTGTGGGCAAAACATGACAATGGTGATGCTTTCCAAGAACTGCCCATTGCTCAGGAAGCTCATGAAGTGCAGGCTGCCTTGCTCTTCATCAAGCCATATCAGGCTTGTCTCAAGGCATAATTTGTTGTGAGCAGACACCTGACTATTGGGTGACTTAGACAGAGCCTCCCAGTATGCAATTTTTCTCCCTCCGATCTATTCTTCACTGCTGATAATTTCCCCATGCAATGGTGTTGGTTCCTACAAAGCCTATTCATGCCAACCAGCAGGGACACTGAGAAAGTAGTAACCCTTAAACACAGTGGTGCTTGCATTTTCCTATGAATTCACATCCAGCATAACCAAGACTACTGGTTTTTCTGACTAAATATTTATTAGAAGCATATTTAGGTGAAAACAATGCTGTATGGACTGAGAGAAGTAAAAGGATGGTGCTAATTTCCACGTATGTTGTACTTAGCACCTTGTACCAAAATCGTTTAACCTGTCTTCTGCCCAGAATTTTGACTTCTGGGGTCAGAACAGATAATGTAAGAGAAATATGCCAGTTAACCTTTCTTAACCTCTTATCCCAATAGCCAAACACAGCTCTGAAATTGGCAGACAAATTTCACCAGAAATTTAGTTATTGCCTTCCCTTTGTGACTTCATCAGTGACATATCTGTGTCAAAATACCTAATCGGTTGCTGGTGTGCAGCTGCCCATGTGGAAGATGCAGCTGACACTGTCCAGCTTCCACACCATCTCTGATCTCATGCTTGAACACTGTCTGTCATGTATGAATCAGAACTTCTGCCTTTTACACAGGGTCTTCAGTCAAACTTTTTGCAGAGCACAACAGTAATAAAAACTTGTAGTGAATTAATATATTAAAGTTCTGGAAATGGGATAGGTCTTAAAAGTGGCAAAGATCAAAGCTCAAGGGGAAAATATTTCTGCTTGAAAAGCCGCAATGTTTGTCTAAGCACTGATAAAGATTTTGCACCAACAAGAAGTGCACATACAACTGTTATTTGCTGGCACTTCAGGAAGACTTCAGAAACCTTATTGAATAGACAGGAAAAGAAACAAGAAATACAGAGAGAAGCAATGTTGACAGCAGTAAACAGAAAAAAAAATCAATACCATTATTTTATTTAATCTCTGGTGTTTCCATAGAGGGACTATGTGGCTCAGGCATGAGATAGCAAGCTGTAGAGCCTTTACCTCCATTCCTAGTCAGTCTGGTAGCTGTCAGAAGCTACTAAAGCTGGGTGAATGCAATGGGATCCAGAAAGTAATTCAGGTGATCCATCTCAAAATCTCACATTAGACTGGGGGTGTCACATGTGATGCATTAGTGCAATGGAAGCTGTGTCTGAAGTGTTGTACTTACCCAGGAGCTCAGAAGATTTCCCAATAGATACCCCAGCCATGTGCTGACTCCACAATAGTGGAGTCCCGACTGTGTGATGGACTCCTGCACACACTCCTGGTTTCCATGAGAAGAAACCCCAGACACAGAGCTACAAAGAGCTATGGTATGCTCTGTTCAGGTCCCCAAGGTAAACAGCTAGGATAGGACAGCCATGGGCCTTGAATCACTTTCTGACTCTGTTCAGATGTCGCCTCAAGCAACAGGGGTTTGAGATAGAGCACTGAACCTGGACTGACATGTGCTAGCCACCCTTCAGCAGAGTTTAGTAATGTTGGCCCAGACTGGAGTTAAAGCAGTTCCTACAAAACAACCACTCATGTGTTTCTATTCCAAGTTTTAAACTCTGTGCTGTCATACAGCAGTACCTGGCCTGGGTTTTAGCTAGCTCAAACACTGAGCAATAGTTACACAAACCAACCATTTGTGTCTCCTTCTTCTGATGCAACCAGAGTGCAGGCTTGCAATAGAGGGAACATGGGACTTTCTCCTTCACCTCTCCTCAGCAGGGATAAGCCATTGAAGCAGTCTCCTGCAGAACACTCACAGCAGACAGCCCCTGTGCTGTGTGCATATCTGTCTCTTGCAGGGAGGGAGAGTGAGGACCAGGACCCCAGCATGTACTCAGCTGCAGTGCTGAAGAAATGCTTGCTCTACCAGCTCTAAAAGAATACCTCGTGTATAATAAGGAGTATTTAAATATGCCATTTTAAGGGCATTAAAATCTTAATTCATCTTCCTTTTAAGGCCACTGTAGAAAGATGAATATTATAACTGGCAGGTTTTATAGCTTGCAGACATATCATCAGCAGATGATCTCACAGCTAAGACTGAAGTTTTAGGCAGTTAAACTGGCTTGACCGTACATGGGTAACTCAGCACATAGCAGTTGGCATCCAGCCTGAGGGTACAAAGTGCCCTGTCACTGGAACTGCTGCTTTTAGAACGATAAAAGCATGGAGCAGCACAGAACCGAACACAGGAATAAGATGCTGTTGTGAGAGTAAATATGCATATATATGTACTGTAAAGGGTGGGCATCTGTCTTTCATTCCCAAGGCTTCCAAGATCTCATGTAGTCCTTTCTAATTGTTTCTCTTGCTCTCCCATCCATTGAGATGACCACATAAACACCCTGCGTGTGTTGGCTGCCACAGCTGAGGAACTCAGGTTGGTCACTGCTCAAAGCTGTGGTGCTGTTCCTAAAGCCTCTCACCCCTTCATTGCCTCAAGGGCCCTATGAGGCTTCTCCCCCATCTGATCAGTGTGTTGGGGCCATATCCGTGTTTGACACAGCACCAAAGTGAGTCTTCAGGTCTGAGTCTGGTGGCACTAGCCTGCTCCTGGTGTCAGGGTTACTTGCTTCAGGGCACTCCAGGGCGTTTCTGCTCTGAGTGCATCATGCCAGGTGTGCTTACCTAAGGAAGGATGGCTTAATTCCCCGTTTGGCTGTAGCTGCGTTTGTAGTTGCCTCTATGTCAAAGGTTGGCGTGTTGTAGCCATTAACACTTTCCAAAAATACGGTAACACCTTCTGCTTTTTAAACAGCACCTTTCTGACACAGATCAAAATGTGCTCATGACAGGGCGAAAACTGTCAGCCCTTTGCCAGACAGGCAGCAGTAGAAGCTCTGCTGCACAGAGTAGGAAGAGCAAAGGGAAATGAAAAGCCAGGTCTTCAGAGGCATTAAGTTGTCTAAAGTGCACTTAAGCACCATGTCTCATTCACTGCAGCTGGAGATAGGTGTGAAAATCCCAGTGACTATTGATTACCCTTAGAATCTTGAAACCCTTGAAAGTCTGGCTCTTGACTTCCAGGTGACTTTATTATTCACACATAAGGTAAGTGGCAGCTCCAGACACAAAACCGGGGTGAAAGAATGCCTATGTCTGTGCTTCAGCCCTCTGCAGCACTCTCACCTTACAGACAGGGATGGCAGTTTCCTTGCAGCAGAGATGCTCATTAGGCCTGGTGTCCTGCCTGAGATTCACCTTGGGGAAATTATGTTCTGGACAATCAGAATACCCTCCTTCTTCTTTAACAAATGGATGCAGTATTGTTATGTTGTTATTACATACTGATTTATAAAGCACCTTTCACATACATCACATTGCTGTATGATCTAATTACAAAACACCTGAGATGGAATAAGAAATATCCAGGCAAGAAAATTGCTTGAAGCCTGACCTTTAATGCACTAGAAGAACCAGAGGTTTGGAGTGAGTGGGAGACACAAGATGAAGAAATCCATCAATCCTGACTGTACATGGGAGCAGGAACCTAGGTACTATCAAAACCGTACAATTAGGAAGTGGCCACATGGAAGAATTATGAATAAAATGGAGACATTTTCATTAATCACTGCCTCCTCTGTGCCGCAAAGCCCATGGAAATCAAGGGGAGCTGTGTTTTTGACTTTGCTGGGCCCTCTGATGTCCCCAGACAGAAGAGAATGGGTTGCTGGTACCAGACTCCTGCTGTGTCATATCCCAAATTCAGTGTGTGTGCGATGATTGCTACCCATACACCTTTGCAACCCATTTGAGGAAAAATACAAAGTATAATTACTTTTTTTTTTAATTTTTATTTTATTTTATTTTGGCTTGATTTTTATTTCTGTCTTAATTTGGAAGATTGCAATTCACTTTCCTGAAGTCATCTCCTCAATCTTTATAATTAAACCTCATTTAAATATTTTGGTCACTTTCATGAACTAATTATAGTGACTTACGGTTGAGAAGGTTCTTTAATCTTAAGCCTCTATTTGCAGATGCTTAAAACTTTTCGAAAATAATATCCTTTTGGCTTAAAACTTATGTTTACAGAGATCAAAGCTGACCTATGCATGAAAAACAATTGTGTATGAGGCCTTTTCTGACATGAAAAAAGATATGAAATGGTAATTTTTCTCATTTTTTCTTTATTACCTTCACAATTACTGGGACTGTATCATGTTATTTCTACTGGTATTTAGGGAAGGCTTCTCAGAAGACTGAAGAAATGAGGAGGAATCTATGTCTTCAGTAATAAATGTGCTGTGCTTCTTGGATTTTTAATACAGGTATTTTTTAATAGAGTTTGAGGCATTTAAGCAATAACATATCTATAACAGAACAAAAAGAGAATTTTATGTAGGATGACTGGAAGGGTTCCCCTCTTCATCACCACAGAAGTTTCATTGTTTTGGTCTTGAACCAAAGACTGTTAATCCTGCTTTTTGAATTATTTCAGCAAGCATCAGGTTATGAATAGACCGCTTAACCTGAATTCTGAGTCAAGAGAAAGAGGTTAAATCATCTGTCTTTATAGGTCACAGTAAAACTTCAAAGCCATGCTTGTATTAATTCTCTTTTGTTTTAGACAGCTCTCCAAAAATTCAAGGAGCAAGGATTGGCTGGCATCCTATCTCTTCCTTGAGATCTGATGTTGTCCAGCACAAGGACCAAGCTTTCTGACTTAATGCATCTGGAGGAAGAAATCTGCAAGTAAATTAATGAGGATGCATGTGGTTTCAGTTCCAATGGTGTTCAGAAAACACCCTTTTGGTCAGTGAAACAAAACTGCAGTCTGTGTTCAAGCCCTTTCAACAGTCTTTACTCATCTCCAGAGCTGCACCTTCGGACCAGGTTATACCAGATCTCCCATCCATTTCCTTCACTTCCCAGGACGAGTGGCTTTTTCAACCACAGGTGATTTATGGCAGAGCCTCTTTCCTGGTTCCCAAGCTTTGTAGTGTCTCAACCAAACTGAGGAGCTGTCTTGGGCATCTGCCTTTGTTGCTTGAGCTGTCTGGCCTATCCTTAGGTGTCCTTTTAATTAAATAACACTTGACTTGGTTCAGTAGAGATAATAAAAGATGATGAGGATAGTACAAGGTATCTTTACCTTGCCAAGATGATTTGGGAAAGCTGAAAATCCAATCTGTGTGCCTGAAAAACTGTTCTGTTTGGGAGCTGGAGGGGAAAAGCCATCTTTGTCTTTCCTAACATTCTCCTCTAGGGAAAATTAAAGGTGTCTAGGGTTTTCTTTATTCTCCCTCTGCCATCCCATCTTTCACTTTCTGGCTTCTTTAACTTCCAATCTCCTTTAAATTGCATTAAAGGAATAGGAGAGACCATTTCTTTTTTCTTTTTGCCTTGGAGCTAAAAGCTTTCTCTTTTCTTCACAGTGCTTGTTAAATGCGATAGACAGAGTGAAAGCTTCATAAATCATAAACAAGCAGAGGACCTAAATAAAAGTGCAAACTGCAAACTGAGGAAAAGAGAGACCCCAGCATGCACATTAGTACTTATTTTAAGCTGCCTTAGCAGGAGACAGAGGGCATGACAGTTTTGTGTCTAAGCCACGAATCAAAGCAAAAGCCGGTGGGCCATGAAAATCAGTTAATAAATAGCTCTGCAGTGTTATGGCCACAGATAGATGCAGATTTCCACTCTCCAGTTTTGTTCATCCCTCTGTAATGACCACCTCCTTTTCTTTCTGTGCTTCCTTATGGCATGGCAAAGCTCCTTCATTTTTTATCAAGTTGTAATTTGCTCTGGGCTCCACTGAGTGCAGCAGCAGCAACCTCTAGAGCACTCCAGTGGTGAGAAACACTGGACCGTGATGATAGTGGATGAGCCTATGCTCAGGGTTAGATGTTGGGATTCTGACAAGGAAATGCATGTTTCAGGACACACCGATTTTCCTCATGCCTGCTTACAGCGCTATGATATGTGTGAGCAGGTGATACAGCAGAAATAAAAAATGGAAAAGCAGTCCACATTTCCTTAAACATAAGCATTCATTGGTAGTAAGGAAGCAGAGCAAGTTAATGCAAGAATCAGGAATTTGGCTTCCATTCATACTGCTGGTGTGGCCCAGCCATCCCATGGTCAATCTCTGCTCCATAGGACAGAAGCTGGTTTCTGCTTTTGTATCTCCCAGAACAAAGAAGGGAAAAGCCAACGTCCTGCCCATCAGAGCTCAGACAGGGCTGGCACATCTTGTCAGTCAAGAACGTGTGTAATAAACAGGCTGGTGTCCTCACCTCTGTCTTAAGTGCTGATCATGTTTTTCTGACAAAACTTCTCTTTGTGAGGAACTCTCCTTGATGTCAAAGGAGCAAGTTTTTTCTCTAATGCAGAAAGATTCCGTTTGGGTTTGCACTCATTCTTCTGCATTTCTTATCCTTGTTCTGAATGTGTGACTGTTCTTTAATTCCCACCTATTGCAGGTGGAAGCTTTCTAGACTTGGATCTAGAAAATATCTTGTCAGGGACAGGCACTACAGAAGTGTCAGCAATAACACAATATACTATCCACTTGTTCCAACTTTATATCTGAATATTTAGCTTTTTAATCTATGACAGGAGCTTTCTCTTCACAGTGTGGTTACCAAACTTCTTGAATAATCCTTCCATGAGCAGTTTTATCCTTTGCAGGGGAATGGTTTACATCTGTTTATCAATCCACCACTATTCATTGTACTGTTCATATTATAGTAAGTTAAACAGGATGGATCTACAGTGACAGAGTCACATTGCTTTGTTCCTACTGTCCTCATCTAAGCATATTAATAATTTTAGCTTCAACAATGAAGCTGTTATCTACCGTACTAAAGCACATCTGCCTAAAATTCCTTGAATCCCATTAAGTTGTTCTTAAGAAGACAAAATTGAAATTTAAGATCGCCTGACTGTTTATTTTCCTAGAGTTCAGAAAGGTAATTATTTTTTTAAAAAATGCGTTCTTCATTAACACAAAAATAAATCAACACCATTTTGTGTTCCTTCAGAAGTGTTTGAATTTGAAAATATTATACTAAGTTAATTCAGTACAATTTAAAATTGTAGGTTAACTGATAGGAATGTTTTGGTTTGTTTTTGCATTTCTCTCCCTGACAACTTTTTCTGCTGGTGTTTTGCTTTTACCACCTAAAAAATGCACCACAGGGAAGATCTCTTTTCCCATCACATCCCTAGGCAACGGTGGGAAAGGCAGCATTTAGTCCTTTGCTGTCAGTCTTCCTTTGTCTTCCCTCTTAGTCCTTTTGCAATTTTAACAAGACCACTTTCTCCCCCACAGGCTGCCTATTTCAGGTACACTCTGAAAATTGTGAGTCTCAATTTTGCTCCTAGAAGTCCTCGATAAATGCTGCTCCTTCCTGGCATCCAGTACAACCTTTAATAACTGACGAGAGGGGCTAACCTTTGGTCTGGGGAGTACAAAGTTATAAATCAGTTGCTGTTTCGGAGGGCTGAGTTTGCATCAGGTGTTTCACTTTTTTTTCTTTTTAAAAAAAACCCCAAAACCAGAACAGATAATCTAATACAGCTGTGGCTGGGAGGAAACAAGACATTTGTAACAGCTTTTAAAGCATTAAAAAAGAAGCACGCTAGGAACAAATACTGTGTTTGTGTTCTGAGGCTAAAACATGACAGTTCTGAAAGAAGAAATTTACTGAATCAGGTTTGATGCCTTAAAATAACGAGAGGGTAGGAACTTCCAGGGGAGGAGGGGGAAAGAGTTAGGGTATGTGGCCTCATTTAGAGAAAAAATAAATGTGCACAGAGCAGAAAGGAATTGAACATTTAAGCCTTGGTTTATTTTCATGGAGGAAAAAGCTCTGTAATGTTAAACATTTATCAGGATGGCTCTTATTAATGTGGTCGAGCTGAGCCCAGAAGCTGCGTGGGTTCAGAGGTTTGAATCATGACAATGGGATGTTGAATTATTCCCTTTAAGAACAGAGGGCACAGCCTCCCAGGTTAGGGCAGGAGGGGATAGCAGCATAGCAGGGAGGAAGAGGAGGTGGAGAAGTACAAGAAGGAGTTCTTTGTGCTCAGTTCCAGTAGAGAAAGAAGTTGTAGTTGGGGCTTGTCCTGGGTGCAAGACAGCTATGCTAAATCCATGTATGTGTCTCAGATCATACAATACAATCCCCAGAAGAGAAAATGCACTCATGACTCTACACAAAAATTAAGCGATATGCATTCTCTTTTCTTGTTTAGCACTGATAATCTTGACTCATATCACATTTGGTGCTATCAGATCAACATAAGGATCTTTTTGCCTTTGCCAACAGGGACATTTGGGGAGGTGACAGGAGGCAAAGGGTTTGCCAAGGCTGTTGTCCAGATGTCCCAGCTCAGTGATGGCACACACAATATTTTCATGTCCTTCATAAGGCCATGAAACACCTGTAGTTTGGAAGGAAAGAGAAATTGTTTAAAGCAATGGTGGATAAGCAGTGACAGACCCTGCTTCTCCAGAAGCAGAGAGCCTTCAACCATGAATAATGACCACAGCACAGATGACAAGATAAACACAGTATATGAGATTGAAGTAGACACACAGCATTTAAAAACATCCTCCCAACAATGCTAGCTGCTACATTCATTCATTAAACAGTAACCAAAATGCTATTTAAAGAGGGCAAAAAGCAAATTGGAGTTAAATGGACGTATACAACTGCCTAATGCATCCACATGAAATCACACATGCTGATACTTTTATACATATTATCACATATGTTATTCACTACCTTGCTCTTGCTCAGCTAAAGGCATTTTTTTGCATGCACACACACTTACATGCTCCCACAGAACTTAATTCAATGCTGTAATGCAAAGCACACCTTTGTGTCCAAGACACATAGTCTAAATCTTGACATTTCTGAGTGAAGTTGAGGCAGTGGGAACTAAACTCACAAGGATAAACTACTTAATACTTTTGCGCAGTTTTATGCAAATTGTATTCCTAGACCCCGGGGTGATTCAACTAAGCAGGGAAGTCCTGTGATCAGGGGTACTTCAGGCAAACTCTTTATTATTTACTGTCAAGTCAATGTTCACTGAGTGTATGAAAATTATCCTGGAGGAGTTGTGTTCCACTTCTGTTTTGGACAGAAGTAGACAACTTGTTGTTGTTTCCATATAGACACTATATACTTCTCGCTCTTGGAACAGTCATACAATTCACATTCTAACTCGGAAACATAATTTTCATTAAGTCAGAGTGATGATACCAAGATACCCTATACTGAGGTCATCCCTTAGTACCCTTTTCAAAAAACATGTACCAGACCTTCCATTTAGTGTTCTAGGTGGAAAATACTTATGTTTCCTTTATATGCTAAATTCACAAGTGATCTGACAAAAAGATGACTCCTGTCAACTAATTATATGAATATCCTTATTCCTCTGGCTTATTTTTTAGAGCAACTGTGCCCAGAATGGGATAACTAATTCCATTTATCACTGTTGGTGCTTGAGTGATGACAACAGAAAGGAGGATAGCTTGGGTAGCTAAGCATTCATCACAGCCTGCCCCAATGCTCAGGCAGCAGCCCTTTTGAGGAGAAGAGCATTTCCAGAACACAGTCTGGAGAAGGAGATTGGTGGCAGGGGGGACAAACCAACCAAAAACCAGAAGCATTTCTTCTTCTGATAGCAAGGCAATGTAGGTGTCAGGCAATCTGAATACAGCTCAAAGTTTAACAGAATTTGGAAAGGTTTGGCTTTTCAGGTTGCTTATTATCCAAGGCTGCTAAACCCTACACAGTCAGGTGAGAGCAGCTGGGATTGCACTTCTCTTTGGTGCCTCCACTAGGTGCCTTTTGCCATTTGTATTATGGTAGTATATTACCACATCAAAGAATGTTATAGTTCAGCTAGAAGCTGTTTAACTTAACAATATTTAATTTACTACAAGAAAAACTAGATCAAAACAAATTTCTCATGGCTGTACCCGTTCAGGTCTTTAAAACCTTCAAGCATGGGGAGCTGGATGCACAGTCCCTCTGGACAGTCTGTCTTCAATGTGAGAAGTTTTTCCTTATATTTGATATGAACCTCTCTCAGTTTATCCCCACTGTGTCTCCTCCTTTCATGTGCCACTATGAAGACACTGGTTCTGTCTTCTTGATATATAGCAATACTGGTAGAGAAGTCTTGGCTATATTTTGTTTTCCTGGTGGACATAAATAAGCAGAGAGTAAAGCTGAGCTGTGTAAAATACAATCAAAAATTTCTGGTGCTTTTTGTATCAATTGCAGATGATGTTAGAAGTTGTGAGTATAAGAAGGCTTTCAGCTGTTGTTTCTTAGGAAACCGACAAGTGTTTACACTGCCCATCAAAAACATGCTATGAGCTTTGTGCACTGCAACAGACATGATGCACTTATATATTCCAGGGCATAAAGTCGCTATATACCATATATAAAGACAATGCTACTGCATTACTACAGTAGTAGCAATTAAGAAAAAATCCGAGCATGCTTTACTCTGCTTTATTAAAGACAATGTGGGTATCTTGAACTTTTTCTTCCTTCAAAAGCTATCTTGCCAAAGGCAATTTGCTCAGTATTAATCTAATGAAAAGCCGAGCTGGACATCTCATTGTTTGTGTCATGATATACAGTATTTTTCAGGATGCCCAGGACAAAGAATGCATTGTAATCTATCTCGACACATACTTCAATTTAGTACTACTTCAAGAGCAAATTGGACCTGAGTCTTCCTAGCGAAGGGAATAGCTCTTGCAGTTTTTATCATTGCTCCTGGATGAAGGACATCTTTAAGCGAAACGCCTAGAGCGACTCAGTGGAGAAAGGCTTATTGCCTCCGAGAAGTGATTTGGAGGATCTGAAGAAGACACTGAGAGGCAAGCAACCTAAAGGCAGCCAAACAAAGCACTAGTTGCAGGACCTGGGTGAACACATTAGGATGTAGGAAAGCAGCCTTCAATCTATATTTGTCCGCTCAAATGAGTCGCTTGAGGACTCAATTATTTTCTGTATGAACAATATTTCTGTTCATAAGTGAGAAAGGAGTCCCAAGGCAGAGTGCATACCTTGATCACAGACTGTTTTCTGCTGGCTAGAAAGCAAACAAGGGGAGGGATAAACATGGTGTCTTTTGAATCTGTGCTTGACAGACAAGTTCCTTGTCCTCTAATTGCTGTTTGCAGCAGTACAGACACCTGAGGCAGCTGTGGAAAATCACAAAGATGAGAAAGGCTTTTATGTTGTACAAGGGCATTCAGGAAAGCATTCAGTTTGTGGGTTCAGGTGCAAAGTCTAAAATAAATAAAAAGCTTATTTTGTACTCGTTAATGTGGGCACATGAGTCCAAAGAGGGATCTGTAATTTCCAGTCTGTGACTGACAGCTCTGGTGAGGGTCAGATGCAAAGTCCAGGCAAGTGTTCTCCATGCACAGGTGTGATAAGGAGCATTTTTTCAGAACCCACGACAAAGGCAACGTATGTAACTTTTCTTTAAGCCACACTAAACAGCTGCTATGGCAGCTTGAGTCAAGAAAATAAGTTTCTTTACTTTGATCAGCTCTACTTTTTTCACTTTCACCAGTTTCCAGGTTGGGAGTGAGGCAACTGAGACTCAGTTCCTTGGTCTAGGTAACGCTGTGCCCAAATGCTAAACTGTTCTATACCTTACTTTCTCAATCTGTAAAAGGAGGAATGCTATGTGAATAAAATCTCAGATAAGAGAGCTATGATGAAGACAGATTTTATTATTTGGTTTTGCAATGCATTATGACATTCTCATTTTCTTTATTTCTTCAAATGTCACTCAAGTCTGAGCAGCAATGGAGCTTTTGTTGAGCTGCATGGAGAAAAGGCTACTGACTTATTCAGCCTTTGTCTGGCATATCCATAGGAAGTTCCCAGGACTGCTTAGAGAATGGAGATAGGTGTTTTCTGTACTCACCCTCCATTCCTTGGGGGAACTGGACTGGGCTTCATGCAGTATAAAAGCAGGCTCCAAGATGATCTAGGTGAGTATCTCCTTTGTACAATTACTCAGAGCAGCAGGTTGCCTGAGACTGCAGGTCAGGGGCCTGCAAATTTGCCAGAGTGGAGATTGCACAACCTCACTGCCAGTTATGTTTGAATATCAAGACTTAAGTAGTGTTCTCTTCCTACCCAGGTGTTTGTGTACTTCCTGGCTGTGTCCTGTCCTTGGGAAGTTACACGTGTACAGGGCAGAAGAGTGTTACAAAGAGCTGGAACTGATCAGCCACCAGGTTGCTAGTTTCATCAGTGAGATGCTGTAGGAGTGGACACTGTATCTTGTACAAAAGAAGTGAGAGAAAAGATTATGATGAGTTACCTTGGCCTGTAATAAACCCTCTCTGAATGTGGCTGCTTTCCGTGAAGCTCCTGTCCCACTCTGGGTCATATTCCTGGCCTGTCTCCTCTTGCACCGTCAGAGAAATGGGGTTTCCCTATTTCTTTTCTACTCTTTTATTTTCCAGCTTCTTGACGCAAACAATTTTTTAGAAATATCTCATGTCTGATACTTGTCTTCAATGTTTTCAAACCATCAAGTGAAACACTTTAGATCCATTCAGTTTCAATGGTTGAACGCCAGTAGTTTTCAAGTTTCTCATTTGGTAATTTGCAACCAGCTGTGGAGGAATGAAAAGGAAATCATCAGTGGAGCAGAGAACTCATATTTTGACATTCCTGAACATCCATACAGAGAAAAATCAGGCCGAGTTCATCCCAGTCCAGTCTTGAGGGAATGAGCAGGAACTCTGACAGGAAAATTACAAATATCTCATATTCGTGTGATTGTTCCTACATGATCTGCACTCACCCCTTCAACAGCTTGCAGTCTCCAGAAGATTTCAGTAGATTCCCTAATCAGTTGTGTTAGATTTAGCTTTGTGTATAGCCTATTCCCTACATGACCAAGGCCTTAATTTTTGAAACAAGCTCTCTTCCCTGTAATAAAATGTGAAAATGACATTTCAAAGATAAAAGGGCTTGTATGTGCAGAGCTTTTGCACTTAAGGGTTTAACCAAAGGCTTAATGCTATGACAGCCAGAAAGTTGGAGTCAAGGAAACAATAAAATTAGGAAAAGTGCAAGAGTATGGTAACAGAGTTTATTAAAGTGCATGCCACTTGGACTTAATCAGGAAATTCGTTTATTCAGGAAATCTCTTGGAGCTAACCTAATTTAAGCCTAATGACATTTAATGGTGATAACTATGGCTTGGTGAGGATGATAATTCCATTTAATTGGGATGCCTCCAGGTGATGCAATGGTGTTTGTGTGTGTCTGTGACAACGGCAGGCTGGTTCTGACTGTTTATGTACCCAGCAGCAGCGTTCAGTCTCTGTCTAGCCGCCAAGCACCAAGGCAGCCCAAGAAAAAAGGTTTGAAAGTCCTTCACTGCAGCTTGAATTTGGCAAAAAACATAATGCCGGCAATGTTAGTTAGTCTCTTGGCTTCTATCCCCCATCCGCTTCTTCCCAGGTGGACTGTATTCTTGGCCACCTTCACAGCATCCTCACCTAATGTCTGAGGACCCATCCTGTGCATGTAAGTTTGCTGCAAAGCTTCCTAAAGAGTGACATGAATATTACACTAGCATCTGGTGTCAGATGGAAATTCAGGCTCATCAGGATGAAGGCTATCCATAGGCGTGTTGCAGAGGAGAGACTTCTAAGGCAAATTGCCAGCAGTCTCTGTTTTAGTAATAGAGATTTAACCTCCATATCTCTTTTGCAGCCCTTGCTGTTGAATTAACAGCCTTTGTGTTTGTCTATGCTGTTTCTGTAGCACCAGCATTCAGCTTATTATTGAAAAGCTCTTTGGAATATCTTGAATACGAAAGTGTCCAAGAAAGACAAATTTCCATCTTTTAAAACTCCTTTCTGAGTCCTAGAGGAGTATGATTGTGAGAAAATTTGGCCATTTCAGTTCCTTTTGTAGGACTCACTACATCCACAAAGCATAACACTTAGATCTTGTCTGCACACAAAAGTGGCATTGATTTAAATAATCAAGTTTAAAATTAATTTAACTGAACTGGTGTAACCTTTTTACGTGGACTTCAAGTCAATTTAAAAAGAGCCTTTTATCTTTATTGCTCAAGGGTAGAGTCAGATAATCATAAGTGATAGAGTGTCAAGAAGTTATTGTCTCTTCAGATGAAGCCTACTGTCCTCTCTGCAGGAAATTTCATATCCCATCCCCACTCTGCCTCAGCTGGAATTGAGCCTTTCACCCCATTGCACCCCATGACTTTTCAAGTGTTCTCAGTTTCCTGCATTGCAATTAAAAAGAAAAATTGATGGCTCTTCCACCACTGAATCTTCAGCTTTCTGGCCTCCATAATGAAGCAGCATCAAAAAGAGCAAAGGGAATATTTTCACTTCAGGAAGCCTGTACGGCAGCAGTAGGAAGAGGCATCTTAAAAAAACCCCAAGCTATAAACCAGAACAAATTCTTCACTAGTATAAAGAACTGCAGGTGTCTTGATTACAATGAACTTCAACTTATTTGTATCAGTAGAGAATTTGGTATCAAAACCTTTGACACAACATTCATGACATATAAGAAGGGGAGGAAGCCAAGAAAAATAGACCTTCATCGAAAAGTGTATGCGCACACGTGTATGCGAACATTTTCTTTCCTCAATATGTGGATGCCTTTTAAGAGGGGGCATAATGCTTATCCTCTTGAATTAAGAGGGGCATAATGGTTGTGCTTGGAAATGTCACTGCATACAGTGCAGAACTTCTGCTGAGAAGAAGAAAACACAGGCAGAAGAGTACTGTGATTAGAGAGACATGTGCAGTTGAGTAAGAAAAGAGTTTTAATAATATCACAAAAACTGGTAAGAATGGTTAAAAAGAATTCCACTTCAAGTGAGACATGCTGATATTTCAGTTTTCCACATGTTCAGTTGGATGAGTGATTGGATCTCTCCTGAATATTTCTAAATACTGCATTTTAAAATAAATACGTTAATTTTTCTCAGTCTTAAACTAGAATTTGCTATCTATTTTAAAACAGAAAGGTCATCTTGACCTCTTAAATAAAACATTTTAATTGAAAAGAAGCCGACATGTAAAGCCAAAGGAAAATACCAGAGGAGCTAGCCTTTTTCTGCAAAAAGCTTCATTTCGATGAATCAGCATGTTCTGACAAGAATTTATACAAAATATCCCTGTTCTGCTCCAGGCTTGAATACTGGTTCTTTACTGCAGCCTCTCCAATGCTAATACAGCAGATCATATCCAGTTTGCTGGATGTATTTGGCTGATGGCTAACAGTGTGCTCCTGGAATAAGTCACATAAAATTGGGGGCTTACACAACCTTCAACACAGATGGTCGTTCATGTGAAATATAAAGGGACCTAGGATTTTAGTCATATATATATGTATGTATACAGACATACATATGTGTACACGCATCCATATGGATATATATGGATGGATTCGGCTGTCTCTGCATTTGTGGCACAGTCGCTACAAGAATAATGGAACTACCTGCATTTCTTTATTTAATTTACCTGAACAAAAGAAACACATTCCTTCTCACCTCAGGTTAGGAGACACCAGAACTACTAAAGACTGTGTCTCCCAACCCCTAAAGAAGAACCTGCTAGCAGTGGGGAACATCTCAGAGGATGTGACCTCCCTCCCCTACACTCAGTAGCTCAGCCAGAGCAGTATTTCATTGGTACATTATTATGCACAGAAGTGCACACTCAAGCCATTTCTGTTTACTCAGAATAGTGTTTACTGAAATATGTTCTGCAGTTTACTGTTCCTTATGGAAGATAATATTGTATATACAAGAGCAAATTGAATATATGTATTGCAGTAATTGCCATCATGCCCAGCAAGTTGATGTGTTTGAATACTCAAAATAGATAAGGTTTCTCTAAGGATTTACCCCTCAATGCGTTCACCAAATTTAATTTTGTATTGTTACTCACAATTTCTTCTGGCATATTACTTATAAAAGAAAAAAAATTGCAGTTAATACATTCTTTGAAAAAATGTTACACATGCTTCCCACAGTCTCCACCCTAGGGATCTTTGGAAAGCAGTTTTATTTTTCCTTCGTGCAGTAATGGATTTCATCACTGAAAGAGCAATCCAGGGCCATTATTCTAGAATGGGATTTGGGGGAAGCTGAATGCTGACTATGCAAATCCACACCCCTCGTGTACTTTAAGTACCCTGATGCATTTGTTCAGTATTTGGTAACGCAATTAGGTGGTGAAAAATTGACCTAGTTACCAGATACTGCTGGGAAGGGGTTTGAAGAACAGTCAGCATTTAAATGAAGATAGGAAGATATCTATGAGAATGGAAAAGCTTAGGGGAAAAAAAAATAAAAAAGGAGACAAGGTTTCTCCTTTTGTGATTCATATGAATTTCTGATACAACATGGCAGGAAGCAGAGACTGAAGCAAAGCACAATGAAAAAATATAGGCAAGCTTGTCTGGCCAAGAGTTGTGTTCCAGCCCTGGTGTGAGAGCATTTGCTATACATGCAGGTGTACCGATCCCCCCCTGCCATCACTCATTGCCTCCCCATGGCCCTACATGTACTCCTTCCTCAACAGTCCTCCCACTTTGTTGGCATTCCCATTCTATTGCTTCTTTTCACAGAGCCTTCTATCTCTCTGGCTTTTCATCCTGGAGCCCCAGTTTTACCAGAGAAGTTAGCACTATGAACAAGTACCTATTACAGAATGACATCTATCAAGTAACTTTTTTGTTTAGTCTGAAAGCTAGCTGATTACAGCACTGTAGATAGTCCATGTAAAGCACAAAATTTAGCAACTCAACAGAAGTATTTCAAAATAACAGCATACTCAGTATGCACACTTCTCAAGAGAAAGGGAGAAGAGCAAACTGCAGATAACAATATGTCATCTGATGGGCCACCAGGAAGGATTTCTACATCACTGTTGAGAGGGATGTAAGAACTCTATGAACAGGGAAGAACCACTTGCCCAGTTTTCAGTTGTTTCTATGTCCCCAGTGTTCTGACCCACTGATGTGCACTGTTCTTGCACCACTGCTTTCTTATCAGGAGATCCTGCTTGAGTCTCCTCTACCCAGGATGCTAAGGCATCATGTGAGCTTCTCTGTTCTGCCCTCCTTTCCTTTCCTAATTCAAGTAAATCCACTTTCATGTTCCCTCTGGTTCTGGCTACTGGCTTTGAAGTCCCCTCTCCCTCCTCCCGAGCCTTCCTGACAGGAGGAAAAGAAGAGAAGCAGGATTTTACAATAAACAGCAAGAGAGTTTTGTGGCACTAATCAACATTTGCAAATGAAGATTAACAAAAGTGCAAACAAGCCTATGCGATAACTCCATGGTTTGACCTAATCTTAATGAAATCTACAAGATCTATTTATATAAATAAAAACTAATTTTCTTGCTTTCAACATGGTGCAATTTGTGCACGTAGATTACAAGTGACACACACAATTGTTTTGCCTGCATAAGTGCCCCAACTTTAAAGAGCTTACTGACAGCTCCCTGCAAAGTGAAGACATGCAGCTGACAGAGCTGTCTCAACTATATTCAGCTCCAGTAGGAGGGCTTCCTTGCTTTTCTTTAAAAAATACATTCCATTTAATTCCTTACTCCCTGAGGACATCAGGCAAGACTGAATGCTGAGAGGAGGGGAATCTCTGTAAGCTGGTATGCAACGGAATAAGGACAGAGAGGGATAAAATAGTCTGAAGAGCTTTGGGATTCCCCATTGGGAAGCATGACTTGAGCTCACAGTATTTTGCATATTACCCAAAAGGGCTGAACATTTGGAAATGTATGCACATGGAAATGTATATTTACCTTAAAAACATTCAAATGGAATGATCTAGCAAAGCTCTGACACACTAGCATGTGTCCATGAAGCAGAAAGATCACAGGGAAGGGGCTGGTAGCTGAATCAGGAGACGTCAGCTCAAGGAAAGATTCAGTTGCCTTGTGCACAAAACAGTTCCCATCTCATGTGGTGGGAGATTTGTGTGTCATTAGGTGTCCATCTATTCAAACAAATATATAATAAGGTGAACGCAGAACAAGTGTTCCAAACTGAGGACAAGGAGGTCTCTGAGAACTACCATGTATATGTAACTGCACAATCCTTTACATCTTCCTACAAACACGCCCTCCATAGAAATATGAAAGTCAGACTTCTGTGGTTTCTTTATCTCTACTCCACATGTTGTGTTGCAACTTCAACTACAGTCCACTTATCAGTCTGGAAATAATGCTTAAAGTGTTCTTTAAGTTCTACAGAGGAATAAAAAGGCCCTTACCCTTTTCTTGGGCATATCACAACTGACATGTACCAGCAAATGAAGCAGGAAAGAAACAGAGGAGTAAGTGAGGTGGTTGTAACCTTCCCCAGAAGTTTCTTTGGATTGCTGACACCTTAATATCTTACGAACTAGTGAATAGAGGTCAAGCAAGAGAACACAGTCGTAAGAATACCATGGAAGGCAATGATTTCACTGAAGACATTTTAGCATCTTGCCTACTGTTCTGTCTGCTCATACGTGGCAGACTTCTGCTAATTTGGTTTGACAATAAACTTTGAGAGCTGTCAAGTGCTGAAATATCTCTGTGTATCTGCATTCATGTTTGCTTATTGTAACCCGTCAGATAACTTTCCATCCCACAGGTTAAGAAGAAAAGAAGTAGTGCTAGATAGTTTTCTACTTGGTATTGCCCTTGCATCATTCATGATGGGCTTTCATGGCAAATTAAAGTTTGAAGAGTCACAAGCCTTTTACCACTGCATTTGCCTATCTTTCATAGACAGTTACTGCTTATTGCTGTGGGCTATCCATCTGTTTCTGTAGAGATCTGCCCACCATATATTTTTCCCATATCTACATCTGCAATATTTATGCTTACCATTTTTGTGCATTTGTTTATCTGTTTCTATTCCCTCTGTCTTTTCTTGTGTATGTGCGTTTATGTAAGGAAGGAGCAGTATATCACTGTCTTCATGTATCAACAAAACCAAGGCAGTTACTTGAGGCTAGAAACATGAAGAACACATGAAGCCTCAGAAATCATAAATACACATACAGTGTCTTCAAACACTCATTACAGAGACCAACGGTGGCCCTCAAGGGGAATCAAGTGTCTAGGCACCATTGTGTTCCCAGGAAAACCTCTTTCAGGGTCTCTGAAGATATCAGAGGCCGTAAAGCCTCTGTCAGTCAATAAAAATGGGAGCATCTGCCTGCTTCATGGGAAGGTGGAAGCAAAAGAGTCAGTTGGACAGGGCTACCCACCAAGGTGTGGAGTAGACACTTGGGTTCAGGCCTTTTTTGAGGAATATTTCATATGTATTTTGCCTGTGGGAATTATAAAGTAAGCAAAAAGCTAATTTTGGTACTGACATCAGTCACCCCTCAAAATCCAAGGTCAGTCCTAAGACCTGAAGTCAACAGAAGGAACAAAATGAAAACAAGCCACTGGCAAGGACTGAACTGGTGACTAGCAGCACTAAGAAGCTCTCTTTCCACCAGTCCTGATGAGCATTGCTATTTCATGTTTATTTGTTGTGATGGCTTTAATCATATGCTGGCTGTTTACAGACACAGTGGAGTTATTATTTCTGCCTGAAGGTGGAAAAAATCAAGAGAAAGGAGAAAATCTGAGCTCTTTATTCAAACATATCCCATAGCAGAAATTACATTTATAAGGAGGATTAGAAAAGATGACAGCATGGTCCTTTGAAAGAGAGAAGGTAAGTTGCTTGGTTGTACTGGCCTCCTTGAAGAAAATAAGAGGATGAGGTAAACTAGTGGGTATCAGAAGAAAAGGGAGGATACATGAGCTTTCATCTTGGTTTTTGTTTGCATCCTTGAGCAGTTTATATGATGTTATTTAGAGCTACAGTAACTTCTACACATCTGTTTCCTTGGACACTATGGTTTTCAAGCTATGGATTTGTGGTCCATAAATGAATATAATTAATGCCTCTGGTACAGGTAATGTAAGCCTTGCTTATACACCTAAAAATGGGCCAGACATCATAGACTACAGATTGAGAGCTACTGCGCCAATACATACTTATACGTAATATTCACCATCACCACTTTGTAGAAATAAATGTATGTTAAGTCCCCTCCCTGACACCTCTACAGAGTAAAAAGAAATTGTTTAATTCTTGCTTTCAAGTTTTCAGGAAATGGAAGGTAGATTTAGAAGACACAGTAAGCAGCTATTTCAGTGCAAACTCAGAAGAAATCTGTTACAGGAAAATTGCAAGTTACTGCCTAGGGCACAAGAATCTGACATGTCAGTCTCCAGAAATGAAAACACACTTCTGAGATTCAAGCTTTTCCTGAAACATATATACTGAGATTTTATCTAGTATTAACAACACTATTTTTTAAGCTTAATGTAACAGAAATAAGCACTTACCTTGTAAAGAGCATTTGCACTAATTCACTACCAGGTTACTTCTCAGGAATTCATGACCTTGGATGCTGTTTTGTATCAGTTGACACTAAATGGGATAAAAAAAATATAACGTCAATGTAAAATCAATGATTAACCACTCCAAATAACACTTACTGCTGATTTCTATTGAGAGTATTGGCTGTCTTTTCACTTTAAAATTGGTGCATAATTCAAAGCTTTCAAAACATACCTGCACACTAGCAGAGTCACAGAACCATTAAGTGGTACAGAAGAGTGCAACTACCTCCTTTTGTTTTGCCACTGAAGAATAGGAAAAAAACACCTCAAATTTGGTTTATTTATGGGCGGTTTTCAACAGCTACAGGTTGCTGGATGGAAATGTAAACTTGAGTAAGGCACAAAGGTCAGGCGCAAAGGGTAATAGTGAATGGGGTGACATCGGACTGGTAACGTGTCACCAGTGGGGTTCTGCAGGACTCCACCTTAAGCCCTGTGCTCTTTGAGATCTTCAGAAATTACTTGGATGCAGGATTTGAAGGGATACTGAGCAAGTTTGCAGATGGCACAAAACTGGGAGGAGCTGTTGACTGCCTTAAAGGCAGGGAGGCCTTTCAGAGAGACCTCGACAAATTAGAGGGCTGGGCAATCACCAACCATATGAAGTTCAACAAGGGGAACTGCTGGATTCTTCACCTTGGGATGGGGCAATCCCAGATGTACAGACACACTGGGGAATGAGAGGCTGGAAAGCAGTGCCATGGAAAGCGATCTGGGGGTTCTGGTCGATGGCAAGTTGGACATGAGTCAGCAGTGCCCTGGCAGCCAGGAGGGCCAACCCTGTCCTGGGGGGCATCAGGCACAGCATTGCCAGCCGGTCGAGGGAGGGGATTGTCCCGCTTTGCTCTGCTCTGGGGTGGCCTCACCTTGAATATTGTGGTCAGTTTGGGGGCACCGCAGTATAAGAAAGATATTAAACTATTAGAGAGTGTCCAAAGGAGGGCAATGAAGATAGTGAAGGGCCTTGAGGGGAAGCCACAGGAAGAGTGGCTGAGGACACTTGGTCTGTTCAGCTGGAGAAGAGGAGACTGGGGGGAGACATCACTGCAGTTATAACTTTCTCGTGAAGGGAAGAGGAGGGGGAGACCCTGATCTTTTCTCTGTGGTGACCAGTGACAGGACCTGAGGGAATGGCCTGAAGGTGTGTCAGGGGAGGCTTAGGTTGAATATTAGAAAAAGCTTCTTCACCCAGAGCGCATTGGAGTGCTGGAACAGGCTCCCCAGGGAAGTGGTCACAGCACCAAGCCTGACAGAGTTCAAGATGGTGTGACTCTTGCAGATGGTCCTGTGCAGGGCTAAGAGTTGAACTTGATCTTTATGGGTTCCTTCCAACTCAGCAGATTCTGTGATTCTGTGAAGATTGATGATATTTTGCCATCTATTCAAAAATCACATTAAATAAAAGGCTTTGGAAAGTTTCTTTTTTGCCCCTCATTTTACTGAAACTTGTTTATATTATGGATGAGTTAAGAGTTTCTTGTCAAAATTCTAAGGTGAAAAAATCCTCATGTTTTCCTTTATGGGGGGAAAAAGTCAAATGCCAAAGTACTTTAGCACAAAACCAAATAATATGATTCACTATTTCTTCTTTTGCCAATTCACCTGAGAGTTCATTTAGGTCCCTGATCTCTCCAGCCTCTCTGTAGCAAGTTCACTATTTGGACCACGATTCCCAGCATCCATTTATCTAGTGTCTGTGGTTGTGGAAATGTGGGAGCAAGCTTCTTTTATGAATTAGATGATGACAGAAGAAAACTAACTACAGCATGAAACATCACAGCAGACTGCCCAAGAAAAATGCAAGAGAAGCCAGGTTTAAAGGTATTTTGCACCTGGCACACTCCCAGAGGCCGACATGGGCATCTTATAATTGAAGATCCCATTTTTCTGGTGGAAAACTCCCCAAAACCTTTTGCCATACAATCTCTGACCAGCAGTTTCAGCCACTGAGATGAGTCACCCCCTTCATGCACAATGATCTATTCATACTTAAATTGATAGAAGCACAATTTGAAATGTTAATGAGCTGGGATACATGTAACAAGGTTGTATGTCCTTCTGGAGAGACCTAGCTTTATGTGTTCGCATCCTTTCTCTGAGGTTTATTGGGGTGTTCTTGGGTTTTGTGGTTTGGGGTTTCTTTTTGGTTTTGGTTTGTTTGTTTGTTTGTTTGTTTGACTGGGGAAGGAGTAAATTTTGCTTTAACACTGTCCTCAACTCCAGGTATTTTTAAAAAGTTTTTTTGTATAACATCTGCTCTTCAAATTTTCAAAGTATGGTCACAAAGTAAGCGAATAAATTTTCCTGTTGTAATGAATTTGTTTTTAATGAACATCACGTGAAATTCACATGTGCAGCCTGCAGCATAAAGCTCTGTAATTATCTGAGAGCTACTTTTCAGATTTCATTGTGTTCTCCTTCTTGCTAAAGCCGCAATTGCATATTATCACTGCTATGCTGTTTGCTTTGTTTTTAACCCTGCATGGCATCAACAGCAAGATGGTGAGGTAGAAGATACATCGTAATGAAAACCTCCTTTTCTTCACCCCTATATGTCTCTTGAGCGCTCCCGTGATGATGAGACTGGGACACCAATAAGAATCAATGAGAAAATTACTGTGTGTCTCAGGGAATGGTGGTTTATGGACCTAACAGAGGGGCCACACAATTAGAAGATCCATGCAAGGGTGCAGTCTGTGTGGGATAGTGATAGTGGCATTAGTAGTCCCTATATATTAAGACTTGGTGCTGGCTTGTCACTAAAAGAACAGCTGGCTGCAAGGAAGCCAAAGCTCCCTCTCCAACAGCAGTACAGACTGTTGCTGTCTATTCTCATATATTGTGAATACAGATGCCTATAGTATCAGTGACAAACTCAATAAGCTATTTCAGATCCCATCAGGCGGCTCTGCTGTTTCCATGTTTCCAGGGAATAGCTTCCAAGTTCACCAGCCCTCTCTTCTTTTTATGCAGAGTAGGAGGAAGGAAGACCTTTTGAATAAATCATACTTGAAGTTTCTAGGCCAAACCATTCATGAGCTGTTGTGTGACAGCAGAGCAAGAATTATTTCAAATTGTTCCAGATATGATTGACACCAAAAATTTCAAACTCCCTATTTTACAGGCTGCTTCTCTGCTTTTCTTGTAGTGTACCCACAAATAAATTATCCCCCTTCCAGAGTCTAGACATGTGACTAACTTTTCAGAATATGAAGTAAGACAAACTATAATTCTCAGATATTCTGCCAGTGAGTGCTGTGGAGGCGCCTTCATATATTTCCTAATTAATGGACTTTTACTTCTAAATTAAACTGGCTTATAATAAATAAATTCTGGCTACAGTCTTAATTATGCAGAGCTTACTTCTTCTCACTAATCAAAACCTCTACTGAAGCCCAAGTATTCACAATAGGTCATCATGATCTGAATCAGTGAGTTGTCACAGGTGGAATGCTATATTGTCCTTCCTTCATTACATTTAATGAAAATGTGTGTGCTGAGAAAATTGCTTTGAATAGAGCTGAACAATTAAGAGAACCAGATGTATATAGGGAAGTGGGGAGGGAAAAGCATTCCTGCTGAATTCCTTGGATGTGTTTAGGCAAGCTTCACATTTCAAAGCAAAATTCCTGTTGCCTTGTTTTCTAGATTGTAACCCCAGAGCAGAAGCAAGTCTGCTGAGATATGAACCTTCAGGGAGGGAAGAATAAGAAAGACATTCCCACGAGAAAAGCAGGAGTAAGAACAGGGAGAAAGAGTTGTAACTGTGAGACAAAGAATTAGACGACAGGGCTCAGAAAACTATTATGAGGAAGGAAGATGAGTGGAAAGAACGCTGAAGGATCAGAATAATTGCAGTTTCAGCTGCTTGGATTAAGAACATTTTTATTTTATTCTTTTTCTTTATGTACACAGAATACACAGTCAGTCTGTCTGTGTGACATTGTATCCCTTCCCCACAATGACTGTTGAACCTGCTGCCTGATTTCAAGCCAATTTAATAGAAAGAGAGAGAGAAAGTAATTAAGCTGGTAATTTATAATAAAAATAGCTGTCTAGGAAGAAGAGACTTTGAGAGCCATAAATGTGAGACAAACTGCAAGAGGAGCTAACCTTTTACTGGAGACTAGAGAATCCATGCAGAATGCATCATGGATAGATTCCCTAAACACAACCAACACTTCAGAAGTTATATTCCCCTGTAAATTGCAGCTGAGAACAATATACAAATTTATATTGTTGATTCTAGTGCTCACTTCTTTGTTATCATCAATGAAACCTCAAGTAGCCTCACTGGGTTTTTGAAATTATATTAATAGAAGGGCCATATTTTTCGGTGTTGTGGGCCCTGCAATCAGTGTGTAGCCCAGGAATTCTCCCTCAGACACAGAAATTACTTACCTTTTGGATGTGATTACTACTGGCAATGCACAAAGAAGTTCCACATACCTGTGTTTAGGACTACCATAGCAAATATTTACTGGAAAATACAAAATGTGTAGACAGTGAAATAAGCCCTGGTTTTAAGTCGACTTATCTATGGCTATATATAAAGGAATACATAGATTAACAAGAAACCAAAGTCAGGTCTTTCTCTTTATACTTATATATATACACTCCCTGTTAATTCCAACTAAGTTACATTATACATATTTGCAATAAAGCTTAAAATTTTCAGCCAACTGCTACCTGACCATAACAGACACAAACCTTGCACTAGTCTGGTTTACATTGCTAGAAGAGATTTAAGCACTCTGGATGAGATTCTCAGCTAGTGAAAACCACTGATTCTGTGCTGAGTTTCATCAGTTGCACCAATTAACCTCCGCAGAGAAGCTACCTCTTGCTGTTTCTCCATGGGCTGAGGAAGGATTTCATTACCACTCATCACAGCTACTAGTATGGGTACAGACTATTAAATAATATTCAGTTCATACAAAACAACAAGAAGAAACCTGCATACCCACCAGCTGCATTTCTTTCCCTCTGTTCTCTATCCAGTTTTACTTTCCATAAAGGAAATAAACTGTCAAACCCTGAACGGAGTCAGAGATTTTTGCAAAGAAAACACTGCTACAAGCACACTGCATGATTGCCAGATAATTCATATAAACTTTCAAGGCTGCAAAAGTATATCGGTCCTTTAGCTCCAAAACACATAGTTCATCATTCTCTCCTTCCTCAATTTACAATGCCCTGAATCCAGTTTTTTTCCCTCTGTGCATTTCAAAATATGCTTGTAATTACTATTCAAATCCCTTTCCTATTTCTAGTATATTGTGTCCTGGGTTTCAAAGACATAAGGGAGTTAGATGCATTACTCTCTTAGGCTGCTTTGAAACTTCAGCTCATAGCACTAAGAGATTATTTATTATTCAGTGTGTACATACATCCCATATAAGCTCATAAACCATGTTGTTAAACACAAACTTCCATACATGAACTCTCCCTAGATTATATCATCTATGCATGTCATCATTCAAAAGGATTGATCACTCTGATCCTAATGGATAGACAGAATGTGCTTCAACACATACTACCGGTACAAGATTTTACCATCCTCTGACATAACCAAAATAGGCCTGTGAGTATAGTCAGTCATAGTCCTTTACAGCATGTTTGAGAAAAACCTGCAATATAAGTCCAATGGTGTACTTCTATCAGAACCAAACAAAGAGCAGAAGGAAGCTTATAAAAGAAAAATAAATTAAGAAACTGTGATGGTGAATGATGGAGGGTTATGTGGCGATGGGGAATATGTTGTCAGACATACCATCCATCTCCAGCCATTCCGACTTTTTTGAGCAGTAGAACTTTCATAAAGAAAGCAGAATAATGGTTTTCTGATCATTAGCTGGACCGTAGCAAAATGCACATCAGCCATAACTCTCTTCTATAGAAGCTTTTTGTTTGGGAATAATGCAAATTATCCTCATTACAATCAGATGGGATGGTTGTTAATATCTTTGCATAATTAGAAGCTATTTTCCTTAAATGCAGTTTATGCATGAACTTTCCAAGGAGATTTATCTACTGGGGTAACACTGAGTCATTTTCATCTGGAGTGACACACTGAAGGTTACACAACTCAACATTTTAATTTAGTTTTAAAGATGAACCAACTCACACCCTACATATGGTAAGAATTTTGGTCTCAGTCTATATATGTGCTAAGGGCACTTTGCTAAATTCAAGTGCATGAATGGTCCCAAGGACAAACATGCCCAAATGAATTTCAAAGCCATAAATGATCAGCACCTAGCAGGAATTATGTTCCTTCACTGCAATGCTGAAGTACTTCCTCTGCAATTGAGTTTGCATAACGAGGTGTCAGATGGAGGCATTTTCTTACTTTGCTGAAAAGCCCCTTTTGCCTCCAGAATAAATCACTTTTAGGACTAACTATGAAGAATAAGAACTTATTGGTGAGAGGGTATCTTAAGACATTTGATCCAACCTTGGTTAAAGTATTGCTGTGCCATGTATCATGTCCACTCTAGTCCTAGAAAAGCCAGTGGCCCTACAGTATTTTCAAGGATCTGTCTATAACTTACTGCCCCTATTCTGCAGTCAGGAAGACCTAGGATCAGAATTTGCACATGCTGATTCTCTGCCTCTCTTGGCTATTAATTTTTGAGCAGAAGAGCACAGTTGTACCTGGGACCCCAGAAATACCAAGACCAAGGCGTAGGTCTGCACCTAAACAGGTGTATCAACTTCAGTGATGCTTTTAAACATAAAATAGGAGAGTAGCAAAGCTTTTGGATTGAAATGGGTGATGTGGATTTGGTATAAAACAACAAAACTCTTAGCAAGGGCTAGATGAAAAGAAAAACTTTCCAGGACAATGCATGTTCTGCATAGAAAGCCCATTAGTGACAACAGACAAGGCTGGGGAGAAATTCCAATTGCTTCTGCTACTGGTCTTAAATTCTGAAATCATCATTGCTCAGCCATGCTAGCAAGTCCCTTCACTGCTAGAACTGTGATGAAGAAGCTAGAACAAGATGAGGTTTTAATTGTTATTACATTATTTTTGTGGTTTTCTTTATCATACAAATGGTTTCAGCTTTCCATCAGACTGTAGTTATTGTTGTTTACTAGATCCTTGCACACCTTCTGCCTAAGTACTTTTAAGGTCAAAAGAATGCCTACCGTAAGAGAGGAAGATAAAATAAAATGGGGTTCACTGGTCTATAAAATAACAAAAAAAGCTTGAAATAGGGCTTGAAATCTCCTGTGAAAGCATCGACCTAAACCGTGAGCCCTGCAATGAAGCTCTTGATAAGGGTGGCGGAGACAATGTATGGCTGTAAAGGAGGGACAGTCTGCCCACTTCCCACACGGTGCCTCAGGTGGGTGAACAAACTGCTGCAGACAAGTACCAAATGCTATTTGAAATGTGACAACTGACTGTTTCTGGGAAACAAAATATCCCAATCTGAGCTCCAGAGGAAGAGACTTCCCTTTGTAATGGACCAAGACCAGGCAAAGAAGTTGAAAAAAATCAGAACAATAGGGACATTGCTGCAGTTAAGAAGGTCATACTGCTTCAGAACTGTAGAGAGAGGGGAATATTATTTCAGTGAAAACTAGTCGAAGGGGTATGGGTGACTACTGTGAGATCCTGAACACAATACCTGCCTCAGGAATTGATTGGCTGCAGATCTATGAGCAGCTTTAATGACAATGTTTTCCCAGTTATTTTCCTAAGCTCACAGATGCCCTTAGATTTGGCAGCATAGTAGCAAATAGAATATTGCTGCTTTCATTTCAAGGAACAAGAAATTTTGCCACTGTTAGTCTGGTCCTCAAGGGAGGTAGACTTTGTCACTGGCAATTTCCCCACAAGGGTCTTAACAGGACAACAGTGATGGGCCTATCTCTGCCACAGGGAGCATGCCATGTCCTGTCTCTTTCTCTGCCAGGCTGCTGCTTGGGCTGAGACATTTCTGGGGAGCAAGAACCTCCACTGATATGACAGGACCATTGAAAGTGCTAGGGGTTCCTGCCTTTCCTTTAAGCTCTTGAAGGCATAAAGAAGGCCTCTAGAGGTGAGAAAGGAAAGGATCCCTCTCACAGAGTTCAAAGTGTGGTTTTCCCAATGGCCCTAAAGGGAAGTTTGAACCTCCGAACTGGAACATTAATTGCCAGAGCTGAGAGTGGGTAAGATAAAAAAAGGAGTGACACTGTATATTAAAACCTGTCTTTTTATATCTCTCTAGACATAATGTGACTTGACATCACATCATCATCCAGCAGAGCATCCAGAGATGGCAATGGAAATAGCCTGTGCAAGCACTTGGAGACGCTGAAACCCCAAAGTACATCAGGGACTCAGCAAGCCAAGGGACAACTCTAGTTCCCAGCACAAACGTTGCTCACAGCTGAAGAGAGATGAAGAGGCTGCCTTCTGGGGATGTCATCCAGGGTCGTGAGGTGTCACTCACACAGAAATCAAGAGGCCTTGAAAAAGCTTCCTGCTGTGACCAAAAGCACTGGATAGAGCTCAGACCCTTTAGGAGCCAGTCATGGCCTTTTGGGACACAAGTCATTTGGAGGTGCTGACAGCTGCTGCTGGCACTCCTGTTATAGCAGGAGCTGGGGTAGGGGCCAGACAACATGGGTATGGATGGCCAGGGTTCATGTCATTGCTTCAAGACCTGACACCGTACCTCCTGTCTGCCTGATTCTGGTGGGGCATGGGGCAGCTTTGCTCACTTACGTCCTTATCTCATAGAGGGTAAAGCGGGTGTCACAAAGTCAAGAGGGGAAAAAAGAAAATATTTTGTTCCAGATTTGAGAATGGGTAAGGAAACAGAAGGATTGGACTTTTGTGGGTTTATCTCTCAGCACTATACATGTGTGATTGGTCTGCCCTGTGGGGTACAGTGCATGGTTGTAGCTTTCATGTGTCTGCAAAAATGGACAATAGTATAATGGGTATTAAAGAGAAAAACTTCACAGTTCATGTTGTTTAAACTGGATCAGTACTGAAGCGGTCTATTATTTTACTTAATGCTATTAATTGCCAATAGTCAACTATATATTCAGGATCAAAATGAACAATACAATGGATAAATAAGGTCAGACACTTTAAAATATTATTGTACAAACCAGATTTTGCAACATCCTCTCACAACTATTCCAAATTTTCCAACTACATATTCACATGTAGGATCCCAAATCACACAAGGGACATGCAAGTTTCCCTTTTCCTTTGGGAGCTGCAAGTGCTTGAGTGTTTAGGTGTACCTTTATGTCCCTCTACAATCCTCTGACTCGAATGCAAAATCCCCCCATGAGGCCATACACCTATGCATCCCTATACACCAGACTGTTCCAGGGGTGCTGTGAGGATGCAGCTTTCTCTGTCATGGGATGATGTCATGATGCCACAGGGACAGCTCCTTGCAAAGTCAATCTGAATTGTTTTGGTATCAACTACATCTTGTATTAGGTATTTTGGTGTGGTGAATATGTAAAGTGATTTAATATGTTTTATTTGCTGACTTGTTTCTTTTAACTAGTCAACAAGTGTTTACACTTAGTTGTTTCGCAGGTTTAATTGTAAAATCTAATATGGAAAAGCTTATTTGGCTAACTCATGTTTGTGGTCTCTTCTCGTCTCTGGCTAAGAGTACAGTGTGAATATGAGGCAAAGAATTAATGTGTGAGAGAAAGCGCATGTTTCTTTTACAATAAAGAGGGTATTCTCTAAATCATAGTGGTATTTTCAGTGTCTGAAAGAAAAGGTGCTTCTTTCTGTTGCAGTTCTTTCATAAGAATGTAAATACTTAATTCCTCAAAAGATCAGTACCTGTTTTTCTTAAATGTGACTTTAATAAAAAGATATTTTCCTTCAAATGGGTTATTTAATCTTTAGTGGGAAATTGATGTGATACAGAAAGTAGTAAGGTAATGATTTTAAAATAGCCCCATCAAACCAGTTATTGCCCATAGGTATTATAAAATATGAAAATGGACTGACTGCATAATGATTATATGTAATGATTAAATCCCAAAGCAGGAAAGTTTTACGAACAGGGGGAAAAAGGAAGGGGTTCTAGTGAGAGTAGGGAAAAAGCACTGGCAGCATATGACAGACTTCAGGTGAAATATCCTGTTCCTATTTCCAGGACATGCTCCACTACAAAGTCCCAAAGCAAAGTCTGGTTTCACACATAGGTAAATGCCAGACAAAGTAGGAACAAGCACTGTTAGAAATATCCTGTCTCCTGAGCCGTTAGGCCAAAGACACCTCTTAGCTATTCAAGGGGATAGTTACAGATGCAGCCCATGGAGTGGCGTTCTTCTGCTTATGGTGCTGTTCTGTGCCCAGGGGCTGGGGGATGCACTCAATAGGCTTGCCATAGGCATAGGCATCTCTGAAAGCCAAGATGCAATCACTTTGTGAAATTAAAGCTAATTTCCTCCACTGTTAAAGACAATGTACATGATCACTGCCACCAAGTGATTATATTTAAAGTCAAAGGATGCAGAGGGAATGCCAATTCTTTGGTCTGTATTCAGTCACAGCTGCAAAGGATTAAGCAGTTGTTTAAAAATCTCTTAAATGCCTGCCAAAAGTTGCCAATCATTAGAACCAATAGGTGCTTATCATTCCAGGCATTGTTCAAGATATTGGAAATTACACAGCCAAGAGATGACCACATTCTTCCTACAAAAAGAGTAGGAAGTGTGGGAAGTTCAGGAGAAAGGATTTGAGCTCTTTCTTTCAAATTTCAGTATGTTCATCGCTGGAAGACTTTTCATCTGCATCTTCAAGCATCTTCACAGAAGCAAATATCAATCCAAATCATTCAGTTGCTAGACCCAGCAAGCCTGCCAAGCCTGGGAGTTTAATCTGGAGAAACCTACAAAGTGAAGAGTAGACAGTACTGTTCCTCTCCCATTACCTCTCTATATGTGTATCTGTGTTTGTATTCATGCGTTGGGCGGCAGAGCTTCATATTTTCTTCAGAACCTGTTTTCCAAAATGTGTGGTTTTCAAGTAGTCCATTACTTAGCAAAACTACATTTCAGCGGTAAAAATTTTCTTCTTTTCATCAAGGTGAAGTGAAAATTGGTAGTTTTGCAAAATAGATTAACAAAGTAAAGGTACACGGCACTGGTCTAAGTGGCAACGCTGGGTAGAAATTACAGGCTCCATGAGAAGTCAAATAGGAGACTTCGGGATTAAAAAGAGTTTCCATTTCCCCCTCTGTTTTTACTTGGTTAGCTCTTTCCATGACAAGCTGGATTTTCAGGTGAAGATGCTTCTCCACCACACTGTTAGCCGACAGGTGTGTTTGTGAGAACGTTTGAGGGAAATCTGTTCAGCTTTCTGTACTCCGGGAGAAGAGCCCTATTTACACATCTCACTGGGTTTTGTGTCATTTCCTGCAGCAGGCTGAAAAGAGCTCCCTTCAGCACGAAAAGAAAACCATTACAGTTTCTTTCCCTCCCTATACACAGATAATTAAAAAGCTCCTAAATCTGCAGCTCGAGGTGTCTGTTGTGAGGTTGCATAAGGCGCACGTCCATGTTCAGCCTGCAGAGAATGGGCTAGATAAGGAAGACTGAAAGACTTAAATGTCACTCACAGTCAATCAGCATCAACCAGGAATTTCGGCAGACCTAATCGACCTTTTGTGACACCACAATGAATATACACTCTGCCCAAAATAGCTGCCTCTGGGACAATTTGCATGAGAGATATGCATGCATTCACATCAAACTGAGCAGCTTCAGATGGAGAAGCTTAAAAGCTCAAGTGGTGAAACTTTTAATAACTCATTTCAGCTCCCTGCCCCCAACTTTTCCATTAATATTCCCACATTCTCTCCCCTTTAAATAGGAACATTAAGTGCAGATAAATAAAACATTAGGTTGATAAAATTACTTATATTGTGGCAGCAGCTGGAGGCCCTGATAAATACCTCGTGATTCTAGGTCCTGTATGAACGGTCAGCACAGAGACAGTGTTGGCTCCAGAGACAGAAACCTGTGGTTTCTGACAATATGCAAGCAGACAATAAGAGGGAGGTGAGGAAAGATAGAACAGAACAGGCAGCTGTATTTGCTTCAATTAGTAAACACGGAACACTTCAGGAGTTTTCACTTTATGTTCTTTATTTGTATAAGTAGACATAAGCTATTATTTATTGTACTATATATCGTAATTGAAGGCTCTTTGAACATGTTTGGTGTTATTAAAAATGACTTTCCAGAATTACAGTGTGGGCAGCAGAAGCTTGATACTACTTTGGACTCCTATTTGTTATTTGTCAGCATATAAGCACGGCTGCTCAGAAGGGGTATTAATATAACCTTTGGACTGTGTTTTTAATTATACAAGCACAGTTTACATAAACAAGCTGGACAGTCAGTGAAAGAATTGTTACAGCAACATGGGTCACAGCATTGCAGCAAAAGGGACAGCTGCAAGCGTGCCAGGATGCTGGGAGTGTGCAGTCAGTATTGGTCAGAGAATCTGACAAATTGCATTTGTAACCCCAGATTCTGCTGGAAAACACAAAGGGAAAAGAGAACATTTGATTCTTTTATGCAACTTAATGCTCCTGGATGGAGAATTTCCGTCTTTGTGATCTCTCTTAGCTGCGCAAGTTGCATGAGGAGCCTTCCAGTAGAGTCACTGAGAAAAATGTATATAGGCTGGTGGTTGGAGTAGAGGAAAAAATATTTGTTCTTTTGTCTAAGAGACATATTTCTACAGGCAAACTAAGTAATGTACTAGAATTAATGTTACTCGACAATTGCTATTCTTATTTGTCCAATATTAACTTGCAAATAAACTTGCATCAATCTTTGGCCTGCTTTCTTAAATCAAAAAAATCTCTGATCACTCTGCCTGTCCGTTCACACCCCAAAATTTCAGAACCATTTTCTCTAAATGCATCTAACTTTAAAAGTGAGATCTCAGCTACATTTTGATCCTTCAAACTTCACAGAAATACACCCTCAGAAAGATCTTTTCAGTGTTGTCTATGAGCAAATCTGCCATGAGAACGCTACGCAAAGAACTGCACCCTTATCCATGCCTTCCAGGGAAACAAAGGCTTCATCTGGAGGTTTCATCTTCTAAAATCCCTGGAAATCCAGTCAGGAGACACACAGCAGTGAAAACCAAGCCTTTATTAGCACTACTGCTCATGGGGCCAACTTGATTTTTAATATGAGGATAAAAAAAGCTATTAAAACCCTAACTTTATACTCTGAAATTAATTCTATTCTGTGCTGTGTGAAAAGTTGCATGTGGTTATGCTAATCTAAACTTCCCAGTATGGGAACTGCATAACCTGCT
The DNA here is from genome assembly GCA_035222235.1 of Margarornis squamiger. Taxonomy (NCBI): domain Eukaryota; kingdom Metazoa; phylum Chordata; class Aves; order Passeriformes; family Furnariidae; genus Margarornis; species Margarornis squamiger. The sequence continues at coordinate 52,302,095 of JAWWTY010000037.1, forward strand.
TAATGGTAACCATACCTAATAAAGAGACTCTGAATGTGATCTCTCCAGTGCTGAACTCTTTTGAAAAACTGCAAACATTTATTTTGGGAACCTAATAAAGACTTAGAAGTCCAACTACTGGCACTCCTTTGAGCAGGTCTTTGTCCATCATGTATCAGTTATAGTGGTACTCTGGGACTCTGTGCCTGTGCTGTGAGGGTATTGTAGGTACACACTGTGTGTGGTTTGTTGTGCACGGTCCCCTTGATGCAATACCTCCAGAATGAATTTCAGGGTTTCACTAGAAGAAAATAAGTTGCTGTAGAGCAATGTGTCTGCCTCAGGGCAGTCTGCTGCACTTCTCCTTAAAAAGCAGCATCTGCAGGGACCCTGCCTTCCCAGGCTTTGACTTCTCAGCCTGGCAAATCCCTCACAGAATGAACTCACTCAGCCCTTCTGGTTGGATTTCACTTTTACCCACAGCCACACCTGGACTGATCTTTCTGCATTAGCATCTTCCAAGCAGTGAGTGGCAGCTGAGCTACAGAACTGCCACAGAGGACCTCTTAGGCCCTTCTTTCACTCTGCTTCTCTCTGACCAGAGAGACAGTCATTAGTTCAAGTGATGCTGTGAAGTTAGTCACTTTAATATACTGCCTCTTTAAGCTGCAGTAGGAGAAAATGATGCTATCGTTATAAGCCTATCCATTAAAAGAGCCATAGAAAGATCACTATGAAAAACTAAAAAAACAAAACAAAACAAAAAACTCAACACTCTTTCCTTTCAAACAAGTTAAATTGTGATTCTGAAATATCAGTAGGTCCGTTCCCTCCATTCATTGCTGATGAATTGGGAAACAACTGTTCAGGGCAAGAAAGCCTTTTGTAGGCTGGATCCCCTTTCTGTCTCTCTAACTCATTACATCTAACAATACCATTACTTTTTGTGGGGTGGCAGAACAGCAGGGTCCAGCTGATTTCTAGAGTTTCTGTGGAAACCTTGTGACATCGCTTACAGCAGGCATCACAAAGGAACTTTTTTGAGCTGGTTTGCAAGCCCGCTTATGTAAGTAGTGCACTGACAAGGGGTAAGAAGTTGCGACATCTCCAGCTTTCATAATATGTTTGTGAGTGGTCACTCACAAAGTAAGAAGCAACCTGAAATGCCTCACGAGTGAATCCTGCAGGCATGCAACAATGGTGTAGAGCAGTGTAAGGATTAGCGTCACAGCAGCAGGTGGCAGGCAGTGCATTGAGAAGTGCTAAGGACTGCCACCATGAAGAAAGAAAGCTCTGATTTTAAACCAGTACCAAGAAGCTTTCTCAGCCTTGACAGTTAGCTGTATTAGAAGCGAGAAACAAGCTTGGAGAAGGGATAGAAAACATTGAGATATCTGCTACCTGTAATTCTGTAATTCTCTTATAAATAATGAGGAACAGGGAGAGTGAAGCCCTGCCCTTGCAATAAATCTTGAATCGTGGATGGGTGGAAAAAACAAAAAAAAAGGAAGTAATAAGGAAAAAGCAATATTTGCAAGCACACTATATTAAAGAGAAAAGAAAAAAACCAATAACTTTGTGGTAGAGGAAAGGACAAAAATAAAAAGTAATTTTATGGAATCAAGATCAACTCCCATGTTTTGACCTGGAGGTTCTTCAATTTCCTATTATGCCAAGACTTGGTCTTTCTTGAGCACCCGTTTAGAAAGTCCCTCATTCATGAAATATGCTATGAAAGTGGACTGCAACAAGTGGAGAAGCCGCTGTATTTTATATCTTGCTCAGATATCCAAGCCAAATGGTAGTCATCCTTCTGAGAAGAAGGTTGTCCAACATGTATATCTTTCATTTATGTACTGCTAACCGTCTAACATAAAGTCAAATTCAGTAACTAGTTTCTTCTTCCCACAGGTTCTCTGGAACCTATATTAACAGGAAAGTAATGCACAGAAAGCCACTGTAGATCAGAAATCAGGAGCAGGCAGGCCAGGAAACAGCTATACTAGGGAAGGTAGGAAGCACAAATGTTACAAGATGGTCTTGAGAGGCTTATGAAGGGAGTTATTTAAATGGTGCCCATGATGCCAGCAATGACACAATTCTAAGGTCCAAATACTGTGGTGGTGATCTCTCTCCCTCTCATGTCTCTCCCTCTATGCATTTAGGAAAACAGGAGGCATATCAGCTCACAAGAACACTTCCAAAATATATTTCCCCTAAAATAGAGCTTCTTCCTTAATGGACTCAGTGCTTTAACTGGAACATGGCTTTCACCAGAGAGCACTTTGTACTGAAAAAGATACTGAGTTTCTAATATATGTTCCTGATAGAGGAAAGATGTAACTCAGCTGACACCCAGCAGATTACAGCATGTTGTTCCAGACTGCTCCAGCACAAAATTAGCTCTATCTTTCACAGTAATTAATTGCTTTTCCACAGGTGAAACAACTTTGTCACTTGGTTTTGAGTGCGTTTCATCAGATATACTCTTCCCCATCACTGTCTCCATGGCAAAGACTGAAGTGTTCTGCAGCTACTCTGCTCAGCAGGACACGCCAGGAAGTCCTTTCTCCATCATGATCTCAGTGAAACTGGCAACCAAAAGCAGCTGAAGCTGAAATAACAACTTCAAGTAGACAAAGTTAAGTTACCACACTTCTTCTTCACCTGCTCATCATTTATGTGAATGGCTTTCTGGAAGTCAGAGAGGAAACTTAAATGATGCAAAAGCTGAGAGAACGAATTTGAGAGGTAAGGGGAACAAGATTTAAATTTTGGAAGGAAGATAGTTGTTATTCAAAGGAGACGACTCGTTGATAACTCATCTCTGCCACATTTTACTCTCATCTGCTGCTTTTAAAGAAAGATGTAAAGTGCTTTTAAGCTATTTTATGAGCACTAAGCTGACAACACTGGAGGCCAAGGCTTTCTATTTAACTTCTCAGTGCAGAACAGGCTGTGCCTCTGCAGCCTGTTCCTTGTTGTGCCGAATTGTCTTTCCAAGTCCACCCATAATATTTAGTGATGGCTTGAATATGCAGTGTTTGGCTACTGTGGAATTTGTGTCTAGTTGGCAGCTTCTTTTTTTCCTGGCCTTTTCTGTTGCAACAGTGACTGTTGCGATCATTTGTGGTGTTAGTAAATATAGAACTTCAAAACAATGAGATGTAGGGCTTTTTTTGACAATTATTTAATAAAAAATTTAGTTTCCAAAACTCAGCATACTGTCTTGTACATTGTCTCTTCTGAATAGGAGAAGGAAAAGTGCAGGTATTCTGAAGATTTTAAATGAAAACAGACTGTTTCAGCTCCAAAACATCCACGTGGTGAGTTGAGATACAGTAGTTCAGGAACCCACACTCAATACTTGTCCTCTAGGCTGGGCTCACAGGGACCCATTTCTCATTTTCCACTAGGATGATGCAACTGACATGAGGCATCACTATTTCTACCAAGTCAGAGATGATGACGATGTGTGACATCATGAGATGTCATTCTTGTAGGAAACTCATTGTAAAGTGAGAACTGGGGAGCAGTATGCACCTGAATTACAGTTCCAGTAGCATTTCATAAAGAAAATATTTGAATTTTGAAAATAAATATTTAATGTGTTTATTTATCACTGTGCAAAGCACTAAATCTCTACATGTTTTTGACAAAGTAAGCTTGTTTGTATTCATGTCAAAATTTTCTGCTCTGTGTTTTCCACTCAGGCCTGGCAAAAGGCAGGCCATGAGCTCTTTTCATGTATGCTAATAAAATCACAAAAATTCTCAAGAAATAGCTTGCAGGTCAAACTGACAAAAGCAGACAGCCAATTTTTTCTGTCCTTAAGAAAGCTGCCATTGAAAATGGTATGAAATAATTACCACAATCAATAAAAGGACACTTTTTTATTCCAAAAGATTACCTGAAATGGAACAGATCCAAGAGACTTAATATAGGAATACCTACTAGGGCAATTTGCTGAAAGGTCTTTCAGCAGAGGATGGTAATTCAAAACACTTCACTTTTGGCTTTTCCTTATCCTTCATGCTTTAATCCTTGCCCACACGTGCATGCTCATACACAGACTCATAAAATTCCCTTAGATGTGGACATGCTTTTATCTTGGGCTTGATTCGCTTCCCAGCATGAAATGTATTAAAAACCCAGAGATGTGGAGACTAGGAGCAGAATGAGTGAGTCAGGCTTTTCTCATTGTTAAAGTGGCTTGCCTTCACTCTGTGACAAGTCTTTGCTTTTAAGAAGCATTGCCCAAGCCAGGAACACTGAAGCAGTTTTAATTCCCACTCTTCCATGATCATGGAACACAAGTGGGAAGGTTGATCTGTCATAGGCCTGAGGAAGGAGTACAGTCTTCCTCTAAAGACCAAAAGAAATGAGCAGAGCTGTCAGGTACTCCTCCACCATTCTCTTTCATGGGCACAGTGCCATTATTTACATGGCTAGGGGCAAGAGAGGACTTGGGACTCATTTTCAGAATGAGCTTGTTTTCCACATGTTCGGTGACAAGGTAACCCTTCCTCCTTGCCCAGATTGTGAAATCAGTGGGGGAATCACATGAGATGCAAAATTTGCAGGATTAGATCAATGATAAAATGTCAGGTTCCAAAAGCCCATACCCTAGGGCCCTTTGGAAAATTGGTAAAAAAATACATGGGGTGCCTGTCTCTGGACCGAAGACCAATGTGTGGCATATTCCCTGTACTAACCGTATCAAAGTCATTGGATTAACATGCTCACTTCTCCTCCATTACTTCCTTCTGATGCAGTGAGCCTCTGGGCTGCACATTGATTTGGCATCAGAGGAAGAAGCGCTAAACCTATCACTTCCCCATCCATCTCAACCCAGAATGGTCCAGAGCCTGGTGGTTACACACCTCTCAAGAAAGAGAGGTTCAATTGCCATCCCTTATCAAGTTTCTCAGTCTAAGGAATCCAGTGAGGTTGAAAAGCTTATGACAATGTTACCTGCAGGGGAACATATGCAAAAAGAGGGGCAAATTTTAGGATACATCTGTCCCCAGTATTAACTGTAGCCTAAGTCTAACTCTGAGCAATCTGGGCTTAGCTGGAATGATGGTCAGCAAGACAGTTCTTTCATCTTTTTCTCTGCACATGCCGCTTTGGATCCAAGGGTGAGAGTCTAAAGGTTTGTCTTTTCAAGCCAGATTTTTGTCCCTGAATCCTCATAAAACAAATGGAGGATGCTGATTCTTCCTTCTTTTTTTTTTTTTTTCCCTTTCTCTTTCAACCCAGTACACAAGAAAGCCTCATTTTAAAATTCATTTAGTGCACTAGGAATAAAGTGGAACCTTACAAATTATGAACCTCAAAATTCAGATGGAAACTACAGAACTGCACAGGCAGGCAACAAGAGGGCACTGGCCAAAGGGACACTCCTTTATCATGCCTTTGTCTGTTTGTTCCCATGAACCACTAATTAGGACCCTTGAATAAACCACACCAGAATTATGAGTCACCAGTGAAGCATGACAGTGCAGCCATAGTCTCTGATAAATTTCCTTGCTCTCTGGCAACCAGAATTAAACAAGACGCAGCACTGGGAGACATTCTTGTTTTGTGGCTTTGTTTAAAGTGAGGTTATGCTGAGGAAAGTGGTGATAAAAGCAGCACTTCATGCACTAGGTCTCCCTGTCTTAATGGCAGCCCTTAATTTTACTGACACAAATAAAATCTTACTAGTGTCAGCACTGTAGTCAGGCAAAAGTGAGTTCTGTTCCATGTTGCCACATACATCATAAAAACACACCCTCCTGCTCCTTTTTGACCCCAGAATCATTGTTGATAGTGATGATGTATGAAACAGAAAGACCATAACTTGATTGTGAGAAATTGCTTTGAACTTGTATTTGCTGGCAGGTGAAAGTCCTATTTTTGAGTTTTAAATGAAGCATGTTTCATATGGAAGTCACTGAGAGGGAATAAATAGGGAGCACTAAGAATTCATTTTACAGAGTCACTTTTCAGAGTGTGACCATACTTTAAAAAGGAAAACGGGCTGAATTTAAACTCTGATGAAAGGCCCTGGACTGACAGTCCTGTGGAATAATGTTCTTGAGACACTGTACTCATAATTTCATAATTTCAGTGGGAGTTTCTTGCTAATTACCAGTCAGTCAAAGAGCTATACTTCCCCTCCCTTCAGACTCCCATCTCATGTCAAAATGCCATCCTCAGCACCATGTAGTCCAGAAGTGGCAGTAGGCAAGGCCAAATGACTGTAAATGGGCGTGTTAACCTATCTGTCGTGTGCACTTGTAGTGCAGTGACTTCAGGTTATAACAACAGCAATCTGTGGCTCTCCCTAATGGCCATTGGAGCTGACAGGTGTGCTCAGTGTTAATGCAACCACATGCCTTGCTCTGATCCACAACTCATTGCTGGTCAGCTTGTTGGTTGTATGCTGGGAGAAGCAGGGCAATCACTGCATATTCATCTTGTCTCTTTGTCCTGATTGCTTGCTGCAGAGCACAAGACAAAGGCAACTGAAATGGTGACATTTCCAAAAACCTCTGTTCACAAATAATCTAAACTGAGACAATCAACTTGTTCTGGACTAATGCTGAAATAATTTCCAATCACCTTGCTGTCAGCAAGGCATTAGTTCTACTGGGGGAAAGAGGAACAAATACAAAGCTTCACAGAGCTTACAGTGAGCAGTGTCTCCAAGAAAGGTATTGCTACCAACCCTCATGGATGAGTTGAAGGACAACTATATTTGTTGACTGCTTGGAGATAACCTCTGTTTGCATGAGTCATGCAGGTGACATCCTTTGCATTAACAGGAAAGACAACATGCAGCTAAGAATCATCAAGGTATTACCAGTAGAACAAGCACAAATCTACAGAATAAAATGCGCACCTACATAAGAAAGGGAACCAGGGAAATTAATTTTCAGTAGAATTTACTTTTGTTGGATTTTTTTAATGGACTTTCTTTTATCTACATGTAAACTTGCAATATTTCTTTTCTCCTTTTTACCCAAATGATCGCATTGACCTTATTTCCACTGAAAATCAGAATAGAATATCTTTATAATATAGGGCATTTCTTCTACCTTGTGAGCCACTGCAAATCAGTGCCAGATGCCACAGTGAAAGAGCATGATATGAAGATAGAGACATGCCTGAAATTCCAGCAGGTTCATTTGTGACTTTGCTGTTCTGACTGCTGTGGCACAGTGCTCTCGCACGTGTGCACACAGTCTTGTTAAAGCCTAAAAGGCAGCAGGTTCCTGAGGGAGTGATCAAAGGTGTGGGGTATGTGGTTCTTCTAAGAGAGGTAGTCAGCAGACCATTGGGGATGTCATCCTTGTGACCCTTCAGATGTAATTTTATGTTGCTGCATAATATTGCCCTTTTTTACATTTTTTTTCTCTTTTCCCCAAGGTTTAACAAATACTCTTTGTGACTTTTGCATAAGAGGTGTTTCATTTATACTCTCCTAGTCTGAGGAAGTAAAATTTTCATGCATTTTCACATTTTGGATATTGGTGGGGAAAAAAAAATCACTTCTTCCCTTTTTTTCCCCATGATTTATATGTCTTGTCTCCTCTGGGTTCTAGCTGTGCATTATACCTCTCATTTTCCATCTCTAGTTTATGGCCACTGAGTCTGCCTGGCAAGTGTATGCCTTACATTTGTATATTATAGCACACAGAGGTCTGCTAGTGTTATGAATCTGCATGGGAATCTGTGGCATCCTACAGTCTTTTACAGTGTTTAATGAGCCCTTTCAAAAGATTTGCATTTTTGTCTGCTACCAGGGCATTGTGTGTGTTTTTCAGATGTGTTGATATTCTGACCTGCTGTACAATGACATCATGGACGGATAGAGAATGTCTCTTTCATATGTAACCCTCATTACTGTGGTCCAATGAGTCCCCAAAGATCAGTTGTTGTGAGACTTTGCATGTGGCTCTGGAAGATGAAAAATTTAGGCTAATCTGGAGGAACAAAGTACAGTGTTGTCCAGGGTATGCTCAGAGTCAATGTAGCACCACCAGGCAAAGTCTGTGCCTTAGAGCTTTGACATAAACTGTCTGCTGCTCCCCTTGCCATGGGAGATCAAACATATTTCTCCTTCCATATCTTCAGTATCTCATGAGACTGAATCAGTTCAAAAGCATAAGTGTTCTAGCAGTTCAGCACTGGGCCAAAACTCCCTGGTGTTTTCACTGGGGTCTTCAGAATATACAGGTTGTTTTCCTCATAAAACCACACAAAAAACCAAGCAAAAGCTTGGTCCCATTTGTAAGCTAGGACTGAATTATCCTGGTTTTCATCAGTGGGAAATGATGAACTCTCAGACAGGTGAATGTACTTTAGAGCAAATGGCAGAACCTTTGATTTTAGGGCAAGAGCTGTTCCAGGTTAGTTAGCAAGTTGTTCATAGTTAGATCCAAGAAATTTGAGCTGAAATTACATGTTGATCTTAATTTTTAATAAGTTTTTAGACTTCCATTTTTGTTTCACTTGTGTTGCCTACTATTGCATTCAAAAAATCTCCCAGCTCTGCCCACTAGTTTGACTTTCTAGCAGAAAGAAGGACCAGATGGAGCCTATTTAAGAAAGTCTGTGAAGGGGAAAATAACTTCTTCATTTTGTGGTAAGTGGGGGGAGGTTAAAATTTTTGTTAATAGTATCTGTAAGGTGAAGCTGTTGCCCATGGTTCATTTTTCAGGAGGGAAACTAATTTGGCTTTTATTAATTATGTTGTTAGTGGCCACAGACGGTTTCATTCTTTATCAGAGTAATAGTCTAGGGGAACAGGTTTTTGAAGGAAAAGGACAGGATCATCTGCTCATGTAGCTATTAATACAAGTATCTGTGCAATTACTTTGCTTGAGAGTATCTCTGCTTGCATATATTGGGCAAATTAATCTGCTGCACTGTATTTCTGAAACATGTTAGGGCTGAAGGTTTAGAATAAATAAATCCTGTGTTTATTCAGACCCACGTTTCGAAAGCTCATTTGAGATGTTGCCGACATCACATAATTTTAAGAGTTTTAATTTGTAGAAGCTGCCCTTTTGTTCCTGTAATACATCAGTGGTGTCAAAGAAGACATGACAGTCATTACTGGTCTTTTCAAGTTTGCTCTTTTTCTTATGAAGCTGGGTATTTTACCTTGGTGTTGGAATTCTAGTTTCACAGTCGTCCTTCAGATATTCTGCCTAGATTTGACCATTCTGGATCTTTCTCCATTTAAACTCTTCACAGTTTATGCCAATTTTTGGTGCTGCAGCATGTTCAGTGTTGTTAGTTTGATAATATAGAGTTGTACCTAATTAGACTTTTGGAAAAAAATATTCAGGCAGAATACAGTTGCTCATATTGGATTTGAGGCAACGTGTTAAGCTCTTTTTCACTTGCAAAATAGGTATTCTCAGTAGCATTGTATTTTTCATTGGAAATAAAAATCACCAGATGCTACTGAGTGAAATACACTACAGAAACAGCTTGAAGACCTGTTTTTAACACTTCCATGTAGTGATTTTAAACGTTCCTGAATTGAACAAGTTTAAAAGGGCAAGAAATATTCTTTAAAAACACATTAAACTTTTCAGATGGGCATGCAATACTTTTGGTCATGGTTCAAATTGGCAGATTGTTTTTAGTTCTGAATATATTTTTACCTCTTGCTCAGCTTAATGAAGAAAAAGTCATAATAATGTACATACTTTGCTTTGTGCCATCTCCCAGACTGGTTCCCCTCTTTTACTATGAAGTTTCTCATGTCTCATGTTCTTTCTAATTTTCCCATTTATAAAGTTGTGCTGTAAAAAAAACCAAAACAACAAATGTGAGGAAAACACATTAAGGAATGACAGATGTGCAAACAAGTGATAAAGCACCACATCATAAGATGCTCTCACAATTAACTTCAACAGGTATTCGGGAAAAAAATTCACAGCTTAGATTAATGTTGCTCAAATGGTGAACCAAAGTTCAAATCTGGCACTACATAATTAGTTCTGGGTCATCATCTTTGCTTTCCTCTGTTGTACACTACTGTGCGCAAGCAAAGGTGGGGCAGAGGAGTGAGGACAAGGTGTAGGGTGTGAAGTGTGTTTGCCTTCATTTTATTTCAGAGACAGATTCTGAACAGGCAACAGGCTCAAAAATTTGCAATGAACAGATCACAGGCAATTCCAGTGCACAAATCAAGCCAATGTTGCCTGTGCTCTTGCAGGAGCCTGAAGGAGTTCCATACAGGCATTAGGCATAAGTTTTGCTGACTTGAATGATACTTTAGATGACAATAAATGTAAACATTTATTGCTCTGTGCATCTGTAGGTATAAACCTGGTCCTGTTTCTAGATTTGCCAAGAAATTCCAGGAGAGCAGAGCATAAAGGAAACGCACATTAAAACACTGCCCAGCTTGTTTGCACATCTGTGTGTTCAGAACTGCCAGAGTAACCAGTTATTGCTTCTCGTAGCCATGATGATGCAAACCCACATTCTGAGTAAAATCTGAGAGGCCCCTGCTGCGATGAGATCGTGCATTTGCTGAGGCTGCAGTTCACTTGTAGGCTGAAAAGAGCCCAGCCACATCAGGAAAATAAAGCTCAATTGACATTTTCCTGCTGGGACCATTTGCTACCCCTTAGGGCTGCTGAACTCCAGAGCTATTTCTCTCTGATCCTGTAATAGCCATCTGTTAATAGCATGTTTAGCACATTGCACTGGGAACAAGAGGGTGACAGGGTGGTAGTTGAACTGTATATATGAGGAACACAGCAGAATCATGCGCTTCCTGCTCTCCAGAGACTGATAGCAAAACAAAACAAAAATGCCATTGAGAGCTGTTGTTGCAGTGGAACAAAGCATAATAAAAGCTCTTGAAAGAGCCATCTGGACTGTGCTAAGGATGCTGCTCCATGCTAAATACACATCTTTTGGCAAGCCTGTGTTATGATCAACGTCTAGGGTTCTTCGATCTATTCCAGCGGTCTCAGGCTCGAGAGCTGCATGAGTTGATGATAACTCTGTCTTCCTTGGAGGCTTGATTGCAGACCATGCTGGCAGGCTCAGGCCTGGAGTGAGAGGAATGTGAATGTTCCCAATACATTTTTTACATATTTATTTTGCATTTTTTTGAAGGAGAAGCTGTAACATAATTTTTTTTTTCCTAGTCACACAATTGGCTTTGGAAGTGAGGTATGGGCTTGAGAACTCTGCTAACTCTGTTGGATGACAGACTACCTCTACTCAGTGTAGCAGTGAAGGTCACACTGATTGCAGTGAAGAAGAGGTTTTACCTCTATTTGTAAAGGTCAGCAGAAAGACCAATAACAATAGAAAATAAATCATTCTATGGGTTTGTCTTTCCTTCAGTGATGAAATCCAGTTACTCTATAATCCATGTCTGCTGAAAAGTGATATTTTAAACATCGCTGTTCTTTTACTGTCCTGAAATCAATTGTCATAAGTATTTGTTGACAGTTCCCAACAGCTAGAATAAAATATTAAACAATGTTCAAAGCCATTGCCCTTTTACATTGGGCTAACCTGACCATCCCTTGGGTTTGGTGCCAAACATTCAGTGTGGTTCCAGTCCTCAGTGGTGCAGAGTTAAATCTCTCATTCTTGCATTCTCGCGCCTCCTCACCATGGAGAACACACAGCCAAAGGAACTGAAATGGCTGTGATATCGCCACTTCACAGCAGTTCTGGTCCTACACACAGATTTATTAGAGCTACTGGCAGCTGATGTAGGTTGTAAGAGAGCTAGATCTAAACTTTTCAAGGAAAGTCAGAATCAGGGCAAATAAACCTCAGGATCAAGAAGATGGGAGAAAATATTTGTGCCTTTGAACAACTTATACCTCAGACAGTTCTTCATGTCTGTCAAATGAAGTTCAGTGTTAGTTCAAGTACAGGTGTGTTGTCTGTGAGGCAAGTGAAGTCCTTGGTGGGAATGATTCACACTAAGTCTCCTGGATGTGTAGAGCCAAGAGTTAAACATGCACAGCCCCAGTTGCCAAGTGTGAGAAAAAAGTGATGCAGGTTGCCTCTACTACCTATTTCTTGAGTTTTTGACATTGACAGGAAGAAAAATAATTTCTTTCTTTTCTTCCCTTTTTAACTAAGTGAAGCTGATCTACAAATCACGCAATTACTGTCTTTTTTTTTCCCCCAGACAGCTTGCTTAAAGTGAGACATTATACTTGCAGCTTTGAAAGCCAAACATTAGTTATGAAAAGAATACAACAAATTAGAAAGCATTATTAGCATGAGAATTAATGAACGTAGAGCCCCTATTACGTCTGTCAGGCATCCAGAAACCCAAAGGGTGTTTGCACTGGTAGGAGCCAGTGACCTGAAAAGATTAAGCATTGGCAGCTAATTATGATGTCCTTAGAGCAGGGATCCTTCACATTAATATTGACACCTTTTTTTTTTTTTTTTAACATGGAGCTTTTGTGGACCATAAGGACTACAATCTGCAAGTGTATAGATAATGCCTTTTCTATTCACTGATAGAGTACATTCCTGTGCCAAGGATAGTAATTGCCTGTATGAGAAAGAAACATTACAAGAGCACTTAAATGTATTTGTAACTATTTCTAACTGTTGGAAGTGAAGAGAAGGAGCCAGGAACATGTGAGGAAGCAGCTGCTGTTGGCAACCAGTCCCATGTGCTCTGTGGGACATGGTCTGAGAACCTCTGTGTGGGAGCAGGAGGCTAGGTCATAGTTGGAGCCTATGTTCAAAAAAATTGCCAGAAGAGCTTTGCCTACTGAGATGATACCAGAGGAAAGCAATGAAAAGCTTTATGACAGATTTTTTAGCCTTACTGATTAGTGCACCTTCAGGCGTCTTGAACCTTGAGTCCAGACCTGTCTTTTCATCACAATTAGGTGATATTTTCTAAGTCCACTGTAATGAATCCTCTCTGGGACAGTTGATGAATCTAGTAATTAAGAGAACTGCTCTGTAGGAACAGATCAAGGAAAGATTTCTGTCACAGGATCCTCTCTCCAGTATTGCCCTGTGATGGAAGGAAAGAGTATGAGAAACAGGACACACAGAAGGCAATCCTTCCTCCTGACATACCCCATGTTCTTACAGAGAAAGGAAGCATGGGAGTTTGAACAGTCGTCTGTTAAAATCCACCACAAGTACACATTTGGTTTGTGTTCCACTCCACTGCTGGCAGCAGCAATTGCCTCCGTTGTCATTCAATTATACTGGAAAATGTCAATTTTGATTAAATCTTTTGTTGCTTTCTGCAAAGCTTTGCCCTAATCCCAGAACATTTATATAAGCTTCTATGACGTTGCTGTCCCAGTCTGAATGTCACAGGGCTCCCTCCCTATAGTTGTCAGACATGCTGTCTGGCCTGGCACTTCCCCTTTGTGCTGGTTTTGGCTGGGGTAGAGCAAACTTTCTTCACAATGGCTAGTATGGGTCTGTGTTTTGGATTTGTGCTGAACACAGGGTTGATAATATAGAGATGTTTTTCTTATTGCTGAGCAGGGCTTATGCAGATCCAAGGCATTTTCTGCTTTCCATACTGCCACATGGGCAGGGAAATTGGGGGTGAACAGGAGACTGAGAGGAGGCATAGCTGGGACAGGTGACCAAAGGAATATTCCATACCACATGACATCATGATCAGTATATAAAGTGGGGAGAAGAAGGACGAAGGAGGGAACGTTTGGATTGATGGTAAGCATCTATGTAGTGCCTAATTTCCAGCTGGGCTTAAACCACAACACTCTTTCAGCAGGACTTGCTGGGCTAGTCACACTTCCTTGTCCTGAGCACCAGGAAATCCTGCCAGTACTTCTTTTACTGCTAGTCGTGAAAACTACCTTTTAGGAGGACTTTGAACCAAACAGGCAGTCCATTATAGTAGGAACTTCTCTGGAACAAGGCAGATGTACGTGAACACATACATCACAGATCCTGTAGCTCTCCCTATGCTGAATGAGAAAGACAAACTGTAAAATTAGTACTCAAAGCCATTTCCCTACTCCAAAGGCAGGAGGAATTCAGTGAAGATGACACAGACACAATTAGAAAGAAGATGATCTTATGAATGTCTGGGGGAACATCTAACCAGTGCAAAACTAAGATGAAATTAATTACACTCAGCTTTCTTCAAACTAATGTTTTTATGTTGGTGTGAGCAAAACAACAGTCACACACAGGACTACATGCCTCTGATTTGTTCTAATTCACCCACAGTCAGTCATTCTGAAGCTACTTAACTGTTCCAAAAAGGTGTCGGCACTCCATAGAAAGGATATTTCATGGGTGCAGTAACTGCAGTGGGTCCCATAGCCTTAAGGCTTCTTCAGGGAGTAATGCAAAAGGTAAGAAGAATCAAGAAACCATTAAAGAACCTTTAAAGACCTTTAAAGAAATGGCTCATCCTATAGTGGATTAGAATCGGAAATGACCTAGCTGATGAAAGTGCAACAGAATCTGTGAAGTTACAGCAATGTGATAACTGACCCAAATAGTGGTATGAAGACTGACTGGCTTTCCCAAGATCTCTTGTATGCCCCACCTAATCCTTGACTCTAGCTGAGCCTGTATGCTGCCTATGATTTGGGTCCCTTTTGGAAATGCTGGACTTGTTCCTGGAAGGCATTAGCAGTCTGTGCAAGGAGTGCTCAGCTAAACTCTACCTTAAAAATGTCTGGTGTGGGGGTGCAGTGAGAATGAGAGTTCTCCTTCCATGAAGTTTCCTAGAAGCTCTACAAGGCAGAGCTGGGAGGGGGTGAGAACACTAACCAAGTAGAACAAGCTTATAGATCAATTGTCAGACTGGCAAAGAAATCTTTCCTTCTTTGGACAGATTGCTTGCTGAGGATCATTAAACATTTAGGACATTTTTTTTTTTCTTTTTCTACCCTTAATTTTTTTGTTGCAATTCCTTTCAGACCTAGTGTTATAAATATGAAACACCATTATGGCAAAATAATATCCCATTTGTTTTCTGAAGCCAATCTTTCAGTTCTGATTAGAGAGAAGAGGTGTTGGAATTTAATATATTCAGTGGCTCTGAGAGTAAACTGCTCTGTAGAGGCATTTCAAGGTCTCAGTAAACAAACAGAAATGTAAACAGTGCTCCTACCGTTTAAACTTCAAGCTAGACTTACATTTCCAGTCAAGGACGTGCTCAGGCTTAGAAAAGGAATGAAAAGGAAAGAGGAATCCATCTCTTCTCCAGTGAAATCTCTCCAAATCTTGGAGCTTGGCTCAGTGTGGTAAGTGCCTTTATGTGCCCATTTTCTACTTCAGGTGATTGCCAAATGGTCAAAATAGAACCATTATTTCCACCACCCACCTCATGATGAGTTCTGTATTCAGTGCCAGTAATGATTTAGTTATTTTCAATTGTGAATGTAATTTCTTTCTTATGTACTTACTTCAGCAATACAATCCCTAGAAGCCAGAAACGGGGTAGGATTATTTCCGCTGGTACAAGGTACAGACACACTGAAATTGATGTATCTGTGTCTTCACAAGCAAAGTGATACCATTGTGGTGATTTTGAGAAGGGTTTAAGTAGTCTAAACGTAGGCATCTGATACTCTCAGGTGCCTAAAATGGTATCTGGTTTCCTTGCAAGGGGCTAGAAAGTATGCCAGCAGTTCCACAAGAGACTCACAACCTTCTGTTGCTGGAAAGTAGGTAGGCTTTGGCAGCTTTGGAAACTTGAAGAAAAAAAAAGTCACATGAAAAAGACAATACACAACTGAGTGAGGGGATTGAAGATGTTGGATGACACAGGAAAAATGAGAGGATGAACAGGAGAAGGGAGAAAATGGGAAAATGTAAAATCATTGTTGTCTTGAATGTAAAGAGAAGCCTTTATGAAAATCAATGAATCATAGACATCAACATGCAGGAGCAAGAACAAGAGCTGATTGGAAAATTGTTTTTTTACCCATATATTTTCTGGTAGGAAATGAATGAACTTTGCCTAAGGATCATTGTTTGAGGCTTTAACAGAAAAAAAAAAAGAACCACCTACCACATTTAAACAAATGCTAGCTGTCACTATTGACAAACAATAAATGAAAAATGAACAAGCATGTGCCCGTCTCTTCCAGATTTGATGAGAAATGAACTTTTCCACAGAAATGTCTGTCTTAATAGAAAAATACAAGGCAGGGGAACAGATCGCAGTGAATTAAAACCTTCAGCCACTTTGGTTTATTCCTTTTTGCAATGCTTCCTGAGGCTGGACCTCACTCCCTAATCCTTGCTGATGTCCACATTCAGAGCACAGTCCGGGCATTGGCAAACAGCCCTAAGGACCTTGTTTGCTCCTGCACTGGATGTGAACAACATACATGCTCCACAGATTTTGTGCAGACCCTCAGGATCTTCACAGACCCTCTGAAACTCAAGGCACAGACAAAGGTGCCTCAAAGTTGAGCTGTACCTGAGCCTGGGAAAGATATGATGATTCCAGCATTTCCCAGTGAAGATATTGGTACCCAAGGGGCACATCTTCCCATTGCAAAGCTTTTTCTTAAACTGAGTGCTTTCCTGTGAGGCCCAAGCTGTCCATATTCACTGTTTAAAATGTATGGGTTTGTTCTTACCCAGATGACATCCAGAAACAGGATTTCATTCCCAGTTGTCTATATTTTCTCAATACAGAAGTGAGACAAGAACCTCCAGAAGTGGTTTGCCCCACCTCTTTCTAAGATAAGGAAGAAAGTCCTTTTGAGAAGCCTCAACATGGTTTGCACTGGGCGTTTGCACAGCAAAGCCTTGCTGAGGTTAATCCCACCTTTATTCTTAACTTAGTCCTTGTGTTGCACTCCTTGCATTGACTAAATCCATGTGTTGCACTTTAGGTTCTGTATTAGGAAAATACTCTTCACTCAGAGAGTGGTTGGGCAGTACAACAGGCTCCCCAGGGAAGTAGTCACAACATCAACCCTGTCAGAATTCAAGAAGTGTTTGGACAACACTCTCAGGCACATAGTATGGTTCTTGGGGTTGTCCTGTGCAGATTCTGTGTGGGTCTCTGCCAACTAAAGATATTCTGTGTTTCTGTAGTTCTATGATTGTCACAGTTCACAACCTCCAGAAGTCCAGAGCATCTTTCCTCATCATTGCAGCTCCACCACGTGCCTTCACAATAGACCCGGACTGCTGGCCATCTCTGCAGGTAAGTTGTCATCCCAGTCCACCTGTGCCAAAGCGCCTAGTTCACCCACAAAGGCTGGATTTGCAAATGAAGGTTAAGCACTGCACTTGTTACAACAAACTGGTGCATCCTGTATTCCTGCTGGTCCTCTGCTTCTGAGTTACCCACTGACCTGAAAGGGCCAGGTCTGAAATGCATCCTTACCAGCTGTCATCTCCCTCAGAATGTTGAAAATCCTGCTCCATTGCCAACAACAAGAAGACAGGCTGCAGCTTTGAGGCAAGCCTCCATCTGCACAGGAAGAATAACCAGTTTCCTGCTATGTCAATAGAACACAGAAAATTCTGTTGTCCAGCTAAAATAAAAATAA
>JAWWTY010000037.1:52319701-52374089 GCA_035222235.1 Margarornis squamiger
AAAAAAAAAAAAAAAAAAAAAAAAAAAAAAAAAAAAAAAAAAAAAAAAAAAAAAAAAAAAAAAAAAAAAAAAAAAGATGGTACTGCTTAGCTGTGGCTGGGTTATATACATCCTGCAAGCACTTCTGGTGGTAGGCTGGACAGAGCAAATGGGAAGCAACTACCTCTCCATGCTCCCACCTCTCGCTACAAAACCGTGCCCAGCAGGCATGTGAAGCAAGAGAAGGTACTGGGCCCTAATTTTCCTTTCACAGCAACTTTACAGGATGATGAAGTTATTCTTAGTTATAGAAGCAAAGACTCTGTTGATCCTGTGGCTTGTGACTGAGGAGCACTCCGCAAGGATTCATTTTGGGGTTTTTTTTGGCCACTTTATTGTTAATGGGGTGATTTCAGAGTGTTCTCATATACAGTGGCTGAAGTCTCATTACATATTTAAGTGCAATTACGGGCTTGGTTCCATTCTCACACAATATTTCTCCTTGGCTCTGCATTTCCCCATTCTGTTTTGTTGCTTTTGCTGAGCGAAATCAGCAAGGAGTTCAGAATTGTTAATAGATGTGCAATAGCCCTGTACAGCTCAAGAGCCCTATAAATTTAGCTTCATCCCTGCCAGGCTTGAAATTATGTGTTATCTCAGGTTGAGTATGACTCTGGGAGAATGGAGGGTAAAAAGAAACAACCAGAAGAGATGAAAGGCAATAATGAGGGAAAAGGTGACACAAACTGGTTGGCACTAGGGAATAGTTTAAACAAGACTGAGGAAGAAAGACATACATATATCTATACCTGCAAAGTAGAATCATAGAGTCATAGAATCATAGAATGACTTGGGTTGGAAGGGACCTTAAAGATCATCTAGTTGCAACCCCCCTGCCAGGGGCAGGGACACCTTCCACTAGATCAGGTTGCTCAGAGCCCCATGCAACCTCCTTAAACACTTCCAGGGATATGTATTTACATGTTTCTTTCCAGGGGAATCTCATGATGTTAAAACAAATCTTGTGGACCCTGTATGTAGATATGCTTCCAAAATAGTTTGGAAGTATTACAAATGTTATAGAACAACAACGCTGTACATTGACAAGACTGAGATAAACCATCATTTTTACTTACTGATCGTCTTATGTAAAAGGTACCTTATAATTCCAAGAGTTAAAATTTGACCAATATACAGTCTTCAACATAACATGATTTTTCTCTGGCTCACAATTGGAAAGAAGAGACCCCAGCCACATGTGAGAGCAGATTCCTGGCAATGCTTGCCATACATGTAATTCCAGCCTCTTTGGAATAAAAAGGTTGCTATAACAACATGATGCATTTATGCCTATACAGCTTTCCTTTGCTTGTTTTTCATCACCACTTTTTAGAACATCAGTTGCCATAACAACAGAACATAGTATTTTAAATGTTACCTTTCATGTATATTTATGCAGTATAATTAAAGGTACGGGATGTGGGATTGGGTCAAATTTTGGATTGATTTAACTGAAATCTTTTCCATGAAACATTCCAGTGCTCCCACTAGAAGCAAGAGTGAATTCAGATAGGTCCAGCTCTGCGGTGACACTGCCTCTTAGAGCTGTAAATATACTTAACATTGCAATGCTTCCATTGTTAATTAAGTGTTGATGAGTCTTCTAAGTTATAAGCTATCAGCATGGCTCACTCTTTGGATCTTTTTCTAAGCTGTGATTTCTATTAATTACAGTTGCGTTTCTGTTCTTATTAGCTAAGCTGATCACTCTCAGAAGAACATGAGATTTTCCTGAGTGAAGCAGAGAGCTGAAACAACCAGTCTGCTGTCCTGCCTTTCAAACAAGACTGACAGGCAGGTTCTTGGCTCTGCGTCCAGCTTTTTTCACCACTATAGTGGTGTGACCTAAAATCATCTTGAAAAGAGATGATGTCTTCCCATGCAAATGGGGCTATGTCCCTGAATCTTCCTTCTACATGGCAGGAACATGCAGAGAAAGGGGCATGGGTGAGTTGGGACAGAGCAGTCAGCATCCACAAGCTGCTGTGCTGGCTGCAGTGTGATGAGAGTGAGATCAGCACTCCATGGGGACACAGCCCATATCCAGTCTGCACCTTTTGAAGCATGAAGTCACTGAATGTGAAGTGCTCAAGTGTGTAATAGTACAACACAACACTGATGATCTCATAAGTCTCTATGCTTTTACTAATGCTCCTATACACTGGTTTGCCATTTCTGCTGTTTTGCTGAAGTTTGTTTTTACTTTTGAGCAGGGCGCTAACACTTTGTGGTCAGTGGTGCCTGCTCTAGGCAGAGGCTGTATCCCAGCTCTGAAAAACAAGAGAAGTTGTATGGACACAAAACTAGCTAGCAACAGGGTGGCACTAAGAACATTTTCTGGAGAAAATGTTTTTGGTGAGGCAGTTTATCAGGGGACCATAAACATGAGCTCTAACATTCCACCTTGGAGAGGTTAGAAATGCTTTATATACATCCACTCAACCAAACACATGAACCCTCTACCAGGCACAGCTAAGGGGGGAAAAAACACCATAAAGGTGCTTTTTTTCTCTCCACAAGTTTAGAGAAGCTGGAGTTATCCAAAGAGCAGAAGCAGCAGACTCCCATGACTACTTAGGTGCCCAGCATGAATGCCATGCCAGGGAAGCAGGGTCATACTGAGGAAGGACCCCAGGAGAGGGCTCGGTCCTGAAGGGTTAGCCTGCTGACAGGTGAATTCTCCAGGGACCCACTACAGGGCACACCTAGAAAAGGACTCAGAGAGGGATAGCACAGGGGGAAGCAAGGAAGACACTGTGATAATTCTATCTTTCATTATTACTGTGTGGACAGTTACTATGGAAGGAAAGCAGGGATTTCTAGTTTATGGCCAATATCAATATTTTTTTTTAATGAAGAATATTGTGTGATCTGGTGTTCTTAAAGTTCTGACATAGGGCAAAAGCTGTATGAAAAATGAGGTATGGAAATGACCTCTCTGACCTCTAAGCTAACTGTTTGTATGAACACGAAAATAACCATTGAGGAGAAGAATAGTAAAAGATAGAAGTGATATTTTCAATTTCCATCTTTTAACATTGACACAGAGTCGTAAGTGTAAATTACCACAATCACTGTTCTGAGTGACTAGGTCAGGTTGATGCCACACTTTTCACACGTACTTCTTTTCAGAGAACTGTGCTCTGGATCCTGCAGATTATAAGGCACCACAGGCTATCAGCTCTCTTCATGCTTATCAGAGAGATCCAGAGTCCCGGCAAAAAACCCAGCTGGAGCATTCTGTGATTATCAAGTCGCAAAAGATTGGTCTTCATTATTCGTATTCTACTTTTATTCAATAAGCCAGTAGGGCTTTGGCTGAGGTAAGCAAGGTACCCACTATCACCAGACCTTCAGTGCCTGCTTCAGCAATTTTCAGTGTTCCCCTTGACACCTGCAGGTTTACCAGACAGCTGCATTTCCAGCTGTTTAGCAAAGAGGGCAGATGTGGTACAGCTATCCCCAGGAAGACCCTTGGTCTCTTCACACAACCATGGCATGCTGCTCTGCCACAGGGTCATAGAACTGGACATCTTGAGGATGCCTGGACAAAATACACCAGTGACCCCTAATACCACCGGTGGGGTGTCTCTGTAGATTAAATGGAGCAAAAAAACCCACCCAGTCTTAACATGTGCAGCACTTAGAGGAGTAAGATCACTTCCTGAGGGCCTGCGATCATATAGGGATTTTTCAGACACTTACTTAGGACTTATTTAGCCTCCTACCAGACTATGCAAAAATGTAGGCAATCTGTGTCCTTGTTAGACACCTATTGGTCACACAATACCAGGGCTGTAATGCTTTAGTGGGTACATAAATTCTTCAGACTACACCACTAACTTGGTGCCTCCTTACAGCCTCACCCAGGTTGGTTTTAGAAGATTACTCAGAAAACTACAAAGCATTCACACTTCACTTCCCTGAGCTGTTGGCAAGTACTCTCTCAGTAGCAGATTCCCTAACAAGACAGATGGATCTGTCCATTAACATGATGGTTACAGATCTGTGACTTCTTATTAATAATCTAAGAGAAATGTGTAATATCCTGTTCTTCTCCCCCACATTCAGATTGCCAAGACCAAGTGCTCTTTCATCACTCTGGTTAGCACTTCAGCGTCTGTCAGGCTGAGCTTGATCCTGGAGGTCATTAGTGAAGGGAAGTAGCTGATATAATCAGGTTATGCATTAATGATCTATGGCCATATGCGACTAATAAATGTTGTAGACATGAACTGGACAAGCAATGAGTTCAAAGATTTTCAGGGGGAGAGAGAGTGCAGTGTTTGATAGTTCAAGACCCTGATGGAGTGCAGCAGGACTATATAGCTGCAGAGCTACTGTACAGTGTCCTGTTCACTGAAAACTTCTTGACCAAATGTTCTTCATTCTGACCACACTTATTTTATTTGTCAGTCTTTGTCATAAGGTCATCTCTGCACTTTCAGTGTAATCCATGTCAAGCATGAGCAGGCATGAAGAGAAGGGGAGTCAAACCAAAAAGGTAAATCAGAAAGGCAGGGGCAGGATCAGCAAGATCTGCAGATTCATGTAAGTACACTTACAGTATAGCTAAGACAAGGACCAAGTGCAACAATTTGGATTTGAATATAGGCCTGGAAGAAAAGGAAAATGCCAAAGACTTTGCTTGTCACTCCAGCTACTCAAGATTAGGATGCTTTATCTGCTTTGGAAATCCTGATCTTCATCAATGGTACAGTTTGTGACCTACTGCAGAAACATTCCACAAATCATCAAGAATCATTTGCTTGACAAAGCTGAGTGTTGGCCCTCAGGTAGAAAGGAAAGAAGTGAAATTTACTGAATGAGAAGAGTTTCAATGATATGAATGTCAGGCTGAAATCAGTTTTGCCTCTGACACCGTGAGAGACAAGCAAGTTCTCCTAGAATACACTGTAAACCAGTTACAGGAAAGTTTGCAGGTTGTTATGGTAGTCACCTGGGATATGTGTCACAACAGCTAGTATCAGCCTCAAGTCCCTTGAGAAAATAAGCCACTGTGTTTGCACATTGGATGTAACTGGAGGTGAATCTATCTGCATCTCCTGGTCATGTGCGGTACCTTAAACCCTCTTTTCTTCATAGATATTTCCTTAGTATAGAACTGTCCATTTTAACAGCACAGCTGAGCATTTGGCCACTTTTTTTGAAAGACTGTAACCTTGTGGAAGAAGACTAGAGGAAATAAACTCGTAACAAATCTGGGAAATACTTAAATCCTACAAAACTGATGAAATAAATGATGACAGATGTTTCTCCTTGCTTCTGAGAGTTCATCAGTCATGCTGGGAAATGTGACCACTGTTTCTTAGGATATGACCTGTGGCAAGAAGGTGAAGGCACAGAGAAATTGTTTGTTCATGTCTTCATATGTGTATCCTCATGCATATATGCATCTATCTATCTGTCTGTCTATCTATCTATCTGTCTATCTATCTATCTATCTATCTATCTATCTATCTATCTATCTATCTCATATACCCAAGGAGATCACTGTATTATTGAGTTTGAAGGTACTTGAGAAGATCATCCGGTTCCCCCTTAAAGTAGTGGTAGCACTGAATTGAGACCAGGTTGTAATACACCCTCTGCTTTCCACTGGCAAGGTGTCAGAAGGCAAGTAAAGGTAGTTCACATGTCAGCTCTTTAAACTTTGCATTTCCAGCAACTATTTGTTCAGTGCAACTCCTTGGTCACTTGTAGAGCCCCAAACAACAGAGTAGTTACTCTTCAGTAAAGCAAAGTTAAACTCCACTCAGCAGGAGTAGAGCCATCGCTGAATTATTTTGTGTGTTGTGGAAATGTTACTTGTCATTCAACTTGTCCTCTTCTCAGCTTGTGTAAGGAAGGGGAAGCAAGGGGGAGAGGAAGGTGCCAGACTGTGTGTTAGAGCTGGTGAGATGAAAATGACCTTGTTGTCATCTGGATTCTGCTTTGAGCAATGCTGCGTATCCCTTAGAGGTGGATTAGGTTTCCACTGACAGGCTCTGGGAGATAGAATTTCCATTAGAATTAGGGGAAGAATATCTATTAGATAGATACAGCTCCTTATCTGCGGCTTGTCTCCTTCTCAAACTGTCTGTGTGCTATCTCTCATTCTCCTTGCCTGCTCTCACAGTTCCTCTGCTCATCAGATTTGTCTTGCTCTCTTCACCTCTCCCTGGGCTCTTCCTGAAAAGATAAAATAGCTCTTTTGCCAGACATGTAGTGCCATTGCTTGTCCTTCACTTTCTATCTTCATCTTCCAAACAAGGGGCTTCTCCTGCTGCAAAATGACTTGAACCAAGAAGCACGCAGGCTGTGCAAACCCACAACATGCTTCTGTTTCCAGCAGGCACAGTGAACCACTAGTGAAACTTCTTGTTCTGAGATCATCCTGGCTTTCTACCCACCACCATTAAAACTTCCTCAAATGTGTTCAGCTGGTAAATGCAGGTTTACACTCTGATATCACACAGAGGGCCCATCCTGGTTATACATGGTCACCTACTAATGTTTAAGCAGAAGAGGCCCTGAAACCTGAAGTATTTTGCACTCTAGTTGAGAGCTATACTAGAATAACAAGTTTGGACACAAGGACATATGCGACCATCACTCAAATCTGTGTTCTTATTCCTGCAGTCTGTTTTCATGTAACCTGTGAGACCAGTGGCAACCATCAACCTTTCAAGCATCACTCCTTAGGGATAATTGTGTGGCAAAATGACACCTTCCTTGAGAATCTGTGTCAACAGCCAACGCCTGAGGACTAGTGCACACCATGATGGACCTGCCAGAGCTTCTTTCAGAGATTAACAGTTCTAGGCCATTACACCCCATCCTTATTTAAAAGAAAATACTGTGTTTTCATAGATATGCTTCTACTGATTCAGGGAAAGAGTTAATTATACACCCTTCCCTACCCATCATGTATTTTGTTTCTCCTGTACATATTATATGAGCAATAGTTAACAAACAAAAAAAAAAATCTACAAAGCATTAAACAATGGCACATTTGGTATTACAGTCCATGGTTGCACATGTTTTAGAGAAGAATGTGAAGTGGGAGGGATTCTAGAAAAGAGAAAGAAAGGATACATAAGATTTAACAAAAAACAGAGCTCTGCTGACCATCCATTTTTCTTGATCCTTGCCAGGATTGGGAATAAAGGGCAAAGTCTGCAGAGAATCCCACAACGTACAATGGAAGCTTGAGTCAGACTCATTATTCCTGCTCAAGAAGACTTTATCTAGAGAGGAGAGACGAGACTCTACTGTGCCCCAAATGGTGTTTTAGTTCCTGAGAAAAAATAGAAATGGTCACAACAGCCTATGATTGACCATTGGCAATGGCTTTTCCAGGCATGTCATTAGATACCTCTGCAAGTCATTGTCTGGTTTAATTATTTACATATAATATCCATGGAGAGGGATGCTGAGACACCCAGGAACTACAGCAGACTGTTATACCAGCATCTAGATTAGGACATCAGTGTTGGGCCTGCATACTCACAAGCTTTTACTTCCCTGTTGGTTTCTTCAATAGCAATGCTCCTTGTGCACTGAATACTTCTTCCAAGTCCAAGCATTCTGTTGTCACCAAACCTTGGAAAATCTGATTTTACAACAGTACCCACACTGAATGTGAATGACTTAACTTTCAAAATTTCATGCAAAACAAAAAGCATTGTTTTTACTTCACAGCAAGCCAAGAACCAGTGAAAATTAAACTACTGCGCTCTAGTCCTGACTTTTGTAATAGGGCAGTAAAATGCAAAAAACCCACAAACAAACAAACAAACAAACAAAACCAGAACATTTGCCATCAGTCCTACTTGAAATTGTTCTTTTGAGCATGGTGACATCTGCATTTATATCCCCATGAAAGTCAGAATGCATTCTCTGGCACCACTGAGTGTTAGTGTGCATTGACAGCACCATACACCAGTTTGCACCTTCACTTCTTACATCCACAGGACCCTCCAAAATATCTGCTAGCTATGCTTGATACAGCAATGGGTTCCAGAATAGCAAATCCCATCAGCATTGTTTCAAAGCTCTTTGTTTTTCAAGCCTTCCTACTGGGATCAGTAACCCTGAAAGTAACAATTTTTATAATGAATATCTATTCATGGATATTCATGCGTGGTAATTCTGACAAGCTGGACAGTTGTTTTGCATTTGTGTTCTCCAGCCACTGGCAAAATAATGACTATCCTCTCTCACATCCATATGTTTTCATGACTAAGATTCATTATGGCGCCACTCTCACACTCCCTCAACTCTTATTCCACACTGTTGTCCCAGAGTTGTTGTCTTTTGAGAACTGGGAGCTCTTTGAGAAAAAAAAAAAAAAAGTATTTTGAAGGAGTATCTATGATGCAAAAAGCTGGAAACTTGAAGGCAAAAATACTTTCACATGAAAGAGAACATTCAGATAATTTTGTGATAAAAGGGGATGCTGCATTATACATATGGCATGAAGCCTCCTTTTTAAATACAAGCCATATTTCATTGCTTTCTCTCTTGCACAGCAACATTCAAAATTCATTAAACTTTTCAGCTGGGAAAGCTTGCTAGCTCCTCTCTCCTTTACATGCCTTTTTTGTCCCCCCTCTCTGTTTTTCCAAAACAAGCACAGCTAGACTGGGTTTGGTAATTGGCCCTTATCTCCTGGGGGCCTTTTCTGTCAATAAAATACAATTAGGAATGCCTGATGGGCTGGCTTTGCAAAGGGAAACTAGAAATCCCTTTGAGAGCAGTACATGCCATGTTCGTAACAAGACCTGGCATCATCAGCTTCGTGGGCTGAAGCAAATGCTGCAAATAAAAATATCCACCAGGTCATTCATGATGTAGACATAAGTTGTAAGCATGGGTATTTTATAATGCTTGCTTTAACTGTGATGTTATCCCCCCCCCCCCTTCCCACAGAGTCCTATTGTTACCACAAGCTCATGTCTTATTTCAGAGGGAGAGAATTATAGTACTAATTTTTAAACACATGTAAAACCCTTCTTGAAAATGCATCAGATAAAAAAGAGAATTGAACCATTATACAAATACCAGAGAGTTCATCTCAAAACTCATAGGCAGATCTTACAAATAAAGCAGAAGACTTACTTGTGACATGCTGAGAAGACACATCTGTTTCAGGATGCATTTATTGATTTACTTTTGTGCTCAGACTAGCAGGAGACTCCATTGTGCCTCTTGACCATTTATCACCATTTCTGTTGTCTTAAAATCAAAAGGATGGAGTCTATGCTTAAACTTGTGCACCAGGAAAGGGAATGCAAGAATAAACAGTGATTTTAGGATTTTAGTGGGCAGTGCTAAGGACATCTCTGAAGCACTCTGAACTTTGCAGCATTCCAAATCTCAAAGACTTGTCTTCCCAACAAGAGATTCCATATGTTTGGAAAAGCCATCCAGTAAAGATCAGCTTTCATCATCTTCTGCCACCTCTGAAGCCATATAATAGAGGCAAATCATGTTGAATTCAGAATACTTTAAATTTGCTGAACTTTTATTGCATTTGCAATAGACAACCAAAGCTCCCCAAGGCTGTGAAAGCACAGCATGGTGTAACTTTTGTTCCAGGGGCAAGGGGAGAAAAGTGCAACCAGTCCGTTTGTCAGCCTTAGGAAATGCCAGGCACAACAGAGTCTGGCTCAGTTAGCTGATTAAAGCGTCAGTCTCCCAAATGTATACTTATCCTGCAGATTTCCCCCAGAATTCAAAGTATGTCATAGTGGGCAAAAGCCCAGCAGTTCTGCAAGAGAGGGTCTGTCACGGTGAGAGATGGAAGTGCTTGGCTAAAAAGCATTGCTAAGACTTATGGCCCAACATTATGACCTCATCTACAGTTTAAAATAGACTCTAAAGCAATACCAGGAACACGACTTTTCTCAGAGAAAGAGGTAAACAGAAGGACAAGATAAGTGCATTCTCTATCAGAGTAAAAGGAAGTTGACAGGTATAACCAAGCCCTACAATCTCTGGTGTTGCTGATATTTTGGAGAAGATTCAGTTACTTGCCCAGGAAAAATATTTCTGAGAACTGATATTGTTTTGGGATTTTGGTTAGAACTTTTTTAACATGTAGGATAGCTCTGAAAATGCAGAACTGCTTCCCTTAGAATATGCCTTGAGAATAAGGAAGAGCTAAGTGTTTTTCCCCCGCCCAAAAGCTCCAGGTTTCGGTCATTGTAGTGAACAAAACACAATATCAGGGCACCATACCTTTGCCAGGTATTTTATGTGCATAAGATCCCCAATTCATAGAGGGGTAACCACTGGACCCAAACCTCTTTATTTCTGTATGTCCCTTAGGAACATGCCTATGAGAGCTCACCAATTCTGTCATCATTAAAGGCTGATAATATTTGTGATATTCTTCTCTCAGTATTTGTAAATCATGGTTCAGATATCTGCATGTTTCTCACAGCAGAAAAACAACTATAAATTTAGTTTAACTAGTCAGACAACTTCAGCTTATGTCTTGTTGCTTTACAGTAGCAGCTCAAAGCAGAGAGAGGACACTGAAGAATCTGGCCTTATATATCAACTGAACAGGGTGATTTAAGGTCTGAGCCTAGCACGAATACCAGTGCTACTAGATCCATCTCTGGTACCCTAAGGTTAAAAATATTACTCTTTCAGATTCTATCCATGCAGGTCTCCTTGAGACCAAGGCCTCCCTTGCTGCTGGGAGAGTTCAAAAGATCTTGTCCCAGTGCTAATGTCAGATGCAGTTCAATACAGAAAGCTCTAAGGCCTCTGAATTCCTATTAATGGTTTGTAAAAATTCACAGTGCAGTCTGTGCACAGAATTATCTCAGCAAAGCACACACTATGTTCTCAAAATATAGATTAATTTCTTTTTTCTTTAAGAGGCAAATCACAGTGCATGAAAGCATGAATTGTTTTCAAAACACAGGTTAGCTTAGTTTAATTCAATTCAATTCAATCAACCTGGTCAAAAACAGAGTGCTTTGTGTGGGAGCCTAATGTGATGTTTTATTTTGTCTGTTACAGTACTACAGACTGGAGTTTACATTTTGGGATCTTCTTTCTATCATCTGTGCACATCCTGACTCAGGATACATAGCATGTTGACATCGTGTTAGGGTACATCAGCGTCAGGCTTAGTTAAGGTACATCTAATTATCCTAACCTAGGACAGTTTCAGGTAGGAAATTGCATTCCTCCTGTCTTCTTCCTTACCGTCACCATCAACACTCCCAAATTCACCCTGAGCTAAGGAAGGTTTGTGGGAGGAGGTGTCTGGCCAGCTGTGCAGCAGCTGGTGCTTGTCAGCCATGTCCTCAGCACCCAGGCCAGCAGCAATGCATCTTCTGTCCCACTGAGCCTGCACAGTACCCCAGGTTCACGAAAGGTTGAGATAAGGTTTCAAGAAAGACTGAGATAAAAGCAACCCACTACCACTCCTCAAAGAGCTCACATTTCTGACTGCAGCCAGCCAGCGTCTACTGCCTGCCATTTCATATGATTTCCATGCACAGAACATTTTCTAGTGGAAATAAAATTTTAAAAAATGAACTCTGTCCCCCGCAGTTCAGATTATTTCAAGCATCAGAGTTTGAAACCTTATGATTAAAGTTTTCATTGAGATCACATGATATTTGTGCAAGTAAGGAAAAATAAATCCCGTTTAATCCACCAGTAAATCCAATGACTTTATTTTGTTTCAAGAAGCTCTTGGTAAATTTCACTGATAAAAAATGCTGGGCAAGAATGAAATTGAACATGCCACAGAATATTTCACATTATTTTTTGGTAATTTTTTGTTTGCTTGATTTAAAATTAAAGAAACCAAACATTTGAAGCGCTACTTGAAACAAATTAAGGGCTTTTATTTTTATTTAGTCAAATATTTTCTTGACATCATCAGAAGCTTTCATTTTTGATGCTGAATATCATGCTTTGCTCCTGTGAGAATCCACATGGAATACTGTGTCCAGGTCAGGGTTTCCCAGCATAAGAAGAATATGGACCTTTTGGAACAAGTCCAGAGGAGACCACTAAATTGATCAGAGAACTGGAGCTCCTTTTCTGTGAAGACAGGCTGAGAGAGTTGGGGTTTTTCATCTTGGAGAAGATAAGGCTCCAGGGAGACCTTATAGCACCTTTCAGTATGTAAAGGAGGCCTAGAGTAGAGCTGGGGAGAGGATAGAACAAGGGGTAAAGATTATTCACTATGAGATTAGTGAGGCACTGAAAGAGGTTCCCCAGAGAAGCTGTTCAAGCTGGAGATGTTCAAGGTCAGGTTGGATGGGGCTTTGAGAAACCTGGTCTAGTGGAAGGTTCCTTGTCCATGGCAGGGGAGTTGGAACAAGATGATCTTTGAGGTCTCTTCCAACCCAAACCAATCTGTGATTACATGATTGTAAACTTGAATATAGTGAGCTTATAATCAACCTTTAAATTATAATAATTTAATGGTGTAGAGCTATTTTATCATTATCACAGCTTACATTTCTAGCCAAAATAATAAACAAAAATGAAGCATTGGAATGTTACTGCTTAAGTTTTTTTAAACAGAATTTTTTACCTTATGGAAATGCCTTTTTTTCCTGTCTTTCCCTCTGTCCCATTAGATGACATTCAAATCTGCATTTTCTAATGAGAAAACATTGGATCACAAAATTTCTGCTCAACTCTGTTGATTAGAGTTTCATGCACACAGTTCAGTTTTTGTCATTTGAAAACTAAGATGTTTACCTACGTCTAGTATTCTATTTTATCTTGCTGGGGAAATTAAAGGAGTATAATGAGTCAGGCAGGCAAGAGATGGAGGAGTGTAAAAAATTAAATATAACCCTACCAATTTAACCCTGTTTGCAGTGTGGTTTAAAATTCTGGTTCAATACAGACTAGTATGTGTTTAATAATCATGTGTCCCAATAAAAATACGAATTAATTTTTCTACTGAGTCTGTGCTTTTCCTTTCTCATTACTTTCATTTTGATCAAAGGAAAAACATAACTGTAGCACAGATCAGGAATAAAGGCTGTCAGATTAAAGCACATTCAAACAAAATGCACTGGACATAGTATTAGTGAGCTTACATGTGGCACTATTTCCATATTATACATCTGAGCCTTTTGGAAATTAAGCCATCTTTTTGATATATGTCCTTTAAGCAGCAGATCAGGGTAACATTATATTAACCAGAATTTACTAAAGTATGAAAGGGTGCTGTGGCAGCTGGGGGCATCAGGCAGTGGATATTGCTGGATTTTGCTAAATAAACTTGTAAAAAGGCAGCTACAGTGAGCAGAAGCCTTCTGTGTAATCACTTCTGACATCAGTTAACTTTTCCATTATCATCACGTCCAAACATCCTTTCAGCTTCTTTGTTCTAGACATAGAACTTCCTTTTGTTTCCAATCCACTGCAATTTTATGTCGTGCTGCTGTGAACAAATGTGAAATCAGTTCTGTGTTTTTGAGCTTGTACACTGCTTTTTGTTGGCCATCAGAAAAACTAATATCAATGCCAGTGTGGTTCAACCTTATTTAAAATATTCGCCACTTAGAAATTGTACTAGGCTCTGTAGAAGGAGTGGAAAATACTAGCCTGGAGTTGGTAAACACATTGGAGCATCACCTGAATGCAGTTAAGTAGGACTATTAATATTTCAGAAGTCACTCCAGACTAGACCAACCCAAAAGAATTATTACAATGAGCACCAGACAGGTTCTGAGATACCTCAGATTGTTCTGTAAGACCTAAAATAGGTTAAAATATAGACTGAAGAGCTCTTTTTGGTAGTTACTGTCACCAGCAAACCTTCTACTTGGTACTTGTCCTTGGCTTTTAGGCACTTTCCTGGGCATCATCAGCCAATTAATGGCATGGGAGAACACCTAGGAACGAGTTTCTTTCTGATGACAACCAGAGTGTAGTGCCTCTTTGAACCACCTTAAGACAAACCCTATCTCAACCAGCCAGATAACTGAAATTTGATTCATTAAGAAAAGAGAAAGAGGAGATGTCAGCATGGGAAGGGTCTGTGGGAAATAACTAGTCATAGGCATGCCTAGCATTTTCCAAAAGAGAAGAAAATGGTTTTGAGGTTTTGTTTGTTTGTTTGTTTGTTTGTTTTTGGGGGGGTAGTGTTTGGAGTTTGTTTGTTGTTTTTTGGTTTTATTTTGTTTTTTCTTTTAAGTCCTGTTTTGAAAGGAGTTTAGGCATTTTTTGTGAGGTCCATTAGTGAGTTTTATTCTTCCTGCCATCAGGTCTTGATTTTCCTTTTTTACTTTCTGGATACGTAATTTCACTTTTGTTGACATGCAAAACTGAGAGCTTTTTACCCTCTCCAGATACTCCTTTTGTCTCGCTTTCTGTCTCTAACACCCACAGGCCCCCTTTTTTAATCTATTTTGATTCTACTCTGACACTCTTATCACACAGTATGCAATACTGAGTTCTTCTGCTCAGATTTGATTTCTATTACTTTTTCTTCTTCCTTCTCTCCAACTCTGAAGGCCCATTCCTGAGAAGATCACAGACTAGGGACCTCCAATCATCTTTTATTTTTCTTTCTGTGTAAGAAAACATATTTTTGCAGGCCAGACAACACCTTCCTAACAGTTGTCCAGATCAGGAAGCTGCAGGATTCAGGGAGGCAGCTTTACACAGTTTTCAACTCCCCTGTAACATTACTGTATGCCATCCTAAACTCATGCTATTGACAGACATCGTATCTGCCATGTTTACTATAGAATGGTAGAAAAGAGAAAATAGTCTTCCCTGATTTACAGGATATAAAATATACCTGAAATTTAATCAAGAACACATTTGTAATGAGGCTGAAAATGGCCTGTCAAATGCTGGCTGATGATTTCTTAATTAAAAACAATGATAAATCTTCTACATGAGAAATAAGAATATTTTATTAAGGTATCAGTGTGGGATTACATAGAATACATAAGGGAAAAAAATGGAAATAAGCTGAAGAAAAAACCCAAAACAACAGAAAAAGCCTCATTTTAATTCTATTTGTAAAAATAAGCATGAATACCAGGCACAACCAGTACCTTGAAGTGACTACTCAATAAATGGCTGAAGAAACATCACCATTCCTGGACTGATGTTTATTGCTAGAGTTTAGCTTTTGTTTTTCATGTCTTTCTTCAACAATATGCAAGCTCAATGGCAGCCCTCCTTTCACAGCTATTGATCAGTCCTTTTAAAAAAAAAGTGTTCCTAGAATTATCCCAAAGACTGAAAACTGAAGTCCAAACTACTTAATTCAGGCAAGAAAAAAGACTAAGTATCTTTTTCACAGAATATTCGGAGTTGGAAGGGACCCACAAGGATCATCGAATCCAACTTCCAAGTGAATAGCCCATACAGGGGTCAGACCTACAAGCTTGGTGTTATTAGCACCGTGCTCTGACCAACTGAGCTCATCTCACGGTCACCTTGCACCACTCTTTAACATGCTGTCCATGTAACTGATCACAAATATCTACACTGTGTTTCAACACCAGGAGGCAACTAAGCCCCACAGCCCCCCTCACTCTTCTCAGTGGGATGGGGAAGACAATTGGAAGGGTAAAAGTGTGAAAACTTGTGGTATTTGGCATAAAGACACTTTAATTGGTAAAGCAAAAGCTGCACATGCAAGCAAGGCAAAATTTGTGTTTTGGAATTTTTTCGCCACTTTCCATCAGCAGGCAGCTGTTAAGCCATCCCCAGGAAAGCAGGGCTCCATCACATGTAGCATGGCTTGGGAAGACAAAGCATAGAGTCGCAGAATCATAGAATATCCTGAATTGGAAGGGAAACACAAGAATCATCAAAGTCTGACTTCTGGCCTTGCTATCACTCAAACACCCCCCCTGCCCCTTCCTTCTTTTTGCCCTAGCTTTTATTGTTGAGCACAATGTCATATGTTATCAAATCTGCCTTTTTTTCAGTTGGAGTCACTTCTCCCAGTTGTTTCCCCTCCCACCTCCTTGTGCACTCCCAGCACCCTCACTGGCAGGGCAATCTGAGAAGCAGAAATGGCCTTGATGCTGTGTAAGCACTGTTCAGCAATAGCTAAAACATTGGTGTGTTATCAATACTGTTTTGTCATAAATCCCAAAGACAGCACCACACAAGCTACTGCGAAATTAACTCTATCCCGGCAAAACCAATACAATTAATTAGCTCTTGTCTTTGCACCCCATGGATCACAATTCTACTTGTTTATCTTTCCCACAGATGTCTGCTCAAAGTACACATATTTTCCCAAAGGAAAAATGCCTGATTTTGACTATGCTTCCCATACAAATCTAATCTGGGCCCCACTGGGGCTGTTCTGTTCACAAGCAAAACCACAATATACAGATAAGATTTGTCATACACAGCCGACTCAAATTTACAACTACCATATAGCTCCCACAAGCCTGGGCTGCACATGTCAAAACAAGACTCCAAGCCCTCTGTTTCCTCAGCTGTACTCCTATACTATTTATATAGGACAGGAATTGCCAGTTTCCATTCTGAGCAGTCTTCTAGAATACAGCATAGCCTGAAGGACCCAGAAACTTTATTTTAGAGTATCCAGCCCCAGATGCTTTCAAACACCCCACAGGGGGAAGACTGGGGGCATACATACATCCCTACCTCTGTGCCCTGGTTTCTGTAGAAATGAAAAGTGCCCACATTATGCAAATGAGAGCTGTGGTACTCATCAGCCAGCTCTACAAGTGAGGTAATGGGGAGACTGGAATTCCAGGACATATCATAATCCCCATCTCCTAAAATGACTCTTCATTGCCTCTTCTGCTTTGAGGGTAGAGACTGCTTTGGGCATAGCCAGGAAATTGAGGGGAGCATTCGTTACCCTTTCACTTAGCAGTCCTGAGTCTGCATCCAGAACAGTGTCCATTTCAAGATCACCTTTTACCAGAGAGAGAGTGAAAACTAAAGCCAGTTTACTAGTGTTATGAAGATGACTAGATGGCTGGAGAACAGGCTGTGTGAGGAAAGATGGATGTATCTGGGTTTCTTCATGCTGAACAAGGGATGGTGGAAAGGGATTTAATTTCTGTCTCCTACAGCTGAAAGTGGATTTATAGGCAAGATGGAGCCCATCTCTGAAGCACACGGACAAAACAAAAAATCAATGCTAAAAGTCTCAGCAAAAGTAAATCCGACTGGATATAAGGAAAATAATCTTCACCATGAGAGTAGTTAAGCCCTGCAACAGGGGACCAGAGAGACTATGGATTCTCTTTGACCAAACTGGAGTACTATGGACTGAGTAAATGGTTGGTGAGAGGTTGGAAAACTGGCTAGGCTCTGACAGTGGCAATCTGCAGTAACAAGTCCATCAGACAGACTCTTACTAGTGGCATCCCTCAGGAACTAATAATAGGAGATAATAATTTATTATGACTGTTAGCAACCAGGGTGATGAGATAGAGCTCACTACTGGCAAGGCTGCAGATGATACCAAACCAGGGGGAGCAGCTGTCATGCCAGAGGGTATGGCTGCCATTCAGAGGGACCTAAACAGGCTGTAAAAATGGATTGACAGAACCATGAACTTCTAGAGAGGCAAATGCAAAGTCCCCCATCATGGGTGGAATAACGCCATGCAACAGTGCAGGCCAGGGACTGACTGGGTGGAAAGCAGCTTTGCACAAAAAGGCTGAGAGGTCCTGGTCAACAAGAATGGAACAGAGCTCAGCCTTGTGTCCTTTTAGTAAAGGCAGCCAACCATGTAGTGAGATGTTTTAGTATAAGAGTAGGCAACAGGTTGAGAGAAAGTATTATTTCATACTGCCTGGCACTTCTGAGACTGCATGTAGAGTGTTATATTCTCCCCTGCAAGAGCTGTTGACATATGGGAAAAATTTAAAATTTCACTAGTTGAGTGGTTTCCTCTGGGTTTTCTTAGCTTCTGCTCATCAAAGCTTTCAGAAGTACCACAAGCACTCAGGAATATCAGCTACACTGAGTTTCAGCTGAATGTAACCCCTTAAAATGCTTAGGGGTTTCTGAAGCTGTTGCAGTTTGGAAATAAACTAAATAGCTGTGCAAGAAAAGGCAAAACAGGTTGCAAAGCTGGCAAAGGAAACCTAACTCAAGTTATGTTGAATCAACTCCTTGACCACATGCTTTTTTTTTAATAGTGTTCAAAAAGATTTTGTACCCTCTTCAGCTAGACTGCTTGTGTCCTTAGCTCATCAGAGTAAGGAGATGCTCTTGCTGACCAGAAATAATTCTTCTCTTGTCTTGGCCCCTACACTGGTAATCGGAGAGAGTGAGACAGGCAAAAAAGACAAAAAAAAGGGTTTGTTTGTCAGAG
The DNA here is from genome assembly GCA_035222235.1 of Margarornis squamiger. Taxonomy (NCBI): domain Eukaryota; kingdom Metazoa; phylum Chordata; class Aves; order Passeriformes; family Furnariidae; genus Margarornis; species Margarornis squamiger. Next base: position 52,338,078 of record JAWWTY010000037.1, read on the forward strand.
AAGAAAATCTGAAGATGAGATGGGGGAAGAGGGTGATGGGCTGTAAAGATCTGTAAAATTGTTTCAGATGTTTCCTGGTATAGTAGGCACTCTACAAAAATCCAAAAGGCTGCACTAAATGGTTTCTCTTACATGCAGTAACTATTTACCCATATTAGACATGCAGTTCTGAAAAGAAAGTCCGACATATAATTTCTGAAGCCACATGTTGCTTCCAAATCATTTATATAAAGAGACTTTATAAATATCCAGAGATGTCACTCCTCTGCTATGCAGCAATAACAGATTTGTTCAAAGCACCAGATGCAATTAAGGTGCTCAGAAGAGGCAAAGATATAGAAGTGCAATAAAACTCAAAGGCTGTTAAGGCTTAATAAAGTATGTAAGGAAATAATAATATATTAAATAGAGTAGAAGGAGTCCAAAACAATGATGGTGAAAAGAAAAAGAAAGGCTGTAAATAAACATTTAATCATATCACCTACAAAGGAGTCTGCTGCATGGCTCACTGGTGCTTTCTAATCTTCCTTTTTTGGAAGCCCTGTATGACTTTGTGGTTTTTCTCCCACGAGCAACTCCAGCACACAACCTGGAAAAAAGCCTCCATGCATTCTTATCTAATGTCATTTATGGTGTTGTTATTCCCTCTGTAGGTCCCCTCTCAGAAGGCCAGTGTAAAGCTCTTATGTCACTTCAGTACCTCTTAGCACTGCAAGATAGGTATTGCTGCTCTCTGATCAGAGTCCTGCTTGGGAGTGGTTGAAAATCAGAATTGTTGCTCTGCAGCAGGGAGGCAGGACAGTGTTATGTTTGGGAAAGAAAAGCTGAATTTACAGTTTTCCTAGAGGAGACAAATCCCAATACCTTTTTTTTTTTTTTTTTTTTTGAATAAAAGGCAAAACTTGCAAATGCAAAGACCACTGGTAGCAGGGAGTGCAGATGTGACATTTGAACACCCTGGAGCTGCAAACTGGAGCTTCGCTGGAACAGAGGCTTGAATCACCACTTTTCATTTTCTTGCAAGTCCCACAGCTCACTTTTGAAGACAAATTGTCTCACTTCTGCATTCCTATGAGCCAGGCAGGGTGACAGGTCAAAGAACTAAACAAGAGGTACATGGACAGGCACACACAGCTGAGAGGCTACACAGAAATGTCAAGCCAGCTGCGTAATCCAATACACAAAGCTCCCAGATAAAAAAACCTTGCTCAGTGATAAACTGTAGTCAAGAGCAACTGGGAGAAAAGATTTGTTTGCCTTAAATGTTTTTGCACCCACCCCTTCAAGTGACTCGGTGGTAGCCACCATAACTGCCCCAGAATTCCGGTTTGATAAAGAAGTAAGACTGGACAGAAGGATGAAATAAGGGCAGAGGGACTGAGAAGGGGCAGAGGCGGCTTTTATTTTGTGCCAAAGACTCTTGTCATGGGTGCTGTAGATCACTGGTTCCATGAAATAGATACCTGTCACAAAGCTGGCTGACAGACAGCTCCGAGGAGGATGTGTTAATGACCCCCACTCTCTGAGCTATAACAGAAAAGGCTGAGCAAACTTCAGTGAATATCATCTACCCACCACAAATAAAGATGGTGTAATTACAGAGGGAAAGGTGGGGAAGTCTGAGGGCAGACCCAGGCACCACTTTTTCCAGGGACTAGAGACAGTCATAGCTGAATATCTACCGTGTGAACTGCTAGCAACTCGGATAATAAAAAGCTGTTTTCCTACAACTTGGTCAGGATGCTGCTGTGTTTTCCTTACTGCTGTATCTCTCTCTGACATCCTTTTGTGGTACATGTGGACTCCATGTCAGCACATGTGGACTCCATGTCAGCAAACAGTGAAACTTATCTTTTAAAGGGAGCAAAGGAAAAATTGGCTTGTCCCAGCTTTTGGACAGGATTTTTTGGCCCAAAAATCCCAGGCTGCATTCCCAGGCTTGCCAGCAGTTCCAGCAGGATGGTGACATTGGGAAAGCATCTACAGGCAGGTGAGGCCAAACACCACCTTGACCTCTACCAGGGGTCCTGCTGATGGGATCTGTGTGGTTGAAGGGAATGGGGACCACTCTACCATGGGATGGATGTTGTACCATGTGAGTAGGGGCACATACCCCCCTGAGATGTGCTGAGAGGGATAAATGTGATCCTCCAGCTTCCCTAAGGAAGTCTGCTTCCACATCTACACTGCCATTACGAAGAGGAGGAATAGACTCCTGACACATTAAGGTCAGTAAGAAAAACAGACCCCACACAAAGAAAAGTGAGAAGCCTGCACTCTTTCCTCCCACTCTCCACCTGCTCCCACACAAACCTCAAGACTTGTTTTTTATTTGGTCCCACTTTCATTGCCCCTTTTCTTGGGGTGGGTGCTGCAGTGTAGCAGCCTGGGGTGCAAGGCTGTAATCTCCTAAATTAATGAACATGTTGGAGGTGCAAAAACATCCTACGTGTCTGACTACTCCTGTTTCCCACCGCCTTTCTCTAGATTATCATAGCTTGACATTATTGTAACAGTGTTCTGGAAATAGAGGATGGGATACATTTAATTATACATTATATTTGTAGGCTGCCAGGCTGACAGCTTGTTTTTAATAACCAAACGCTTGGTGATAATCAAACAAAATTTTTGAGTTGAGTTGATGAAGTGCCAGCTGGGGGGAGCACAGAGATGCTGGGACTTCTGCAAACATGGCAAAACCACCTAGCCACCAGCCTGGCCCCAAGGCAAGAACCCCAGTGCTGCGCTCCCAGCAAGCTCAACAGTCAACATCTACTTTAACGCTTCCTAACATTTGTCTACCAAAGTGCTGTAAAGAACCTGTAGTTTTTGGAAATTTTATCTTGACATGTAGGTGAGAGGCAATAGTTCACTTTCTTTTTATTTTTCACAGCCTCCTGTGAGAAGCCTCCATATTCCCCTACTCTCCATTCAACTTTCAAGTATTCTCACTGGTATTTCTTATCTGGTAAAGACTGAGCAAGGACTATCACCTGAATCATCTACAATGATTGAAAGATTCTTAAAGATTATGATAGAGAAGCAAAAGCTCTCTCTATGGTGATATTTCACATTTATATGATTGCCAGTCTCAGATGAATACCACACTAAGTTTTCTTTCCCAGCCAACTCTGAATTTACCCACCTCTCCACACTGCAGTGCTTATAAAAGCAATCTTTCCTTTCACATAAACCCTGCATTGTATCTGGAACGCAAACTGAAACTTTTCTGTATCTCCTAACAACTTTCAGCACATTCCTGGTGCTTTTTGCAGCCCTCATCAGACTTTTTTTCTCTGGTGGCCAAACATTGGCTGTAAAATCCTAGACTTATTCATAGATGCCCTTTATGTCTACTGATAGTCAAAGCTCCAGGTACAAACATCTTCAGGCTCTCAAGAAACACAGCTAAGCTTTGCAGCCTTTGAGAGTGGCTTTAATTCTGTGTACACACCTCCATAGGACATGCCTAGAGACCTCTTTTTTATGGCCTCGAGCAAAGATGTTCTTCTGTGATACATCCCACACTGCTAGTACAGTGATACAATGGAAATGATATTTCCTGTGGCTGCAGAGACTGTGAGGACTGCTGAACCACTGCTGGATAAGGAAATTGCTGACAGAATGAAGACTCTTTTGGAAGCATTATAAGCGGTTTGTCCCTATTCCTCTCCACACCTGCATGAAAAATGGGTTATTTCATTCCTAAGAAGAAAAAAAAAAGTGTGCTCTGTGATTGCTGAACAAGAATAATAATCAGAACAATGAAAGACAGAGAAGAAGAAGGAGCTTTGTCAATATTGCAAAATTATTTGCTCTGTTTTATGTAAAAAATAAATACCATATGATAAAATTCTCTCTGGGAATGTAGACTCTCTTAAAACCCTCTCTGGATGTCCCTTCTCTCTAGAGGATCATTTCTTTGTTCATTCCAGATGGGCTAGCTTTCCTGTGTAGCTGAATTTCCCTCTTTACTTCTGTCTGAGGAAAACAGTCCTGGGTGACTTTTCTCTGTCTTAACTCTTGATGAACAACCAGGTGACAGGTCACTGAGTCTTTTTAGGAAGCCAGAAGATGAGAAGTCCGGTTCCATTTCTTCCCATCCTTTTTCTTGTGTTATTCACATGGGGTCAGACTGTCCCTCAGCCGGTTGCCCACAAGTCCTACTCCATCAACAAAGGTCTTTAAAATCTGTGGGTGGGCGTTTCCATACCTCAGCACCAGGTGAGGTGCTGAGGACAGGCTGGCTAGTTTTGAAAGCTACAGGCATGGTTGGTGTGAAGGTCCCCTTGTCAAAGCCTCCATAAGCATATGCTGTGAAGTGTGCACCCACTGCCTCTGCTGGGGCACCAGGGCAGCTTGTCTGTCACTTTTCTTCTATTCACAGGATGCTCAATGCTCAACCCTTTTGCACAAAAATTTGGATCAAGGTCTCCAGTGGAGGAATTGTTCTGGAGTAATTTTTTCCCAGTTTTTCCACTCTTCAGCCATGTAGTTGTGATAAAGATCTAACTATAGCATGAAAAAAGTACAAATATAGTAACAGTCCGAAAGGGTGTTCCAATGACAGCCCCACTTTCAGGGGAGAGGAAATAAGTTAAGACTTAGGTATGTGTTTTACCTTGTAATTTGCCAGCATAGGAGGCCTATTTGTAGTATAGCTGTGACAATATTTAAATATAGTAATTTTGAATCTGAATTATAGATGATGTTTTGTACTTTAACAAATCTCAGTGGCTAAATATTTATCTTTTCCTCTTTCAGGTGTCTCCTTTTGTTGGCAGATTTCCAGTTCTCTCTGCATTGCTTCTCTCCTTTGGAAATAAGGCACTGAATAAGGATCTCTCTTCTTCAGAGCCTGGCTCCTCTTTCCCTTGGCTCCTGTGGTGAAAGTAATTAAGAGCAATTGATTGCCATAGAAATATTAATATTTATTATTGGTACTGCAGTAATATCCTGAAGCTTCAGCAGCTGTGATATAAATATGTGACAGAGCAATAACTGTGGTAGTGGCAGCTGAGGATTATTACTTTGACCACAAGGTCAATAACCCTGCCATCATGTAGGTGGAGTCTGAAAAAAATGAAGTAGGGAACCTTCCAGAAAAAAACCCCTGCAAAACACGGTTGCAATCATTTGCATGCAACATAAATACAATCATTTTAAGCCCTGTTTCTCTTGAAAGGATCTCTGAGAACTGGTATCTATGAATCAGTCTTTTGAGAAGTTGATGAATATGGAGTGAAAGAAAAAACTCCTCCATTTAAACTTCTTTACCGTGGGTCGGCTTACCTTCTGCAATTGTTCCACATGCCTCACGCTGCTGGAAGTTAACTGCAATCATCAGAAAAGTTTGTCATGACATAAGCACAGTAAAGGAGCATTTTTATCTTGGTGTGCCTGGCCTACCAAACCCCCATGCTGGAACATCAGCCTCTAATATTTCCTGTTAAGTGTATCCTACTCACAAAAGGCTACTGTCTTTCTTTTGAAAAAGAATAGAACAGTGAGATTTGTGAAAGCAAACAGCATCCATTCCCCCTTGCTACCTACCACTGCTGACTGCATTGATTTTGGCCAGGAGTGAAGAGATTTTAAATGTTCTCACTCCAATCTCTTATTTTGTCCAGAAAGAGATCCAGCATGAAAATCATACAATTGCAGGAGGCCTCAGATGATACAATTTCAAGGTACCACAGCAGAAAGGCTATAAACCCCCAAAAATCACACATTAAAAAGATAATAAAAAGAGAACATTTAAGGTGTGTCTTGCTTTTCAAATCTCAATATGACAATCTGAAGAACATGGGACATTGCTTCATGGAAATTCCTCTACCTCATTTCTTTGTCCTGCAAAAATGGCTTTAAAGGAAATTTTCACCCACTCTAGTGCATTAGTTTATTACTATTTATGTACACACAGATAAAGAGGATATACATACCATGTATGTGTCTGAGTGAGTTTTTAACAGCTTTATCTATTTACCAGTGAGTCAAGATAATTATAGTCAGATCATGGGATGGAATGATAATGCACTTTAATGTATGAAGGGATTTTATAAAAATTACAAGAGTCAATCATTCTAATTAGCCAAGAAAGAGAGAACAAGATGTAAAAGGATTAAAGGAACATTGTCAGATTACATTTTAGAAACCATATAGTTGTAATAAGTCCATACTCTGACAACTTACACTTCCAATAGCACATCCTGGCTTTGAGATTATTTAAAATTCTCTTGAGAAGGAAATTTCCACTTTCTGTTCATTTGTGGAAGAAATGTGAAAAGTTGATTTTGTACACAGAAGTCTCATAAGCAATTATACATTGAACAGTTTATTGGGTGTTACCTAAATAGATTAGAGTAAAATAACTTCTTAAAATCTGCCAATTATAGCCAAATTTTCATCTCACTTTCATTAGAACATACAATTTTTTTTTCAACAAATGTAGTATTTTTCAAACAGACGAATACGAGGGTACAGTTTTTGTTGTGTTGTCCCTGGTATGCTACTGCTGTGTCCCAGTGATACAATTTCGAACATGAATTCAAAAAGAAATGTTGATCCTGGGAGTCTCCTTTCGCAACCTACAATTTGAGACAACTAAAGAAATCCCATTTTTCAAAGTTGCACTGCTTAGTTCTCCCTGAAAATGAGGTTCCAGCTCAATGTCTCAGAAAATGGAGGTCCCTGAAACAAACAGCTGTCTTGAAAATCTGTGCTATGTTTTAAATTGCATAAGCTTTTCAGAAGTAACATGTCAGGGAGTTTAGAAGAAATATTTGATGTCTTGTTATTTTTCTTCAAACATGTCATTTGGTCCCAGTAATTCTTCTGAGGAATGATGGACTAACTGTGGTATGCTAACACAATTGTAAATATCCTCTTTCTTTTTTCTGTGCAGATACAAATCTAGTTTTAAAATTCTGTTATATAAGTGTATTAGCTAGTCTGCCCTAAAAACATCACTGACAGTCATAAATGTCCCAGTTCAAAATATTTTTCAGTGACATTAAACATTTTGTGGATTATTTCTTGTTTCTCTTGATTTTTTTTTTTTGATTTTTTTTTTTAATGCCACGGAAACATTCCACATGTTTAGTTAAGAACTGAGATATTTTTTTATTTTTTTTTTTATTTAACAGGAAAAATATTTACTGTTTCCTAAACAGCAAAAATGTTTCCATAGAATAGACCTGCCATGGGATGTTGTTAAGTACCACCGAGAGCTGCTTTCCATTCCAGGCACTGCTATTAAAATATAAAGCCTATTGACAAACATGAAGAAGTGCAAATAAAAGCAGGAGAAAGCGGATACGCTTAGGTAATAGGAGAGCTGGAGATGAGAGCAATGAGAGCTAAGGGTCACGTTAGGTAACTGAATGACTAGATGAACTGGCTTACAGAGGAAGATAAAGGAAGCTAGGCACAACTAGCTTGTCTAAACAAAAATGAATGGTCAATGGAATAATAGCCTCTATGTATTCATAGTAAGGAACAAATAATAAAGAGAGAAGAATACTGTTTAGAGTGGTTTAACTGGTCATGACTTGACTATTGTCACAACCTGAAGATCTTGACAATGCAAGAGGCATAGCAAGGGAAACTTCCTGACAAGATCTCCAGGTTGTTCAAAATCACAAAGCAGGTGAAGGAAGTCTGATTGCCTGAGGCTAGACTGGGCAATAGTTCAACCTGCTGAGTATGTATTTTACCATTTCTTGAAATTTGTGTCAGGAAATTCTAGAAAATGTTTTAGATGGCAAAGCCAAGGTACAAAGAAAGGTGCTTCAGAGTTAAAATTACTGACCCTGTTCCACTAAAGCTCTGCAGAAAACTTTCAAGAAAAGAGTTTTCTATGACTCTCAGATTCTGTCACTTGCACAAATAGAGAGTGCAGGTATCAAGCCTTTGGAGGTAAGATGAACTAGATGATGCAATAGATCTTTTCCATCTCTATTTTTCATGAGTACACAAACAAATATTCATGCCTGGGAACATTAATCACTATTGGGTAGAGGTCTAAATCACAGAAGGGAAATAATGTTTTGTGCATGCTCAGCACACAATGTTCTAATGTTTATAAGTATGTAATTTCCAAACCAAATTTCTTCAAACAAGGCAATGCATCATTCAGGAGTACACTCATTTTCAAGGGTGATGTTTCAAAACAAAGTTGTTTTGAGTTACTGGGGATGAAAAGCACATGAAAAATACCTTAAGTGGTGAAAATCACTTTTTCCCTCCTCTTGATTGGATAACTTTGAAAAAGATGCAAACAGCTGGATTGATTTTTATGAAGGTTTCTAAAACCAATTGAGTCTCGGACTGAGACTGAGTATGAAAATCTGAGCCCCAAAGGTAATATTTTTTAAAGAAGGCTATAAATGACCATGATTTAGAATTGAAATGTCATTTTCAAGCTTGGCAAGATCATCACAACAAAAATGTTACATTAACTTGTGTTGTGCAAAGCTTTAGTGATTATGGAAAAAACAATTCTCTGAATTTCCACAGACCTGCAGCAAGTTACTCTGTCTTGAAATCTGTCACAAAAAAAGAAAACAAGGAATGATGAAGAGGATGAGTAGAACTAGAGAACAGAAGGGAAAAGGAGTAGGAATGAGTGATAGGTGGGGGAACGACAAACAAAACAAACATAAAATAAACATGGACCAGAACAGTCTCTTTCCAATTCCTCCTTTTTCCCATGGGAGATTAAGACCTCTATGGTCATTGTTGTTCACTTGAACACATAGTGAAAAGCACAAGACATGGAGGTGGCAAAAAGGAAGCCAAAAGCAGTAAAAAAATGAAGGGAATGAAAAAGAAATAGACAAAACAAGGAGATTAAAAGAGAAATTACCAAGGAAAGTAATTTTGAAGCTACTGCCAGAATTCTTGGAAGAGTCCTGGAATTAGTCTCTCAGTTACAATTCAGTGAGACCTCCACTTGAAATCATTTTTAGAAATCTGCAAAAGCAGGGCCAAGTGAGAAGCAGGCTGTGTGGAGGCTAAGTGGAGAAAGACATGGCCTGGAATTGTCTAAGACTGCAAAGCCATATTTTTTTTTCCTACCTGGATGGAGCTCCACTTAGTGTTTGCCAGCAAAGACACCTCACCAAAGCCAAGATTCTGGAAGTACCAGCTGCTAGAGAGACTTCTGAAGCGACAGGTTTGCTAAGGGTGCCTCTGTGTCAGGGATCTCAGATCAAACAGGCTGTGAGGGATGAGATTATCCAAATTTAGCAGCTTTCCTTAAATTTGTTAGCAAACTGAAATCTCCTGTCAGAGATTCTGCATAAACATACTCCTTAAAGGTCCCTTCTGAGATTTCTATAGCTTCTCAAAACATTGCAATGGTTGTGGTTGCTAACCCTGCTCTGCAAGAGCTAGTTATAAAGCATTTCAGGCAAGAGTCTTTGATGGAAGCTTGCTCTTTCCCTTACAGCATAGGTCTGAAGCCTTATGAGTTTTCTGCTCCTACCATTTTCACTCCTCTCAGACGCAAAACATGTGCCCTGTATTCTGCATTTTTGCTTATCACCAGGTAGTATTCAATGAAGAACTCCTCCATGAGTTTCAGCTAGAGGCCCTGCTCTTATATTCTTCCAAACCACCTGCAGGGGTTGAGCGTCATTCCAAGTTTTTCCTGTATAAACCAGTTGTCACATTACAAACATCCATTCAGCTTTTGATTTGCATAGTTAAGAGTGAATTGTTTGCTGCTTCATGACCACAACCCAATATGGACAGACAACAATGGGAAAAAACAACCTCTCCCTTCCTCTGACTACAGATATTTGCCTTCCTTTCCATACTTTTATTTTAAACTAGCCATCCTTGCTCCCTACCCAACAGCAAGAAAAATTCAGTGACTCATTTCACCCATTCTGGACTTGCTGGCATTTAGAAACAAATGTCAAGTTAAGACCTTATCTGAGAGACAAGAGAGAGGCATTGTCCTCTGCTATTCAAAGAACCTTGTTACAATGTTCTCAACACCTTTTGCAATATTCTACATATTACATACAAAGGTATAAATGGTATAAAACCTCATCCTTATTTTAGCAAATCCTGAGCAGGTAAAAGAAGTATGTATGTGGGACATATTAAGAATATGAATCATAAAGCTATTAAGAGAGTGCTTTGATCCATCATTTCCTCACTCTTGGGAATGAATTCATTTGTTAGGTTTAGGCTCATCTTATGTCATATATGAGAAGGTTCATTTAATCCTAAGGGTGTCTCATGCAGTGAGTGTCACAAGCAAACCTTTGGTACAACATGAAGGTGGCTAAAGGCAGGTATTTGGTAGTATTGATTCAAAGTTCAGCTATCTGAAAAATTTCCATCAGGACTGTTTTCCAAAGACAAATATCTTTGACAAATGTGGACACATAAATATTTTGATCTGGAAAATGCTGATTCTGTAGAAAAACAAACCTCCTTAAAGCAAAATATATCTATAAATCTCTCTATATAGCTATGTCTAAACAGAAATGAATTTTGTTTCTTCCATGCATCAATAACCATAAAAATGCATTGTGGGACAGAGAGTCTGGTTTCTTGAAGTTTGAATTCTGGATATTAGTTGAAGTTCCCTGGAGAAAATGTATCATTTTAAATGGGATAAGAGACTGTGATGCATTCCTCAGGCAAATAGCTATATTGTACTGTGGTATGACTCTGTTTATGCATTCCTGAGATGAACACTTTTTGCACAAAAATATATGGTTTTTAATTTTTAACAAATACTTAATAACTTACTTCAGGGAGCAAAATTAATTTTCAGCTTCATTCTTCAAAAAACAATTGTGTGTCAAGTAAACACATGCTAATACACAGGAGTTTTCAGCAATGAGGAGGCTTAGTAGGAAAGCTGGACTGGGTGTTACTCTGCACCACTAAAAGCAATGGATGTCAGGTACAAAACTTCACAGGGCTGTGGTGCTCATTGCCTTCCTATTATGAAAAGAATGAGAACCCTCTCTGCAGCATAAATAATTTTTGTAGCACAGTTTTGTTATTTTAAGAACAGTAAAAAATTCTAGGCATGTTTTGTATTGAGAAATATTTCAGGATAGGTTGAAATTTCATTTTGAGGGAAGGTTTTAGGGATGATTTAATGAGCTTTGACATGATTTAGGTGAATGGCCTAGGCAGGCTATTAGAAATGTATCCCAAGTTCAACAGCTCTATGACAAAACATGCAAAGATAAAGCGGACTTAATTGTTCTTTTTTCACATTAAAAATTCTGCAAGGGAGAAAGACTAAGAAACATTAAATAATTTGTCCAAAATATCCCAAAGTTGATGGAAACACAGGCACAGTATCTGACATGGATTCTATAAGAAAAACACTCTTTGCAAACTAAGTCTGTCTTCTGGGTAGTGATCACAATGGCTCAAGTCTGCCTTGATCAAAGCCAGGATCTGATTGTAGGATAAGACTTGACAGACTCATATTTAAAAGATTTGAAGACTGAGCAGTTAAAAGTTACAGTGGTTATCTACAGCAGTGGGATCTACATATCTCAGAATGAAAACAGGGTGTGTAGTGACATCTAGTCACTTCTGGTTTTAGTGAAAGTCAAAATAACTAATCCTAACCTTTCTCTTCAAATGCTGTGTACACTTTTGATCACAAAGCTAAGAGGAAAAAAGGATGCAAACCACACATTTTTCAAAACTGCCATGCAATTTGAAGTTCAATTTAGGTATATTTTGGTTAAATTCTGTAAAAAGTTACCAGCTGTTTACCAGTGGACAGCATTATGCACTGTCAGCTCACTTTTAGCTCACTTTTATAAGGTTTACTAAGTCAAACTATTTTTTAAGAAAGGTACAAAGGTTTTAGGTGTTTCCAAAGTTACCTTTGGATCAGTTAGTAAGTGTTCTAGAAATGTTGAGAGTAATGCTCCATATGGCAGCCATCAGCACAAGGAATGGCTTAAGATCTTTCTGCCCTCAACATGCATTCCTTCCTCTCTCATCACCAACAGTCCCTCGGTGCTCACCAGCTCCTTATCAGTGCTCTGCTCCATATTGCATCTATGGGTATAATCTTGTTTGAATGAAAGAAAACTCTTATGGAGAGTTTTTGGGTTAAAACCACAGAGGTTTGTGTGTTAAATAGATTTTCCGTATCTTTAAACCAACCCCACACAAGTAGTAGAATGGATGGGAGTGAAGGAGTAACTTTTGTCAGGATGTAAATCACTTAAAGTAGCTCTGCCACCAAAGGATTCATAATGTGAAAAAAAGTATTTGTAACGCTGCTCACAAGTAAATTAACATTTTTCAGTCTTGCACAAAACCTGTCTCCCCACACAGACTGATAGATTTTTATTGAGCTTTCTGATAGTTCTATTTTATCACTATAGGCAAACAACAAAGCTATGATTGCTTTGTTTTAATTGTCTACCAGGTACCATTGCAGTCTTTTGGGTCCCTTTGTGCTACACAGTTTTTAATTAATAGGTTATGGACCTGCTCACACCCATGAGACTCCATTAAATGCAGCTGGATGGTACATAACGCTTACTGAATTGCAGCACAAAATTTGTGTGTCTGTAAATGTACTGTCTTAAGACACGTCCAGCTAAAATTCAATGAAAAGTTTAATGAAGCTTGTCAGCTTGTCTAATAAAGAATACTGCCACTCTGTACAGAGCTGGAAAGCACAGGAACTTTTGTTGCAGTCTTTTTGTAAGACATGATGAGCGCTGAAGCCCAAGCTGATGTATAGACTACAAACAATTGCTTTTCATTTGATGTAGTTATGTTGCTCTCTCAAACAAATTGAGAAAACAGTGGGTAATATATGTAGAAAAGAGAAGGCTCTGAGTCAGGCAGTAAAGAAGGAGATAGAGGGAAGGAGATGATTTGAATTTTGAAATAGTTCAGTAAGAGAGAAAATTAATGGTGGACATCTGATGAGTCCAAGTGTTGTGTGAGCACAGAAATAGTTTTTGGGTGATCAGAGCTGGAATGACTGCTTTGTTAGAAACTTCCTTCCATTCATAACTGGGTCCTAGTCTGTTCTGTGGGGATTTGTTGTGCTGTGGGATGCTTGTTTAAGTCCACTTGCATGGTTTTCATTTCAGTCTGATAAAAGCAGTGATTCATGTATCTCAGTATTTCTATTGCAGGATCCCTGGCAATCCCACAAAACTAAGAAACTCGTTATTTTTGCATTTTTTTTCTCTAGTGCAATGCTATTTGCCACACTCACCTGGTGTTCTTTACAGCTGATTGGTTTGTGGAGGAATATATGGTTGTGCTGGGGGTTTTGAACATGGCAGTTGCAAAATACATTTATTTTGTAATTTTGACCATGACAACTAGAGACTTGAGGTTGGTGAAATCCATGGACACTTTAATGTTTATAAATTGGTGATGAAAATTGCTATAAGATGCTAAAGTTTTAGGTCAGATGAAGAAATTATCCTAATACAACATGCTATATACAACTCCTCATAAACTTCTTTAACCAAGGATTTTCTCTGATTATTATTCCTTCAAGAATAACTGCTGCTATCTTTGCACAGGAATTGGTGAAGCTATGAGTGAATGAGAAATAAATGAACTATTTTTACATTATGCCCAGCTTTAAAATCTGCATGCTGCCACGTTCTTCAAGGTGAGACTGTAGTGGTATAGGATCCTGGTAAGATGCATGGATATACTCTAAATATTCAGAGAGGTTTTATGCTGAGAAATTTCTGAGGCATAGTTTGTCTCAGAGAAAAAATGCTCTCTGAGTGGAAAGACAGATACAGACATTTTGTGTATCCTACTTCTATTAGAACTGTGGCTCTGTCTGATGCATCTACCTGAGTTCTCATATTCATCATTATTGGGAAATGTATAGAAAGCTCTAGGGAACAGGGTGGAAGTAAGAGAGCTGGTAGTGGAGCTTTTTCTTGGGGTTCTCTTAGCAGTCATTTAATAGTGTCTTTGAGATTAAAGACAGATGACTTTTTGCCTTGAATTCCTTATTGTTCTATCAGAAAATCGCCTGCTTGCCTTGCAGATGCAATTGTGAATGATGTGTAATTTCTGTAGCTCCTCCCAAATTTAAAGATTCTCACTGTTTCCAGTGAGAGTGAAAATACAACTTTAGTGGAGATTACTGATCAATGTCATCCTTCTGCCATGAATATAAGGTCAGATTTTGGGCTTTCAAATGTGTGATTCCCAAAGCAATCCAATTTAGAGCTCAACAAGATGAAGAGTGCCTCAAAGTGGAAAATATTGTTTCAGAGGCAGGAGTTATTGATATGTAGGTGGGGGAGAACACGAAAACCTGTTTTATTATGTAAGTGCCACCAGTGGGGCTGCATGTCACACACCATGAGGGATATTGGGTCACCCATCTTCATTTGTTCTCTTCCTTTCCTACCAGTAGCTGTCTGCATAGCAGGGAGGTTCTAACAGGCAGAGGCCTCAGATTAGTGAAAACTCCCCATCTACTCAGCCAGTGTGAACAACAGAAGGTGTGTCAAAAAGACAAGAACCGGAAGGACAGAGGTGTGATGGATAGTTCCTCATCAGTTCCCCTCAGTCCACCATACTCTAGCCTTCACAGGAAACAGAAACAGAATACCATTATTCAAGAGTAAATAGAGATGAGAGAGAGGTCATGCAGAGGGAAAAACCAAAAAAGGAGCAGATGGAGAGAAAAGCAGCAAGAAAAATACTGACATTTGTTACACCATGGCATGGCCTGGAGGTTCCCCTTTGTTTGTGTACCCTTCTGCTAGCCATTATTTCAGACATTACAGAAATACAGCCATTACCCTGGGAGTGTAAAAATAAAAAAATCCTGCATGAAACAGGGGAACCAGATTTACTGTCAGAGGTCTGAAAATGCTGGTAGCAACAAAACATGTTATAAGGGATGGATATCATAAAAGAGGACTGTACAGCTTCTTAGTTAAACCTACATAGATTTCAGCAACATCCAAGTCCTGCAAGACATCTTTCAACCACATCAAAAGACAAAGAGAAAAGTTGCCCTGACTGAAAATAACTTACAATGTACTTGATGGCACAAAAAAGTCTTCTGGTTGCTGGGACCCAACATACCAAAACCTAATTGCAGAACTGTAAAATATTTGCAGGCATCAGCAGCTATCTAAGAGAGATGAAATGGGGTTAGTCTAGGAGATGTATTAGATCATTGTGGGATATGCCAGAATGACAAAGTCATAACTGTACAGCCTCCTTTGAACAAGCAGAATGAAAAAGATTCTGAAACCAAATATTCTACCTTGAGCTTTTTGCCCCCCAACTCATTGGGATCTTGGCTTTTGACAGGACATGCCCTGGGAATATACGTGCAGCTGGGGCAGAGGTTTCCTGCAGCTGGATGCAAGCCTTGGGTGAAGGCAGGAGGAAGGACCAAGCATCTGCCAGCAGCTGTGCAAGGATCACATCACGTGCAGAACTTTGGTCTTTCCAGACAGCTGGTCAGAGTTCAGCTCCACTCTGCTGACTCTGAAAAATGAGCGTTATGCTTGCTCACGGAATTTTTAAGTGTTTTTCCAGGAACATTTAGCCCATATATGCAAACACATTTATCTGAAAAGCTGAAGGAAACCTCTTATTTGCTCAGAAATCTCCAACAAGATTTTTTAATGCATCTGTTAGGATCTGTAGGAAAGACAATGGGGAGAAGACCGAAAAAGCAAAGAACAACTGATTCTAAGGTTTAACAAGTAACAAAGAAACCAGTACACAATGCAGATACTAATGCCCTTGGAGTAACAGCCATATAATTATATAATAGCCAGAGAGAGCAGTAATGCTCATTGCTGTGCATTGAGTACCAATTACTATCCCAAATCTGCCTTTTTATTATTATTTTTTAAAATTTATGCACGTAAAGTAACATGCTCAATAACAATTGTACATTTTCTCTAATTGCAGCAAAAGACATTTCAACCCCTTTAAGGAAGGTGGTAAGGGAAAATAGTCTACTCCTTTGTTTTTCATTAAAGAATTAGTTCCAGTTTTGATTTTATTTAAACAAATCTTCTAATGCCTGTGTACTTTGCAACAGAGACATGACATTTTCTTGATGAGGGAGCTGGGAAATAAAGAAAAGCTCTTCATTATGACTGACAAAATCTAGTACATTTTGTAAGTCAGAATTTTTACATTCTTATTAAAAAAATCTTTGTAGCTACCAAACTCTCCTTACATTTTCCGTGTGCTGTGCATGTTTCTAGACTCCCCTAAACTGTCTTTTCTGTGTTTTTTGACTGTGTCATAACACTAAACCTTCCCCCATCATAAATATGGAACAGGATCCAGAGGTCTGAAATCCCCCAGTGCAGAGACCTGGCACTTCCCACAAATAGTTTTAGGCCTCAGAAATGTGATGTATGTTAGCTTCCCCTCCTGTACTTAGTTCGCACAGACAGAAAGAGTCTACTGACAGTATCTATTAGTTACTTCCTTAGCTGAAATAACAGAAGCTCATGTTGGCACCAGGCCTCCCAGGGAAGGAAAGGGACTTCTTCCACATGAGACTGTTTTGGTGCAGAAGTGAGGGTGCAAGTCCAATGAAAAAATTAGCTAGAATGCCAATAATAAAAGTTTGAAAAGTCAAACTGTGAAGCTGAGGAAATGTCAAAATTGTACCCCAAAAGCATACATTGGTTTCTCCTCCAGGATTCATGTCTCATTCAGTACACAGAGTGGACAATGGATGAAAAAGGACCTGGCAAAAAAGAAGGGATATTCTCTGCTTCAGAAGTTGGATGGCTGAGCTTTATTCCAAATTCAGCCACCACCTTTCCACAGGATGATGGACAATAATTGACATATACAGGAAAAGTTGATTATGTTATGCAACTCACCTTAAATCTGCTATTTCTTGATTGTCATTTTAACCTTAACCTTCTATTAATACTTTTTTTTTCCAAAACCATTTTTATACACTTTGAAATGTGTCTGTTTCTCACACCCAAGAATGCCTGTTAGCAGGTTGTTCAATCTGTTGCATACAAGGGGCTCAGTTATTCCTTCTGCTGCAGATTCCTTCCATCCCAGTCCCTCAGCCTTACACTGACATGTACTGCAATGTGTCCTGATGACCATGTGGAGCTGTTCATGGGCAGACAGAAGTCAAACAGGTTTTAAGCCACTGTATCCTATGCTGTGATTCGAATCTAATCCTGGCTGGATCTTCACCAGAAGAATTAAGAAAACATTATATTATCATCTTTATAATCCATCTGAGACCTTGGTTAAGCAGTACAGTCAGGAAAAAGTGCAACAAGTCAGGCTATGTGCATGCATTTAGAGAGGTGTATGTGTGCATGTATGCACGATGTATCACAGGCTCATGTCATAGCCTTTTGCAAGAACACTGCATAAGATCATACTGTTTTTTACCTCATGGTTGAGTGACTTTTGCTATTTTGCAGTATTATCAAAGAGGAAAATGCACTTTTCCTTGAATTGTTTTTCCCCTCGTATCGGTAAGAACACTGGAATCCTCACTGACCTGTGCCTAATAGGAACCACTATCCAAAACACTATAGTTGAAGAGAATGACCTTTGCCAATAGCGAGTTTGTCTTGCAGAAACCAATGGACAGGGAAAGAGCAAGAGAGCGAGAGACAGCTCCGACAGTAATGGGCTGTAATTGAGTTCTCAGCCTTGCTTTAAGTGCCTTGGTGCGATTGTCTGTGAAAGTTGCTCTGGTTTATGCTCTTTTGTTAGGTTCTGTCAAGCCCCATTTAAAATAATGAGGCCCCTTCACTCACTTTCTCTCCATATAGTTCGGAGCAGACAAGAGAACTTTCAAAGGAAGAACAAAAACTCATCTTCAGGGAAGAGGGGGCTGTTGTAAATTACTGATACCCAGGATTCTTGCAGAGGCAGTAAGCCAGGTGTGACCTTGACAAAGGACAAATCAAACACACATTATCTGGCACTTTCAGCCAACGCCTTCTGTTCCCAGGAGGTGCAAACTCATGCCGGATGCCTGATAAAGCTCCTGCTTTCTAGCAGCTGATCCATCTCTCATCAAGTGTGTGAATCCACAACACATATCACAGGAGCAGGCTGGATATAAAGACTAACGGGTCTTAGAAAGACCTTTATGAAAGTTGTGTTTGAATTGGGAGCAAAGGCCATGTGCAGAGAGATGCTGAGCACTCACAGCTGTGCATTTCTCTGGTGGAGCTGAAATGCCAGTAATTCCCTAGGCATGTGGGACAGACCGTGAAATGATTGCTCTCATCATCAGGTGTGTACTGTAACTATCCACAACTGTTTAGGCTGCATGGCAGACAGTATCAATCAGCTGATCCTGCAACTACAGAGACTAATGAAAGGGTATTTTGCCCTCATAGAACTCTTTTTAATCACTCTTGAACAAAATCTAAAATATTACCCATTGTCCTGAGACAAAGGTGGGCATATGTTTAATTACTACTTCCTTTCCCTGTCCTAAGAGGATTGCAAATCAGATGCAAGTCCAGCTGACAACAGTATCCTTAATGATGGAAGTAGGGGCTTACAGCTTGAGGGTGGAATGGTCTAATACGTCTGGGCTGAGGAACGAAGATCCAGTTGGTTTGTCTTTATCACAGCAGCACCAAACTTCAGTGTCACTCACTTTATAACCTTGTTTTGAGAAAGGGGTAGATACTTAAAACTCCAAGATACAAATTTCTTTTCTTCTCCGAATTGGGAAGCAAAAAGAAATGAGCTGATAGGCTGAAAACCCTTTAGAAAAGATGCAAGTTCCTGGGAAGCAGAGGCCTGGAAAAATTCATAATATGGCACCCATTCTAGCACTGGGCTTGCTTGCAATGTATTGGCAAACCATTAGATGTCCCTTTGTACCTTTCAAAGCTCTAGACAGGGCATAGCTCCTAGGGGGGAAAAACAAAAGGACAAACAGGAAAAAGAAAAGCTGGCGTTCAATCTGTGCAGAAACCTTTCTGCCTTTTCACCTGTTGTGGTGCTATTTAGTAAATTCCACTTGTTCTAGAAGGACCATGCTTCTTCAGTTCATGATATAAACAAACTACTGGCATTCCACTCTCTGTGTTAGGCATGATCTTCCAGGATGTTGCCCAGTGTTAAACTTTAAGCCTGTTGGAACAGTATGTAGGCTGGCAAGTAGACAGCATGCTCTTGTAAAGTTTAAAAAAGAGGTCCAGCTCTCCTATAACTTTTGCCTTGCCCACCTACAGTAGGAAAAGTTATCCTACAATACTGAAACAGCAGCAACAAGTGAGACTGCCAGAAAACATGGCAGGCAGTATGTGGCTGGGAGGGAGGGTTTCTCTAAGCTTCTAGGGACTAGAGGAGGGATGCTCCGTAAGATATTAAACAACATCCTTTCACCACAGGGACCAAGAAGCTGAGTTATCTGTGTTCTGGATGCTTGCCTCTTAAACCATCAACTCCCGTGTTATCACCAGTTTGCCACATTCAGCATATGCCTTAGGTATAAAGAAAGGAAATGCAGTTTATTATTTAGTCATAAGTATAATTTTACAATCTTTTAATTGGTGAAGAGACAAGAAGTGTTTGCTGTTCCAGCTCTGACCACATGCAGAGCTGCAGAAAGAGACACAAGGCTGAGTCTGCAAGAAACCCTATGATAACTCATTGCTAACAATCCCCAGAGCTGCTGCTTTTCTTCCATAATATTGCTTTTAAGGGTTCATTATGCTTTCTTCCTTCTTCCCTTTTGAACACTTTCCTTTTGCCTTTCACAAAGATCACATTACCAGTACTCTCACCTTACTTCTCATGATCTGAGAATCAGGTAATATATTTTTACATTGGTTTTTTATTCCTACCCTTTTTCTGTCCATAACTTTGTTCTTCTGTGTATAAGAGAGCTTAGACAAAGCATTGTGAACTCCAGCCTTTAAATATGGTGTTTACTTGCCTTGTGGTTGGTTTTGTCCTTACAGCTATTTATTATTGGCTGTTTTCTTTCTTCGGTGTTTCTCAGTGTTGGCACTCAGCTTTCTTTATTATACACACCAGTCAGTGAAATTTATATTCACTGTTCTCTCATAATAATAGTAAAAAGAAGGGAAGACATCTTATTATGCTGTCTGTCTTGTGTGTTTATTAGCAGCTTGGAAGGTCTCTTTGGCAGTGATGTTGCTGATAGAGTTCTGGAGTCATCAGATTTGAGACAGAAAGTAGCATTTGTCCTGCAATGACAACGACTTTACATTCCTCATCTTGCTGACTAGCTTACTGTCAACTGCTTGGTTGCTTTTTATTAAGACATTGTTTTGTGCTATTATTTTTTATTTCACTTATATTGCTTGTGTACATTTAAAGCTGCTGTTCATCTTGCTGCTCGGGGCTTTCTGCAGGGGAAGACGCACATGGACTATGACTTAAAGCTGTCTGTGGAAGAACTGGAGAGCGGGGAACTATGTGTTCACATAGCCTCATCCATTAAATTTTAGAGACTTGGGTTGGGTGGTAGTGTAGAACTAGAGAAAAAAAAATATTCTAGAAGTAAATGCTGTACACGTATTTTCCCATGGCACAGAACAACACAGCAGGGGCTGCCCGCCAAGCAGAGTCCCAAAGCTACATGCAGAAAGCACATACAAAATTGTCAGAGGAAATTTTTGCAAAACAATCGGTGGCACACAAGGAATTTAAGAGTTAAATTTTCAAAAAGCTGTCCAGGGATTTGGAGAGAGACTGCCAATTCCATTTTACCTGAACCACACTCTGACTTGAGGCTGGTCTGAAAAGCTGGCAAGGCAAAGTAATGTGCTCTTTGACAAGTCTCTGATATTCTTCAGTGTGAGTGTTCACTGCAGTAGCCAGGCAGGAACTTGGAGGCTTAACTTATCTGTTTGCTGCATCATTGCCTAGGGGAGAGATCCAATATCGTATTATTACTATTGGACTCATTAAGAGGCACTTTTGCCTATTTACAGTCAATTATTTCTCAGAGGTGGCTTGACTTTGGCCATGTAAGAACCAATCCATACAAGAATCATTTTCATTGTAACTGCAGATGAATTGCACCTTTGTCATTCTTTTTTAAAAAACTTGTTCTGGGAAAAAGGAGGTTTGCATTTTAAAAAAGCAACCTACCCTCATTCGGGATTATCATCTCTCCTGTACTTTAGCCAAGTCAGTAGCCAGAAAACAAAAGTCAGGTGGCTGGGCCATGCTAGTAATAGTATGCTATTTGCAGAAATATGAAATCCATGCTGAGATCCACATCTCAGTCCTGAAACAAGGTGTTGCCTAAAATCAAAGAAAAGAACTTTCCAGACAGTATTAGCATAGATAAAATAGAGAGCGGGTCCTTTAATGAAGTCTCTACTCATAGTCTGTTGCCTTAGTGATATATTGTGGCTCAAGACCAGAGCCTCTAGGTTTATATCCTATTGCTGCAGCCGATTTTCAGACTTGTGAGGCAGTGGGACATCCAGAAAGGTCCTGGGTCACAAGCCTGCTGTGCCAGCAGCAGACCTGGGGAAAAGCCACAGTGCTGTTCTGTGCCACTGCCTGAGAAGAGTGGATGGAGTAATGTGGGAGTCCACTTCCTTGCAAAATTTATCAGTCTGAAGCTACAATGAAACTGCCTTCCTATGATAACTGCGCTAGTGCTGTAGGAAGTCAGAACCCCATTTTAGAATTTGGGAGAGAAAGGAATTGTTTGGATACAAAGATCTGTCCCCTGTAAGAAAGGGAGTTTATGCAGATAGCTGAAGAAATCAGCAAGCTCTCCTTGAGTTGGTTGAGATTCAAAGAGTTTGGTATAGCTCTGGGAAGTAAGAAGGATATGGGAAGAAATATTTATAAGGAATCCACTTACTATTTAACAGCAATCTGGCTTTCAGTTTGTTTGACCTGGATATTTGGGGGAGACATGGAAAGAACATGTGAGTTCCCCACAGCAAAACCTGGGATGCAAAAAAAAAAAAAAAAAAAAAATAAAAAAAAAAAAAAAAAAAAAATCTAGAGGGAAGGCTTTCTTTTACTTTGCTATAAATCACTTGGCACAATCTTTTTTATATGACAGCCTGAAAGAGCCTGTGTCTCATGCCTCTTATCTCAGTTTTAATTAAACTCTGCTCAAAACTCAGTCTCAGTGGTCCTCATTGGAGGCAATGCGGCAGCCTGCAAAAGTGATTCAGGCAAGAGGTGAGGAGAGGGAGAGTAATGGAAGTCTCACTTCTATCAGGGCTATTTTTATACTGCTCTCATCAGCACAGTACCAGTATGCCTTCCGCTAGCACAACAAGCTGCACAATTAGCATCTTGCAACTGTGCCTTTTTCTCCTCCCTCCCATCCCCTCTATGCACAAGGGGATTTGGGTTTTAGCTAGATACTTTATATCCAGAACTATAAGTTTATAGATCTTCAATATCTGATACTGAAGATGGTGGGTTGCTAGTGACTAAGCCAGAAATATTTTGGCAATGTAATATAACATAACACAGAGCAGTGTAGGGTAACGTAAATGTTCTTCACACATAACACTTATTACTTCTTTGCAAAAAAAACCCAAAAAACCCCCCCAAAGAAACACATAGAAAGCTACCAGGTAGTTAGTGCCAGCTGGGAAGATACAGAAGCCATTTCCAGATAGGAGCAGCAGGCATCCATGTTGGTGTAATAGGTGAGAGGCAAAGGCCAGGTAAATGTGTTTGATGAGTAGCAGTGGTGAGTCAGCTCCCAGTGACCCCATATTCTCCACAGCAGGGAGGCAGACAGGAAAGTGAGGCTGAAATACAGCAAAATGAGAAGGGAGACTACAATCTACAACTAAGTAAAGCTTTTTTCCCAGGCCATGAGTAGGGAGAATACTCTGGGCCTCAAATGCCTGCCTCCTTCGATGCCATTTGATCTCTAATTGCTGCAGCAGCTTTGATGGGCTATGATCTCAACTGTGGCTTTGAGACAAAGTAAAATAAAGGCAAAGTAGGAACCCATCGATTCTGGTACATAATTCATAAAAGTCCTGTATAAAAAATCCAGTTCATGAATTCCAAATTGATGAAATATTCAAAGGAAGATAAATATATTTGCAGGTATTAGACTCCCTGGCACTTAAAATCTCTCAGGACATTGTGCCAGAGGGTTTCCAGCCATGTTAATCATGCTGTGCTGTGAGTAACCTGCTGCAGAGTGCATGCTCTGCTAGAGAAGGAGAGCTAGGAGAGCAGGCAGCTGGAGAGCCATGAACAGCACCAAAACCACCACACAATGACTCCATGGCTATGGGCTGGGCTGGGAACAGGATGCAAAACCCCTGAGGTTGACATGTCTGCTCTCTGAGGGTCTAGTTCCCAGACACCAGGCTCTAAGGGTAGCTTAGTGCATCCTATGGACTGCTTTGTGAGAGGACATTTGACAGAATCAAGGAGAGAAGTCTGGGAAAGCCCCCAGAAAATGTTTCCTCCAAGTGCAGCCACTCCACTGTGCTGGTCTGTCCCAGGTGTGCACTAGAATGTGAAAGCCATTGGAGACTAAGCAGACAAGTCACTAGCAGGTCCTGAGTGGGCAGGGAAGGGCACAAGTGACCAAGTAGGCAGTTGCTATCTGTGATCAATCTGGTATATTCTCACAGCCATCATCAAAGACCCTGGGGAGAAGGACTCTGTAAATGTGGTGATGGGATCTCTCAAGCACCAGGGACGTGGGTTGACTGAGGTGTGGTCACCACTATTCTCTTGGCATTCACATTTCCCAGCCCTGGACAGGTGCCCATACGTCTTGCTACCTTCAGCTCCCTCTGGCATCATCGAGCCTCTCATGGCATCAGCACCTCAAACACCCCAAAAATAATATCACTGAAGGCACAGATGTGCCCAGTTTCTCTTTTGAGGAAAACATAGTCTTTAAGGTGCTGACATGATGATCAAGTCTGTACACCTCTCTCACGAGAAGGTTGTATCAGTGTTTAGAAAGTACCTACCTGACGAAATATGAGGGAAGTTTTAGTCAATAGAACTTGAGGCCACCTCTCTTTCATGTTGGGTTACTCTCATTTTGTGAGGGGAAGAAAGTCATGCCCTCTTTCCAAAACTCCTGACAAGGTCTGAGAAGTCTTTTTCTTGCTACACAAGAAAGTCAGCAAAATGCAAATTAGAGGCCATTGAGCTGCATCTTTTTGAGGAGCTAGAAAACAGTATGTCAGAAAAGTGCCTAAGGTCCAATAATTTAAGGACTTTGTGTCACTCAGTTTATGAACTACCCTATTCTTTGAGATGCTCAGGAATGAAACATGTAGATCTTCCTGTGTCTGGAGTAAAGATTTCTTCTCTTGTCCAATTTTTATATTTATTTTGGCCCCATAGCTCAGATTTTCAAAAATATGCTCATAGCTGTTTTCTGTTTCCTCTTTTTGGATGGGAGTTAAAACCTAGGATCATATGATGTCAAAATGTAAGGACAAGTCCTGCAGTGATGACCTCAATGCAGTGATATCCAAATGGTTATAATAAGCATGAACTTCTTACTCAGTAGCTAAGTGTGTGACTGAGAAAAGAGGAGTCACAAAAAAGTCCCACAAAATGAGAATTCAGCAACACTGCAGGAGAAAAACAGTTGAAGATACTCAGAAAAATGTTTTGCAGTAATCACCACTAATTGCTAATGTGCCCTAATAACATACTTCTTTGTATGCTTCTTTGTAGGTTTCCTAACCAGTGCTGGAAATGCCTTTCCACTGAAATTCTGGGCAGAAATCCACCAAAGTCTCAGGCAGGTGTCCATATTCTCCTAAACAGTCATAGGCACATGTATGCAACTATGAAGTTAAAACAAATCCATTTGGTGAGCCAAGGCGGATGTACTTTACCTCTAACAGTCACACAGTGCTCACAGCGATGGGAATCACATCATCCTTTCTTCTCCAAATCAGCAGAGACTGAACCAGCTGATATTTGGTTCAGAAATGGAAAGAATTTCCAATAACTTCATTGAGAAGATTATAACAATTCTGCAAACCCTATGTTCTACATACATTTCTTCAAGTGTGTTTTTTTAAAGTTAAAATTCTCATTAAACTTGTTGTAAATGTCAACCCTTTCCAATCTTCAGAATCCAACCCTCAGGACAGGAAAGGTTTGTATAAGGTCAAGAATCAGCTGTTACAGAATTACAATCAATGTCTTCAGGAAGGCAAAGATTGTCTTAGTTTCTATTTTCTCCTCTTTCATTATTAATGCAGCTAATGGGCCTAGAGTAAATAAGAGCAGAAAATATTGTTGCCAAACATTTTAAAAGGTTTTCAGCTGGAGTACTGAGAGTTATTACATTTCCAGAGAGCACAGAATAATTTGTTTATCTCTTCAGTAGTTATAGTCTTTCATTCACTGCAGTTGTGAGTTGTTTTATTTTATTATACTAGTGCCAACAGATCCATAGAGAGACTATTTACTTTCAAAATGAAGTAACCTATGTGGGTACATTAAGATATTAGCATGCAGGGTACTCCTAAGGGCTAATTTAGGTAAAAATAAAGGAAATCAGTCTGCTCAGTCTTTTTCTATAGTCAGTGAAGGGAAAGTGTTCTTTTAAACAGGTCAGCTCATAGCATTTAACATTACGTATATAACCATTATCTCTCCACAGGCTGTAAAGTGAGGCTGGCCTGCCCCATATTATCATTATTCTTGTAAATACCCATATGACTGGAGCATTTATTGACAGAGTGACATTGAGCAAGGTTAAATCCAGCTTTAACAACCAAGTGCATTTATAATGGATTAGTTAAACTGCATTAAATCCTTGCACAGCCTCTGGAAAATAGAAATAAACAGAACTGAATAAAGGCTATATTTGTTCTGAAGAAGCATCCATCACCAGGTCTGGATGCAGTCAAATGGGCTTTAAAAAACAAACACAGTTTATTTTTTTCTGAATATCACTCTATGGACAATATTCATATAAGTGTCAGCACAAAATATATCACCTGCTGTACGTTTATACTCTGCTTTGCTGTGCACTCCTTTTTCCATAGACAGACTTGAGAGTCTGAAGCCTCCACCCTGGAACTGCTGATCTGATTTCCACAAAGCTGTAGCTATTGCAGAGGGATCTCTGTTGCCAAACCTCACTGACTAACATAGTAAGAGCTAGAGATGTTAATCCATTACCGAGTCAAAATGGTCATTTTTTTCATCTCTCTTTTTATTATTTTTTATATGGTATCTTGTTTGGCAGACAGTGCCAAGTGATGTGTTGTCTGAATTTGCCTCAAGAAATGGATTTTACTTGAGCAAAACTTTTCCTTTGTTGGTTTTCATATCTGGTTTGGAAACATTCAGGAGGTAGAGACAACAGTTATCACAATATTTCACTTGTGATTTTACAAGAATTATGGCTTTGACTAAAAATACAAATGAAGTAAAGACTCTCAAAGACCCTTGCAGGCAGTGCATGAAAAAACCTGTTTTTTGAAACAGACCTAAACTGGTATAATTGCAGAGGCTTTCCCAGGTCAGTAATGGGGTGCATCATCAGAGCCATCAGGCATTGTTGCAGATATAGAAAAGAAAGTGAAGTGCTGGTCACGGCCAGATCATTTTCACAGTTGCTTTCTCACAGTTTGTTTGATGGCATTCATCCTTTGTCTGTCCTCCCTTTGGCAATCTGCCTGTGGAGGAGCATGCAGATGTTCACTGTAATATTTACAGAAGCATTTTTGCTAATCTTAATTTTGTTTCAAAGTTCTCTAAATTTCTGTGGGTAGGAGTAATGCTGTTTGAAAGGAAACTGATTCAGGATGCCATAAGGTAGTCTTTCTTCCTAGTACATTCCACATCCCTTTATTCGTCAGAAAAATATAGCCCATGGATAAAACACAGAAAGTACTCCTGCTCACAGAGTGTGAGTTGATAGAACAGATTTGTTCTATATGTTTGCACAAGATTGCAGGCAGAGTTAAGAAGCAGCATCCAGGAAACTTGTATAAAATTAACTCAGTGCTGCTGTTTGTCTGACTCTTGAGCTGGACTTAATATTAGTGGCCAGCATCTCATGCATGGATATGCAAAATGCAGGCACAGCTGGTCACTCATTGGACTTTTCCTGGAAAGAAAATATATCTATTTTTTTTCAAGTATTTAAATTCTATGAAGGGCACAAACAAGATTTAGGACAAAACAATCAGTCTGACACAATGGACACAAAGGAGAATTGAAGTCAAGTATCTTGGGATGAAAAGCTACAGTATCAGGGACCCACACTGTATCAAGTACCTGCACTTGAAGGAAATCCTTTGAGATTAGCTAAATTTCACAAAACTGTGCACTGATCAGTTGTGGGCAAATAAATAAAGCAACAAATCTTTTAAAAAGAGATTAGTAACATGACAAAATATTCAACAAGGCAAACAGAACAAGGCTTAAAGTGAAGAGAAAAAAGCAAATTTTCTCCTGAATGGTATGGCACCGTCTCAGCTCTTTCATTTCCACACCAGGGATGACTACTCACCAGAGAAAAGCACAAGAATGAATCTATACAATCATAAGTTGGTTGAGAAGAAAAAGTGTGACCTGGTTAACTGCATGGTTAGATAGAAAAATATTTCTGAGAAACACTAACATTAGGAGACCTAGTAATTTAGTGTCTTTCCCCCACTATTAAGGCCCAGGCCTCCATATTCTCTGCCTGACATTTTGTGGCACATTCACAAGCATGGCTGTCCAGAAATAGCTACATTCACAGATGAAGCAGAAATTGCACAAAAGGATCAAATAAGGTCTTAGTTTTTGTGCCAGCCCTGATGATGTGTTTGTGCTTTCATAGTGGCTTTGTTATAACCTTGGGGAATGTCATGCTACTTCTAATTCCACACGGGATCAAGATGAGCTGTCAGTTTCCACCAGAAGACGCAGTGAATAGCTTTAGAGGGAAAAAGTTCCCACTGCAAATTTCAAAGATCAGCCAAGCACAAAATCTGCTGGTTTATACCTAAATACTGAAGAAGGAGACATTCTGGATGGATTCATCTTGCCTAACTTGCATTTGACTAAAGAGCAGTGGCTTGTGACACAGTTGGATATATCTGACTTAGTGACCTTGACTTCCCTTTGTAGCTAATTGAGATCTAGTCAATGCAGCCAGTAGAGACTAGATAGCAGTTCTCCCTTTTCCCAGCTTTTCACTGAATACTTTCCAGTGGTCCCAGATGCCTGTGTCATGATGGTTATTGACCAGTGTGAACAGACATGCTAAGAATCATTACTGTTCCCAGAGTATTTCTAGTTCAGTTAGTCAAGACAGAAAAAAAGTGGGAGAAAGGCATTATTATCATGTACTACAACTGTGTTATTTCTTTCCCCTTGTTCCTAAGTGACGCAAGCCGCATACAAATTAAATTTAAACGAGAGAGCATCAGGAGGATGTGAAATAGCATTATTTGGAACAGAGTTCTGAAGGAAAGTGTGCAATGCATCACTAAGTGTGGAAAGATACAGCCAGACCTTCAGGTCACCTTTCTTGCAGGGGCAAACACATCAAACTGCTTCATGGAAAAATACAATGCATTTCTATCCATCAAAACACACTGATGGTTCATGCAAATGGTCACATTTATGCAGTGCAAAAATATTGTGGCATGGCAGATGCCATAAAGGTCCACACTTGTGCCCTTAAACTTATGGCTAATGTGTAAAAGCAGACTGAACTCTATCATGGTGTTGTTTTTCATATAAGTTATGGAGAGGCACACAGAGAGTTACAGAATGACAATTCAGTAGCCCAGCAGAAGTTGATCATGAACCTTAAAAATGAGACTAATGAGGAATATGATTTTCCTACTCTATTTTGTAACTGTTCCTGTTACTTCGCAAAGAATAGGTCTTAGTTCATGAGTGATTCCACCAGGCTTAGGTGTGAAATTTGCCCCCATTATAGAAAATATGCAAAACATGAGCAGAACAATGAAAAAAGAAAACATGTTGCTGGGCTTCTGTGGAGCACGTAAAATTGCTTACACAGAAAACAAGTCAAGATGTCCTGATGATTCCTAATAGCTTTATAATCCATGAGGCCTGAATATCTGAGAAGGATAAGACAGATAAAAAAGGAATGTAGGACTTTACTCGTAAGTCTTGGCAAGGTTAATTTGCTTTTAAATTTGGATGACAGTAACTTCCTGCATGATCATCAGATAAATCCTGCTAAGAGTATTTTTTGCTACAGTGAAGGTTGGATGTAGCTTAGAGTACCCTGTCTGAACTTTGGCAGTAAAAGTGTCAAACTGACACTTTTTTCAACACTTTGATGCATCTTTCATAAAAAAAACCCCAAACCCAAACAGCAGTAGAAATAGGAGTAAGGATGGCAATCCCACCTTTCTTTGGCTACAGACAAAATTAATCTTTCATGAGTTTCTTGCTGATGGAGGTTAGCTGAAATAAAATAAGTTTTACTATTTGCATTCATAGTAATAAGCTCAAGCGACAGAGATCTAGCTTGAAAAGTGTTCACAACTGAAAAGGCATATGTGTGTGTATATATATACATACACATAAGTGCGTGTGTGTGTGTGTAGTTAGAGGTACAGATACTTTATGGAAGAGTGTAGCATTAGACAAACTGCACACCCTTAGATGGTGTTTTGAGAAGACTAACTCTATACTTATTTCTAGGATTAGTCATTGTTACCTTCACATGAGTTATAATTACCTAGAAGACAGTATTAAAATGTTACATATCTTCACTCCTTGAATTTGTGCTTTATGAATCAGCTAAAGCAAAACTGAAAAAAAGTCCAGCACGTCAACACAAACTTTATAACCTAGATATCTTTACTGACAGAATTCAGTTCTCTGTTCCACTGACTCTCAGTAAAGCTTAATCTCTTAAGGGCCTGTTATTTTGAAGATGGGACTTAGCTCCAGATCCTCAAAGATATTTAGTCCTGTAACTTCTAGTCATTTGAAGGGAAATACCTTTGAGGAACAAACGCTAAATCTAAGCAAGCATCTGTAAAAATGTCGCTCTAGCATTAGGGACATATCTCCAGCTGAAAATTAATTCAGGTTGAAGGAGAGTGTACATTTGAAGTGTAGAAAATATTCTGGAACAAAGCTGTGAGTACAAGCACATGATCCAACACCAGCAACCTGTGGTAGTTTAACAAGTTGTTGACCTCTGGTCAAGTCACACTAAACTTCAGTGGGGCAGGGTGTGCACTTACTGCTTATAAGGTATTGAGGCTTAATATTGAGCATCAGAGTGGTGATATGAAAATTAGGGATTTTCCCCATAATTTGTATGTGGAGATGCTTACTCAGTGTCCAAATATAGTGCTTTGCTTTCATTCCACTAAATTCACTGTCTAAGAAGACTACATTAAAGTGAAGTGATGCACTGTTACTCTTGAGTAGGTCTGTACCTAAATCAGTCTTTCAGGTAAAACTAGACAGTTCAGCTAGGCATCTAGAAGCTTAGGTTTCTTCTGTAGCCTATAGAAGTGGTGGAGAGATATAACCATGCCTGAAGGCAATTCATCCTGTTCAAAGACAGCATATAGAAGAGTCACTATCGGCTAGAGTGCAAATCTAGGCAACCAGGCTGCAGAAATCATTTACTGTTTAGAAGGCAGAGGTAGAAAAGATTAATCCCATCTCAAATACATCCAAATACAGAGCTGTTCAGAAATTGTGGAGTAGGTTTTTCTGAGTAATTCCATGGACAGGGTAGCTTTAAATCTTCGTAAACTAACCACAGTGATATGTGGAACACCAGATATGGCAACTAGTCCATTTATTTTCTAAAATCCTAAAAAAAAAAGAAGGAAGTACTGTGGTGGTCTTTCCAACCACGTAATATTTCAGGAATAAAAATAAATTATTTAAAATTTGACAGTTCAAATTCTAGAGCTTATTTTCAGGAAAATGCAACATTTATATTAAAATGCAAACATTAGAATGGGAGGTGAGGCATGTTAAGTTTGTCTCTCCATGATTTGCTTGGATGCCAAAACACTACATTTTAGGGTGGGATTTCTGAAAAGATGGCTGAAATCACCATCATACAAAACTATTTACTTACAATATTTTCTCATTTACATAGTGTTATATCTCATGCTTCAGGCTATGTGCCTACAAATGAATGCATATGAGTAGATTTAGTATACTGAAACATCCAGTCTGTATCATGGTTTTATCCAGGGGTGATTCACTCATATTAGTTACCTAACTGAAAAGTATCTCTCTCATTAACAGTTAAGAAAGGTTAAAATTCTAGAGTTAAGGTCTTTGTTTGAGCGGTCAAACAAGTACTTAAACTCTAACCACAGTTCATTATAGTCACTGGGTTTTTGCCACCATAAGAAAAGCAGAAGTCAGTTCTTTTGAGTTCTGCTCATCGACATGCAAAGCAGGAAAGAATTTATCCTATTTTTATCACTGAAAAAACAGTGCTATGTAATGTTATGAGAATGCATTGATTTTCACAGTAGCCCCATAGCTTCAGCCACACAGTCCTGGAAGCAATCTAATGCCTTTGGCCCATTGTGCTGTTCTGTGTATGAAAGGCCAGAACCCTTCCTGACCCTGTGCCAATGAGATTCAACCTCCCTTTTATTGGGTTAGTAAAACTATAAATGTTGTCAGTGGCCTTAGATTCATTCATTCCTTTTCAAATCCACCAACTACATTTGGTTTGATGGCCTTGTCTGGCAATAAACTACCTCTACAGATTGTTAATGGTTTTTAGGAAATACTTGAGTATGATGTGTGTATAATGCTTCACAAGTATGAAAAAAACTATAAGAGAGATTCTGGCTCTGTGGTTTCTATTTTTTATTTCTCTCTTGTTGTGCTGCAGGGAATACCTGGAAAGAAGAGAGACAATATCCCCTTACTCTTCAAGGTGTTGACTCCCATAACTAGCTTTGGGAAAGCACTTGCCTCTGTGGCCATGTGTGGGGCACACATGACCACTGTTGCCATAAGGCCTTTACAGACTGTGTGCTGGCTCCACTTGCAGTGGCAATTTATGGTTCTTTAGTTGATACAAGGGACAAGTGATGGTTCATCACAACACCAGAGGTAGGTGAGTAGAAAGGGTGTGCAACTGGCTGTGTCAGCTGTTGGGGATCTACATTGCACCAGGCTAAGTTAGAGGAGCAACAAGCCTGTGGTATAACCTAGCAGTCTTGCAGCAGGATGAAGATGGAAAGCTGCCTCTGCTGCACACTGTGTGGAAAATTCAACCATTTTTATAAGAGGAGGTGGGGCATATTAAAGTCCTGGGAATGTTTAAACCTGCATGCTTCTTCCCCTGTCCTTCAGCAGCTCCTGAGATCATGAACTTTTCCCACTAAACAGACATGCACCAAGTGATCCTCTGGGTTAGAGGTGCTCATATGGCCTCTGTGTAGCTTTTCTCCATTATCCACCCCCAAGCCAAGGTGAGGAAGCCCATGGCAAAGGACCTCTGATGTGCAAGGCTTTCCGCTGGGGTACTAGGTACTCTGAGCTTGGGCAAGGAAGTGCCCTGTATGACTCACACCATTTCTTGGAGGAGACCACACTGATACTATGCATTACCTAGAAGTTACCCTCAACACAAAGCAGGTCCCGAAGGCAAAAGCAAATTAAAAAAAAAAATTATTTACAAAATCTGAGATAGATACTACAGTTAGAAAGAGATATAAAGACATGGGTGACAAAATGGAAAGAAAACAATATTTAATGTATTTATCCCAAGATTAAATCTAAAAGTAAGTCTTTTCCCTTGTATCTAGCTGACAAGCTGTTAGACACTTATTTAACACACATGGTTAGGGAATCAGTCCTTGGGGACAATCCCTCTTAACTTACATTTGTAGGAGATATCCTTGAGCTACAAAAATGTGTTAGATTTTATATCTACTTATTCCTTTCAGTTTTGCTTGGAGCTCTGTGTAGATTCTTAACTCCCTTTTTCTCTTCATTTCTTCCCCTTAAGGATTATTGATCCTTAATTTATTTTATTTATATAAATATGTAAAATGACATCCACATATTATAGAGACTTTTTTTCTGTTCCTTATTGAACCCGGACATAAGATTATTCAATTACAGAGAGGTGATGCCAAGTCTGGGTGATTGATCTCCACCTCTGTTTTCATGGGATGAGGAATAGACCCACTTTTCTTCTTCATGTATCTCCTGTTATGGTGGCTGGGCTCAGATAGCAGCACCTTTTCTTTTGGTTCAGTTCATGGGAAAAATGGGAGTTTGTATCTGATGTATCCCTGTTAATACGACCCACAAATTCGTGGACAAGTCACTGCATACAGAATGAGTGCTTACCACTGCTGCTCAACTCATGGTTCCTCTCCAGTCCCCTCTGCCCTGGCTCTAGGCTGTAGTAGTCCTCTACAACAAAGGTGAGCTTAGCACTGCAATTACACCCTTGTTCACAGTGTGGCCATATGGAATGGAAAGAGAGGTGCTTGCAGGGAGGTAAAATAGTGTATGCCAGTTCATTGTACAGAGGCCTCCAAACCAGCTTAGTGAGGAAAGACTCCAGGGCTCTGTTCATCTCTCACTACAGGCATCTAAAGCCATCTTGGATTCCCTACAGTATTCTTCCTGGGTTCCAGATGCTGCTTCAGGGTGTTTCATAGGTACTGTGCCATGTCTGTCAGCCCTCTGGGAATGTCCAAGTTACTCCTGGTGTACTTCAAATGTTCCTAAATGCTTTCGCTCAAGAGGAGAGAATTAAGTGTTCAATATCTATCATTGTATGCACTGAGAGCAATGGCCCTTATAACCTGTATGCTCCTCTCCTATCTATTGTTCTGCAGTTAGTGAAGGACCTTCACCAAACTCAGAACCTGTGTGTGCCAGGAGCTCTGCACAAAGCTAATGAAATTGTTCCTAGCCCAAAAGGATGTGGGGAAAAAAAGGCAACATATCTTGCCCAAACTTATGTGAAGGATCTCTTGCAGAAAAAAAACCCACAAATTCATATCTTCTGAATCCAGACAGCAGCTACACCATCCAGGCTATCCTTTCATGTGGTACTTTTGCAATATCTCTTTTATCTTGTCTGAAAGAAATCTAACACATTGTGACCCTGTAGGGCTGGTGAAGGAGGACTGTGTTTGAGTTTGTAAAATATAAATTGAATTAAGACAAAATCAGTCCTGAAATGCAATTATCCCTTTTCTGTTCCTTGAAATATCTCCACTCTTCCTGCCTTTTCCTACCTTCATTTCATGCCACTTGGAGGAGGATTTATTTTCAAGCAGAAGCACTGAATTATAGTCACTGTGTTGCAGCCTCTCAGACCCTATATATCACAGAAAGCTCTTTACCAGCAATGTATTGCTAAGAGTATTTGTGCAAAAACTTCAGCTACTTCATGGGGATTTCTTTACACCCACACAATTTAAAAAGCAATGCAATGTTATGGTGCCTGTATCTTTTCTCCTTGTTTCTGCTTGCTCTGTTGAGACTGGAGGTTGTATTTTGGGAACCTAATGGTTGTCAAACGAGATTGGATTTCTTGGCAATGATTCATAATCCCTGCCAAACTGAAATTTTGAACAGCAAGATTTCTTCCTGCTCTAAGGACCATTGAGAACCCAACCCTAAATCTCAAATAGCTTTGGAGAGTCCCTCTTGGATGTCCCTGGTGTATCCTTTTACCTTGCTCAAGGCAAAACTCCCACTGATTCACTTCCAGTTTCTCAAGTGAAAGAAAAAAATGTGTGCCTAAGGCACTGCCCTGTGGGGCAGTTGTGACATTCAGGTCTAGCACTGTGACTGTCAGGGTTACCTACCTGCTAGTAGCCACTTTGCCCTGCATCATCTGCCTTTTGCAGCACAGAAGATCAAGCTCAAGGAAGAGTGACTCACTGCAAGGGTCTGGCCTTGCCTCAGGTCAGGTACTTGGATGAGGCTCAGGGCAGAAACATTCCTGACACCCAAACCCATCACACCCATGTAGCATTCTATACAGCTGAACCATGGGTCAGATGCCTGCTGCGTTTGGATGGCAGAACCTTAGTTCAGAGAAAGCCTGAGCTCTGCTCTTTTCAGTGCTGAGTCTCCAAGTGCTTCTATTTCCATTTTCCTCTCAAACTATGAGCTCAGAGATATGGTCTTTGTCTTCCACTCACTCATGACTGGAAGATGTTCACCAGCACATGCAGTCACTGCTTTCATAGTGAGAAGAAAAGAGGCTGAAACAGAGAATGGAACAAAGTTAGTTTGTTGGAGAAATGTGGAGAAAATGCTTCAGAAAATTAAGGAGGCAGACTACTACCAGCTAACCAAGCACCTTGCTTCACCTCAGTTTAACTAGCAGCACTTACTTGATGAAATGTTCTGAAAGGTTCTTTTCCCCATATATCAGAATAAATAGAGACAGATAGTAACTTGGAGAATACTTATATATTGCCAAACCTTTTACCTCCACTCAGTTTTGGTTTATCACTACTTTTAACCAGTTTAGTACTGCAAAGACTAGGAGACAATGCCAGTTACACACTGGTTTGCATTGCCCTGGTGAAACTTATAGCAGAAAGGCAACCTTATGACAAAACACTCTGATACAGATTGCATTTCTGCTGAGTTCCCGTCAAAAAGAACTTGTTTTTGTAGCCTCTCATTCTGAGAGATGGTCCAATCAATCAGATATTGCTGGGGAGTGCTGACAAAAGGATTCTTGTGCAGCATAATAGGAAGTACTCTATGGACACAGCAATTAGTCTGACATCTTCACCAGCATATGACTGCCAAGAGAGCACATTTCCAGAGGAGTCTGGGTGTGTGTGCACTGTACTGTTGTGTAGTTCTAGCTATTTGTTGTCGGACTTCAACTGGAAGATAACCTGCTTTGAAAAAATCTGGTCCTAAAGATTTACTCCTTTGAGTATTTTATTCTGGCTCTTGGAAATAACTGTATTAAAAAAAAAAACAAAACAACAACAACAAAAACAAAAAAACCACTAAAAATGGCTAGAAAATGTTTAGCAGTGGCATTATTGGAGCTATAATGGTTTGACAATGGAAGTGGGA
>JAWWTY010000037.1:52374189-52438519 GCA_035222235.1 Margarornis squamiger
TTTTTTAAATAACTTTATTAAAAAAAAAAAAAAAAAAACAACAAAAAAAACAAAAAAACAAAAAAAAAACCCTCAAAAAAAAACAACAAAACCCCAAAAAAAAAAAAACAAACAACCCCCCCCCCCAAAAACAAAACAAAAAAAAGGAAGGAAAAACGTTGTTTGTCTGATTACTGCCCAGCATGGAGACACAGAAAGATGCAAATCAGAATCTTTTTTTTAAAAAAAAACACAGAAACCTCAAAAGAAAGATATTAATAATTGCAAACCAACCTCAAAAAAGCCGAATTGAAAAATCATCCAACTGCAAATCAATTACATACAAGTAGATAAAGCAAAGAGAGAAAGATACTGGTTGGCTGGTTGGTTTGCTTTGCTTTACTGTCCCCTGTCACAGTGGATATGACATGCACATTAGCACCATATGAATTCATAATGACCAAGAAAGTCATTACATGACATGACAAATGAATTATTAATGGCAGAGCACAGAGTAGAAAGCATCCCCTGAGCCAAGTGGTGGGCGAGGGGTTCAGCACACTGCATTGCCAGGAGGGAGCAGCAGTACAGTTACTGGTCCCAGTCCTTGCTCCCCAGAGATCAGGAGGAAGGATGACTCATCATTGCTTGGTTAGTGTCTGCTAGGAAGACAACTCTTGCACACCATTAGAGCTGTCTTTCTGCCTAACTGAAGAGTGGCATTTTGTGGCTGTAACTAGTGTTTGCATGTTCACAACTCAGAAAGATGCCTCTGAGCAGTAGAGAGGAGAATGGTGGGACAGGGCCTCTGAGCTCATTAGGAGACACTCAGGTACACCAGGATAGACAACCCAAGCAGAGATATCCGGTGTGTCAACTACAACCTGAAAGAAAAGGAGACATGACAAAAGGAGCAGCTGGTTTGCTGGGGCCACCCAGGTTCTTCACTGGTTGCAAGAGCTAAGACAGGTTCCACCTGCCCTTCAAAACCAGGACTCCCACGTCTCTTAAAACAGCTTCTGCCAGCTGGACTCACAGGGCTTGGAGCTCTGCTTTCGCTGATCCCTACAACCATCTGTAGGACTCAAGCACTTTTGTACTGTGGGGTTTAAGTGGCTCTAGAATTGGCTCAGGAGATGTTCCCAAGACCCACCAGTCATGAATACAGCTCCATTTTCTACACAAGCAAGGACTTGTAGAAGGCCAGCAGAAGCAAGACTGGGACTTTATATAATTTTCTCAGGAACCAGTGTGCCTTGTTCCTTGAATACACCTTCCTCCCTCCCATTCCTAACAAAAAAACTTAGAAGTGTTTGGAGAAGGGTGGGGGGAATTGAGTACTTTGGAGTTGTTTCTTTGTAGAAGTTTCTGCTGGGACATTTTTTCTGTTTTCAACAGAGATTGTATAAGGCAAAGAAAATAGAGATGCTGTCAATCCCACAGTTTCCCTCCCTTGTGTGCATAAGACTTCCTAGACCTGTGTCAGGAAACCGTTTGGTGTAATTTATTTAATTTACATCTCATCTCCTAATTCTCTAAGGGTTCCTGAGGTTTAGGCTTCCTGAGTTCTCAGTGAGCAAATGACTGGTTTGGCTTTTTCTCTTCTCCATTAGATAAAAAAGGAAAAGAAAAAAAAGCAACAGGGAAAAAAACCCCAAAAAACAAAAACCCAACAAAACTTCATTGTAACTGTAATGCATGGTTTTCAGTAAGTAGCAAAGGCAGTCAGTCAAATTTCCTTTATTCACCACAAAGAAAAAGAACAAGGGATGATGCTGTGCAAGGGCACTGGGACTCATCTAGGAAAATGCAAGAGAAGGGACAAAACCTGACGGGAAGGGAAGGGAAGGGAAGGGAAGGGAAGGGAAGGGAAGGGAAGGGAAGGGAAGGGAAGGGGAGTACTATGCCCACATGGAGGCAAAAGGGAAAGGAGACGGCAAGACCTGGGAGTGGGGATGCAGGCTGGAAACCCTGGGGTAGCAGGGCTCCTTCTGTGGCTCAAAGTCCTAAATGAAGGGACTCACAAGTTCCACTTTAATTGGAGAGAACAGCAGTCTTGTTGCCAGTTAACTCGTTACAGACATACTGTCAAAGGAATATTTGTGCTCATGGAAAAACCCCAGTGATGGCTGCAGCTGCATTTTTAAACAGGGCTCTGTTTCATCAGTGTGAAAGCTGGACACTGCATGGAGGCAGAGCACAGACAGGGAGCATTCAATTCAAAGGCAGAGGTGTCTCTCCCTCTATGATTTGTTCCTGCCTTAACCTGCATGCAGTGCCGTGGCCTGGTGTTGCTGTTCCTTTGCTCCCCCATGAGGTAGCCCTGCACCTCATACAGTGAAAGCTCAGCAAAGAGTACCTTTGCCTTTTTTAATTTGCACCCCACTGACATTAAGGAGGTCAAAGAGTGTTTGCTTCCCTGGCCTCCAAAGTTCTCTGGTGGAGGCACATGTTGAGCATTGGGAATCACATACTCCCACTGAGGTGTGCGGAGGGCAGCACAGTCAGCCCCAGCAGCAGAATGGTGAAGTCCAAACAGCGTGGGAAAGGGCATCATTGTTCTGGTGGAGTCGTCTCTGATGTGGCAACTGCTGCTGTCAGCTCAGAAACAGGTCAGTCAAGAGATGAGAATATGCAATGTGCTACTCCCTTGTCTTCACAGCTCATGACACCAGACCACGCTAATGGAAGAGACAGCTTCTCAGAAACCTTCATGCTCTCCCACAAGTTCAACCTGAACTATGGCTTCTTTTGCACGTTGAAGCAGCAGCCTAAACTAGTGTGACCTTTCTCCTGGCTTTTTTACACTCTGCAGGTGGGCAAGAGATACTACTAAACCCTGGGTGAGTGTGCTCAGCCTTTAACTCTTTTCTGGCTGCGCTCATACCACTACACAGAGACAGAAAAGACAGTGTTGGAGCAGGACTGACGAGATAGATTTGAAGCCCAAATGCTGAGAGCTTTCCTGGGAGCTACGTGAACATTTACTTCCGTGACAGGGTCTCATAGCTCACATCTCACACATGTTACATTTTTACAAAAAGAAAGACTCCAGGCACAAGCACCTACAAGATGTAATGTGTGGCTCAGGACACTTCAGAAGATGTGAAGTGTAGCTTTCCTGTTCTAGCCTCAGTTCTGCTTCTGCTGTTCCTTGGTACCATTTTTCAAGAGCCAGGTGGTTCTGGCTCAGTAATACTGGAAAGGGACTGAAGGAACAGTCCAGGAAGGTGATGAAGACAGAATAGATGAGACCTCCTCAGTCCTTGCATGGCAGCTACAGCCTTTTCAAGTCAGGGATGGTAAGACAGCAGCTGGGTTGGACTCACAGTACTTCTGGGAAATTCAAGAGACAGCCTTGTGTCATCTTGCTCTTTCTCCAGATCTCTTGGGAAACCTGCTGCAGGTGCAGCTGTGTCTCCTGGCCAGACCTGAAGGAGTCAAAAGGATCCAGCAGGGCAGAGAGAGGAGTCCCACAGTTCCAAGAGGATAAACTCTGAGTTGCTGACAGTCAGTTCAAGAGGGAGCAGCAGGTAGTCATTTTACTGCCTTTCATCTGGAGCTGTTTTGGTATTTGTATTTATTTTTTCACTTTTTTTATGTCTTTTTCCTTATTAAAAAGAGGAAAAATAAAAGAAAATGGGATAAAAGAGAACAGGTCTTGTCTTCTATTAAATTTGAATGTAAGGGAATCAGGATGCAAATTAGCAATAACACATGAAAACAGAAATGATGATAACATGTAGTTAAGTCTGTTAAATTGCTCCTTCAACTCCCGGGGTAAGACAGGAGTGTGGCAGTTCAGGAGTCTGAAAAGGAGCTAAGACTTGTATTTAACTTTCAACTAAGCAGCAGAAATAAATAGTCAGTTAACTGCATCAGTGGAAACATATGCTGAGGGCTTGAGCTCAGGAAGCAACAGGAGGGACTGAGGGATGACTCAGAGGGGATTTTCTGTGGATGTGCCCTCTTCTTCCACAGGTAGAGACATAATAGGGAACATGATCTTTGACTGTTCAAACTTCTAACAGTAATGACAAAAACTTGTAAATCTAGCCAGGGTATTTCACCCTTTTGTGAGCTCCACTTGAGGTTGCTGTCCCTCCATCACCCTGTTGCTCACCCTGTGCAGCACACATTGATCTGGGCTTCCGGCACCAACAAATGATCACTGTGCCATCCCCAGCTGCTGGCTGCTGCCTGTGCAAGAGCTGCCTCATTATTGAACTCTCTAGGTGCTCAGAGATGGCTGAGTTGCCTACTGCACCCTTATGAAAGCCACAGATCAAGAAAAATTATAGTGCTGAGTTATTTTTGCCTCCTTTAAGACCTATTTTCTCCTTTGTTTCTATCTGTCACTTGCTTCAGCTACTATTGAGTTGCCAGTACATTGTCTCTTCCCTGTCAGAGATAATCTGCATTCTTATGGAACTGCCTGTTTCTTTCCATCTCTCATTTATCACTTCTACAGCTGCATGGCTAGCAAAAGAAATGTTTTCATGTCCAACATCTAGAGCAGCAGTTTCCAACTATTTGACTTACGAATACCTATCAGGACCAGTAGATGCACCAACTGCTTCAGAAATTAAATTAATATGCATAGCTCTCATATCTTTCTTTCAATGCCTGTGAAATATTCTACAGACAACAGACATTTTGCAAAAGAAAACCTCTCTATAAAGACTCAAGTCCCCTTTGGGTCCCTGGGTTTCACATTCCCTTTTTCTTCTCATTTTCCTCCCTTTTATCTTCTTCCTACTTTCTCCACCCAATTCTGTCTCTTTTTTCCTCTCCCTTACCTACTCTTTTCTGCACCTATGGATATTTATCTTTTCCTTTTAACTCCATTGTCAAAATTGTGGAAAAACTCTTCAAAAGTACTATTGCTTTGCTGGTTAGTGTCTTCTCCCACTGCCTTGTCAGGAGTGCCTCTGAAGGTTTGAATACATTTTTCCATGCTGCAAGGAGATATTAGTGTCGTGTGCTGAGCCTTGTGCCTAAAGTCACCCAGATCACACTAAGTACCACTGGTTTTGGCAGGGAAGTATTTCACACCATTCAGTCCCCCATGCAGAAATGGGCCAAGCAAAAGGGTTTCTCTTTAGGAGGGATTCTCAATACATATTGTTTGTCTTTGCCATAATGCAAACCATTTGTGGGAATTAATTAAGCTCAAAAACGAGGCAATTGGGAGAAGAAAGATTTAAAAGGACAATCTTATTCCTGATGAAGTTTTCTCTGAAATACTCATATGCATTAACATTGCACAGCATTCAGTTTCTATACCTGAGTAAACATGGATCTGGATTGAGGTCCTTAGGACTTTCAAGCTAGGAACTTCTCAATAGGAAAGGCTAATAGAGAGGCAATATTGCCAGTCCAAAACATTCAGAAAAATCAGGTCAGTCCCCCAAAACCATGAGATTAACCTTAAAAAAACCTCTCGTATCTGAAAACAATAATTTTCTTGTTTCTGTTTTTTTGAATCACAAGCAGGACGTAGGAATGAAACCCTGCTGGACAGCACCCAGTGTCAATGTGAGATGCTCAGCAAATCTGCAAGTGAGTTGCCTCCCATAGAGGAATGACTGGAAAGAGGATTTGGCACCCGAGTATTTACCACTCTACTTGACACTCCCATATCTCAGATAACAGTTGTGTGCAGGCTAAGTCTGCAGAGGTAGATCTGTATGTGTGTTCAGGATTTTATCGGGTCAAGCCCAAGTCTCATTATTACCACCATGTGGTTTCTAAACTGGAGCTAGACTGCACCCACACCTTTGGGCAAGGCCAGCTCAGTGTCTCCATATCTGTGTGCACAGATGTGCCTGGTGATGCCTACACTCCTTCAGCCGTCCCGCATGGGATCCCTTCCTTTCCTGACGGATGTGTTCCCACATGCTTCACTCCTGCCTTCTCTCTCCTTTGTACATTTTCTCTTCATCTTTGCCTTTTTGTCATCAGGTAGAGCTTGGAATCAAGTCATGTTTCTTTCAGGGAAGGTCCTCACAGATCCAGAGATCCACAACAAAGGGAATTTCACAAGGCTGCATCACTTGGCCTATGACTTCTCAAAGTCTTACCTGTATGTATTTTAGGCACCATGAAGGCACATTTCAGGCAGCACTGAGGTCAGCTGAACTTCTCACAGAGCACAAAGTGCACTGCATGCTGAATGCATGGCATGAGTGGAGCCTGAGGCTACAGACACTCTAGGGCAGGACTTTTCTCCTTGCTGTTATTTCCATTGGAATTATATCCCACTCAGACTGTGCACTTCCCCTGTCTCCAAAGTGCTTTACAAAGGAAGTTGACACCAAATGCATTTTGCAACAGAAGCAGCAGAGGGGCAGGAAGAGCACGCAGCACTAATGAGTCCTCTCATGTTTACCATTTAAGCTCTGTCTCTGCAAAGTGCCTTGAAATTGGAAGGTACAAGGTGCTCTAAAAAGCTGTCTTTCAGTTTCATTGGTTTATTTGACAGACGTGCTACAGCAAAACATGGTCTTCCAGGACATGAAATGCTGTCTTATCCCATGAGTGATCAAGAAGCAGGTCTGCATTCGGGGATACTGGCCCTTCGATTTTGTCAATATTATACATCATGTCACTCCAAAATGGCCTCTGTTGCCACAAGGCTTGGGAATGCCTGTAGTAATTTAAAAAAATAAAAAATTATTACACTAGATCACTAGATTTCGCAGTCTGTTCCTTTATCTATTTTGGCTCTTTTTTTTTTTTTTTCTTGTTGGTTGGTGTGCCTTTGTTTTTTCTTTAACTGAACTGCCTTATAGCTGCATCAAGCAAAAAGCAGTTGAATTTTCTTCAGTGTTTTAGAACTGCTATACAAGCTGATAACCCCTCTTCTCCATATTCCCCCTCCCCTCAACTGAATTAAATAAAAAAAGATGCAGGAAGCAGAGGTCCTCCCTGGAGATACAAGCACAGAGCCTGCCTTTTCCATTGCAAGCCTGAGCAGATGGTATTATCTGAACATACAAACCAGAATTATTATGCACTTTATAAAAAGGTACATCTAGTCTATGAATAAATTTAGCATAAAATTCACTGTTCTCCTGAGACTTCAGGAATTAGTAAAAAATCACTTGCTGACTCCAAACAAAAAGTCATTATAGGTTTCTGAAGTGGAAACCATATTCTCTTGGTGAAGTGTCTGGTGAAAAAAAAAATACAGCTCCTCTGTCCTGCTGCTTGGAGTCAATATTTTTACCATACTGAAAATCTTTTTGGGAAGGAGTTTGGGTGAGAGTGAGATTCCAGGTATGATTTCATACTCCATCAACAAAAATGTTTCCTGCATTGTTATGAAGTTGGTATTGTCAAATTCAAGTAACCTTGAAGTCTCCAAAATCTTTAATTGGATTAAAAACACTCCAAGATTTTTAAAGAGAAAAATAACTTGACATTTCTATTCCTTTATTTTACTGTCTGGTTCATGAACTCTTTAGGTTTCTTCTTTAGGGTTTATCTCAGCATATGTGACAGCTTTTTGCATTATAGCTGAGATTCACACATAACATGACAGTCCAAGGAGCTAGGGTTTGATGAAAAACAACAGGTTTTCCCAAAAGTTATTTGACAATCTTTGACAGCAGATTGAGGGAGATGATTCTTCCCCTCTGCTCAGCACTGGTGAGGTCACACCTGAAGGGCTGGGTCCATTCTGTCACATTTGTCCAGTACAAGAGAGACTGGGGAG
Organism: Margarornis squamiger; assembly: GCA_035222235.1. Lineage (NCBI taxonomy): Eukaryota > Metazoa > Chordata > Aves > Passeriformes > Furnariidae > Margarornis > Margarornis squamiger. The sequence continues at coordinate 52,381,889 of JAWWTY010000037.1, forward strand.
AGTTCACTGAAGTGACACAAAGATGATTAAGGGACAGGTAAAAAAGTGGATGACCAAGCCCAAAGAGTGGTAGTAAATGGAGTTAAATCCAGCTGGCAAGGACTGATTGGACTCTCAGTAAATTTGTCTCACCAACACTAAGATGATGTGCTGGAGGGCAGGAAGGCTCTACAGATGGACCTGGAAAGGCTGAATTGTTGGGCTGAGGCCAATTGTGTGAGGTTTAACAAGGTCAAGTACTGGGTCACAACAACCCTCTGCAGTGCTACAGGCTTATGGCAGACAGGCTGGAAAGATGCCAGATGGAAAAGGACTGGGGGGTGCTGGTCAACAGCAGCAGAACAGGAGCGATCAGTGCGCTCAGGTGGCCAAGAAGGCCAATGGCATCCCAGTGTGTATCAAAATGGTGTGACCAGCAGGACCAGGACAATGATCGTCCTCCTACACTTAGCACTGGTCATGACGCACCTTGATTTTCGTGTTCAATTTTGGGCCCTTTAGTACAAAAAGGACACTGAGATTCTGGAGCACGTCCAGAGAACGACAGTGAAGCCGGTGAAGGGTCTGGAGCACAAGTCCTATGAAAAGCAGCTGAGGGAACTGGGGTTGTTCAGCCTGAAGAAAAGAATGCTCAAAGGAGACTGTAATTCTTCTTACAACCACCTGAAAGAAGGTGGTAGTAAGGTGGGGATCTGTCTCTTCTCCCATGTAAGAAGCAATAAAATAGGAGGAAATTGCCTCAAATTGCACCAGAGGTGGTTTAGATTCAATATTAGTCACCAAAAGGTTTGTCAAGCATTGGAACAGGCTGCTCGGGAAGTGGTTGAGTAACCATCACTGAAGGTATTCAAAAGACATGTACTTGTGGTGCTCAGAGGCTTGGTTTGCTGGTGGATGTGACAGTGTTAGGTTAATGGTTGCACTCAAAGATCTTAAAGGTCTTCTTCAACATGTGCATTTCTATGATTCTAGCTCCCATGCTGCCCAGGAAGGTTGTGAAGTCTCCATTCTTGGAGGTGTTCAAAAGCCATGTGAACACAGTCCTGAGCAGCCTGCTCTAGGTGGCCCTGCTTGAGCAGGGGGGGTTGGACAAGATGACCTCCAGAGGTCCCTTCCAACCTCTTCCAATTTGTGATTCTGTGACTTCCTTCTATTTTTTTCAAGATGTATTCAGTGCCATCCATGCAGCATACAGGTCTTCCTTCATCAGGCATCTTTTGTTCAGACAAAGCTCATGCTGATAAAGGCTAGAACTGTAATTGTCCTTTCATGCATCCTAGAGAATGAAATGATATATTTAAAACTACTCACTTGTGGATATGTTTGTGCCAGGGCAGAATCTTTGTACAGGGCAGTTTTCTGGCTTCAATAAGAACAATATTTTTCTCCACAATTTTTATAATTCTTATTTCTCAGCCCCTTTTTCATAAAGTTCAAAGAATATCATACACAGTGATTATTCAAAGTCATTCTTAATTCTGCCAGCATGTTATAGTTTCAAAACTCAGTTGGAATTCCTTCCAAAAGCTTGGAAGCCAATGCCTTAGTGTCGATAAAGAGGTTTAAGAAAGGACACAATGGATGTGCATGTCCTGATGTTAACAGCTCTAGCCAGAGCCTTTGTTCTGATCTCTCCTCAGTCCAGAGCGGGAGGGAAAGACTGGCTCAGGGTGGGTGGAGGGGGGAAGGGGTCAGCGTTTCTGAGCTTTCTGTGCAGGCCAGGAGTTCACTGGCTCAGCATGGAGAACAGAGGACGGGGACACACGCACCAGGTCCGGCATCGCTGAGGGACCAGGATTGTGTCTTTTGCTCTCTGGCTTCGCTGATCACCCATGGACACCACGGACTACTGCGGGGAAAGAAGAACACACCTGTTTTTCTGCAGAGGCTGGGTTTCTGCTGCCTTTTTTGGTTTTTGTCACCAACCCCACGGGAGCTCACCCGGCATCTGCTTCTGCCATTCCCCTGAGAGAGAGGCCAGCCAGCCGGGCGCGACATCACCACCTGCTGTCCATAGATATCATTTTTTTTTCCCATTTTGGGCGTAGCCAAAATACATTTTAACTGTTTGCCTTGTCGTTTTGGGGTGGAGTGGTTTATTACAAACTGTTGTTTGGTTCTTTCTGGATACATATATATATATATCTGTGTATTGTGGTTAAGAACTGTTAACCTTTCATATATATATTATATATATATATATATATTTCCCTAATTAAAGTTCTGTTTTCTAAATTTAAAGGAGAAGGATTATTTCTTGGACAACATAGACATCTTAGTTCTCCCCTCAAACTAAGACACAGCACTAATAAGTCCCCATTTTGTTAAGTTCCAGCCAGTTTTGAAGCAAATAGAATCAGCTAGAGGGGAGTTGAAATAGTGGAGCATTTAAAAAGAAAAAAAAAATAAATCACAGAACTGCTAATAGTGAAAAAAAGGAGCACAACCTGAACACTCACACAATGCAGGGTCTATTAGCTACAGTCCCAAACTCAAACAAACCAGTCTCAGACTGACTTAAAAAAAATCTTTTCCAGTTCTTGGCTGATGTTGCTGATGACATTCAGTCTCACGGTCGCACATAAAAAGAAAATAACAAAATTATAAAGGCTTCTCTCAGTCAGAGAATAACTCTGGTTTACTCAAGTTTTATGGTAGTGGTGGGAAATTGAGTCCTGTCATCTGAGTTGAGATAGACTAAATTATCTGTGTCCTAGAAAATGAGACTAATGAGAAAAATTCTATAATCCATGTGTTTCCTGTGTCAATGGTCTTGAAGAAAATCCATTGGTTTCCTATGGACAAACTTCTCACTGCTGTCAGCAGACTGCAATAGGATATCACTTTTGTGTGCCATTCATCTACCTTTTATAACAGTGTAATTTTCCCAGAGTCAACAACGGTACCCAAGGGAATCCACAAATAGGACCAAGGCATGTGAAAACAGGACCTGACTATTTTTCTGTCTGTAATCTCTATCCTAAGGACTTTTAGAAGAATTATGAGAACAATAATAACAAGTACATTATGTTGAGAAGAAATGGCAAGGAAAGATTAATTTTAAAGAAGAAACCTGAAGACGGGTTTAGAAATTCATGTTTAAGCGTAGACTCTGCACACAGACAGTGTGGTCCATATACACATTACTGGCCATAAGGGATATGGCTCAGAATACTTACTGGCTCTGGGAAAGGGAACTAGAAAACAGATTTTGTTTTCCCCTTTCCTCTTTTTTCCCTTCCTCCCCTACTCCTGCTTCCAGCTCTAACTGAGGCTATCCTAATGATGGCAGAAAACACATTGAGAAAAAAGGAAAGTAACTACTCTTCTGTCAGTTCATTGAGCTGAATCAGCTTGCTGATGTCTTGGAGGAGAGCTGGAGAGGGCACGAGGGAATGAGGCAGGAACAAGCAGTATCATCATTTCAGCAGAAGCCATAGGGTCAGCACAGGTATTTTTGCTTACTACATCTTCATTACAAAACCCTGAGTGCACAGATACCAAAGCACCACCAGTGCATATTTACAAGGCACCCATCAGTAACTTGTGGGTGTGGTTACCTATTACCTACTAATAGACAGACTCAAACTCGCACTTCTACCACTCTGCTTCCTGTAAAGATATTTACCTCAAGTGCCACAGTGAGTAACAGGCCTATTATTGTAGCTAATTGGGAATTCCCTGCTTAGCTCTTTTTCCTTCCTGCAGAAGAACTGCTTATTCATCAAAAATAGAATTCTTCTTTGAGACAGTTTAATTGCAATGATGTTGCTGTGAAACCACTGACAGGTTTCAAATCTGACTGAAAACTTTGCCTGGCCTCCTACCAGCCTGCCTTTCCAGCTGGAGGACAAGAAGCTCCATTTTTTGGACTGCCTTCTGCCTGACCGTTCACTGTCCTGGCAGGCTGATGAGGGATGGAAAGCCCAGAGACTGTTGGATACTGAGCTTACAAGCTTCAAAGTCTCCAACCTCCCCGCTCCTGCCTATCACAAGGCATTTAGGATTTCATTGCTCCCAGGCTTTTGGGATGCTAGATTGCAGCTCAGAAGTGGAACTGACAAGGAACTGGGAACCTGGAAGCTCTGTATTCAGCAGATGCTATGAATGATTTTTTCTTGCTTCTTCCCAGCAGAAGTCAGATTCCAGTAGAAGTGGGATTGTTCTCACTCTACTCACGCATTTGAAAACTTTTGATTTCCTAATTTTAAACTGAAACCCTGGCACACAGTGTCTGTGTAGAGCTCCACCTACTAGCATCCTTCGTAACTAAACAATACAAAACCACAATCTTCCAGACCCTCTCTTGGGTAGAATTCTCCAACATGTCAGTGACACTTTTTAGGAGCATTACAGCCCTATTATATTAATAATAATAACAATAATCACACTCATCTGTTTAAAGAAGACATAGAATTCTTTTCAGAACCCACAGCTATTTTCCCCATAAGTGACTCATTGTGGGTCCCACAATGATATTATTTTGCATTCACTTTTGTCATAGCACAGTACTATTTATTGGAATTGCATAACTTACGAAGCAAGCTTTCCAGTTATTTTGTTTTATCTTAATTTCTTTGTTATTGGTGTCACTGTGCTGTTAAGACAAATATAATGTTATTACAATTTAAGCAAAATTCCTTTCTGCTAGTTCAGCTAACAGTAGCAGAAAGCTCAGTTGTGTCTGGAGAGTATTTTACCCTAATAACTGAAAAGCTACCCTTATATGAAAATCAAGAGGATCAGAGCTAAATATATGAACATGAGCACTCCTCAGAGGGTTGCCTTGCTTGAAAGATGTCAGGGTATCATTTGTATTATGCAGTAACATGTTTCTTCTGTAATGGGAGGTGGTCCATTTTCAATTCTTTAATGTATCCAGAGAAAATACCTGCACCTATAGAAGTGTAGTCAGAGCAACATAAAATCCTAACCACACCAAGCAAAACAGCTGGAACAAGAAAGGCTTTGTTATTTTTATTCCATCCCATGCCAGTAGCCCCTAAGACACCTGGATCCATGGACAACTCCAGAATTCCAGTCTAGCTAATAGCACTGCTTGCATGAGGTTTATTGCTCAAGACAACTTCAGAGATGGCTGCCATGAATACCAATCATGTAGTGACAAACCACATTATGTCTCTGACAGCAAACGTTTCAATATAACAAAGACTGAGACATAATGAAGCATTTGAGAAGACTGAGTTTGAACATAGGGCTGACAGTAAAAGTTTATAATGGAAGTAAATTGCAAATCAGATTCAACACATCAGAAATGTTAGTACAGTAAGAACAGAGAAGCCTTAAAAAGTCCTTCATCTAGGTATGAGAACAGCTTTACCTTTGATGTCACTTCTTCTTGTAAAGAACATTTTTGCTCCCTTAGGACTTTGCACCATGAGTCTGAGTAACAGATTTTTCATTCTTGTGCCTTAATTCTTCTTTTTCTTATATTTGCTGAAGCTTTGTGTTAACTTTACAATTTAAAAAGCAGGCCACGTGCTACTGTGTGGAGACTTATTGCCCTATGCTAGGACAGAGATTTCTGCACTGTGCTCTATTGTCTGATATATGTTAAGCATCCCAGGTCCATTACACCGAAGATAATACCAGAACACAGTTAATTCAATTGACTCTGGGAATTCACTGGAAAGGTGGAGACCAATCTGAGGGGCTGTCAGCAGCCTTTGTAGCTAAGAGCTCGACATATGAGGTGGCTGAGATCCAGCTGCAATGTAATGAAAATGTGAATGACTGAGACCATGGATCATTGACCACGAGGACCAGACAGATTCTGCTACCCAGGCAGAGATTATGGAAAACAAATCACACATGTCAGTATAGGTCAATTTAGGACAGGAGGCATCTAAAAACATGCTTAAACTGGTCAATCATGGGTGTGCACTTTCAAGTCCAGTGACACCTGCTACACAAATATGACAAAACATCTCTTTTAGTAACTAGTGCCTGTCTTAGCTGAGCCACCATGCAAAGAACTGTTTGAAAATACAGTTAACACTTGAACTGGCCAATGGGCATTAGTGTGGTCATAACTGTTAACAGGTAAAGAAATATCTGCAACCTGGTAGCACCTAAGTCTGCCCGGTGTGACCACCTTGTGGCTTGCATGTGGATTTCAGAAACAACAAAGGCAATTGGAGAAATGGAGAGATGTACTGTCTTGGCAAAATCAAAAAGGCCAGTAACCATTGAAAAAAGGTGAAGAATGAGGACCATTGGTAACAAAGAAATGAGGCCAAATCATATTCTGCAGTATTTTTTACTTGGAGCTGTTTCAGACCACCTGTTCTGCAGAAAAATGAGGATTTGCAGTGTTGCCGTAAGGAGGTGGCGGGGGGGGGGGGGGAATATTTATTTGTTGAAAAAGAAGTTTCCAATATAAAAACATCAGTGTCTCTATGAATTTTTTTTTCAGGAAGGCTTCCTAAACCCCGTGTAAGACTTTAGGTCACAGCCAGAGACAGGGCCAAAATCCAGTAGTTGCATCCTGATGCAGATGAGGAAAAAAAAAGTCTATCTTTGATTTTTAATGATCTTTTATGGCCAAGTTTCCCGCTCAGTATTCCTAATGAATTTTTAATATCTACACAAAGTGGAGCACATGAAAAAAGGCAGGAACTGACTTCCTACTGTCATTGGCTGAATATTTTCCTGGGTTGCTCCAGTTTCACATCCATACTCTGAATTGGGTGGAAGGAGTGGACTTTATTGTTGGTCTTTTGGGGAAAATTCTGGTTCTCAGAATATTTTCTGAGAGGCAGCCAAAGAAGTCATGGATTGCTTTAAGCACCACTGCTTTCTCCTGGTTAAAACTGGAATTGCACAAATAAAATGTACAAACATAGCATTGTTATTTGGAAATTATCTTTCTCCTGAGCAATTTGATCTGTGCACATCCCAAAGGTGAGCTATGAAAGCTCTGAGAAGCATGGTCTTAATGACAATTTTTAATTCTGTGGTGGAAAAATTGCTTTATAATCCCTGTAAATGTTAGTTAATGACTGTGTAAAACAGCTGTAATACTATTCTTATTTCAGGAAAGGACATGATACTTCTTTGTTGTCTCCTATCATATAAGCTGTACTGTTGTAAGAGGGACTCATGTCACCATTCATATCCAAATGCTGGAGCAGATAGGGTTTAAGAACATTGGTCAGGTCCTTAAGCTAAATCTGCTTAGCTTGACCTGAATTCTCAGCCCTGAATCAGTTGCTCAGTTACACAAGTCTGCACATTACAAACAGAAGTTTTTCCCACTGCTTAGGCTTGTTAAGCAACAAAAGAAAGAGAATAACCGTGTCTTTTTCTTCAAACAGGAAAAAAATCGGGAGCCTCTTGTCACCAAGGACCGAAGATATATGGTTTACATCATGGTACCCTAGGGTCCATTCCAGCTCCTCCTTGTGGTACTCTGTTACATCAAAACTTCCACTTCCCACTGTAAAGACTTGCTCACAGGCAAATTATTTATATTCTCACCTCTTCAGCAGCTAGAGTTCATAATCCCTGCCATTTCATCCTCATTGATATTACCTTTTGTTAACCTTGGAGATATAAATTTGACAAGGTTTCAGAAAGATGTTACATCACAGATATGATAAAAACTTGGACAAAACTCATTTGCTATCAAAAAATATTACATCTTTCTCATGCTGCTTGCTGTGCTCCATGTATAAAATTTTCCCAGAGCCTGGCCCTCAGACTGGGAGAAAAGATATTCTCTACTGACACCAAAGTCAACGTGTTTCATCTCATTGCTGTGGCTTCTGCCAAGCATCCTCTGTTCAGACAGGTATATTTCTCTGCCCTTTGATACCTCTGGGTATGTCTTAATATACTATAGAAATAAAATGTGTTTCAATCCCTGGAAAAGGTTTAAAAAGGTGATTCATGAAGTGTTGTCGGGGGCTTATTATTATTTATCACACAAAGGAAAGTTAACTGTGGCAAATTATTACAGTGTGGATCGTAGCTAAGGAGGAATATGTGAGTCATCAAAAGCTCTTCTTGTGAGCATCTCTCTGCTCTCAAGGTGCAGGAAGGACTGGAACGTTCTTAGAGAGGCCCCATTTTTTTCTCCTAAATTCCAAGGATGCCAGAGGAGGATGTGGCTCTCCTCTCTGTGGTTCCTCTGACAGGAGGAGCTGTCATGTGTCTTTTGGTCTCTCCACTTCTGTTCATGGGTCTCTTGGCTTTTCAGCACTGAATCTGGTTCTCTTGAAGCTTAAGCCTTCACTTCTATGGCAAAGCAAATATTTCTGACAGAGATTATGCTTAAGTATCTTGTTGAGATAATGAATGGGGTAAGCAAAGGTGTCATTGTGTCAGTCTGAGGAAACCAAGGAAAACCTCATGCGTTGCCTCTTAGACTAATAAATCTTCATGTCTTTTCTGCTATTATCTTTGAATGCATATTACAAATTAATTTTTGCCTTTCTGGATGAGGCTCTCTTTGAAGATCTGAACCTCTGTATATATTCCAGGAAATGGGCAACTTATGATTCATAAGACCTTTGTATCTTATAAGTACTAATTCTGTGTGATATAATGAGGTCCTGGCTGGGTATTTACATAAAGCCCAGTTCTGCCTTTTGGCACCTCTACACAGTAGTTTACATTAACAGTAATGTAAGCCTTTCACATCCATTCAAGACCTTAATATAGCCCAAGGTAGTATCACATAATTTCATGGTAAATTATTTCTGTCTTTTAAGGCACAGAGCAAATTGCAGGTAAATTATTAATAATAATACTTAGATCTTATCTTCAAAGGACTTTACTAACATTAATTAATTCGTGCACTGCTTTGAGGTAGGTAGCTGCATTATTACTTACATTCTTTACAAAAGGGGGAATTAAAGGCAGGATGAGATTTGCCTGCAAATGCTATGGGATGCACAGTACCAGAAGGAGCATCCAGGACCAGATAAAATGCTCTACCTCCAGCTATGTCATCGTATCCTGCTGCAGGTCTTCTGTGACAGAGTGAATGATGAGATGAGTGAGACCCTGTTCTGGAACCTTCTTTTTCAAGTTTGGCACCTTCAGTTACACCTCCCAGTGATTCTGCTGGGGAAAGTAATGGGAGGGTTGCCCTAAGTTTGTTGAACCCTACTCTGACAATGGTTATCTTGACCAATAGAAGCAATACAGCTGGGGTACCACCATTTTAAACCATTACAGCCAAATTTATTTTAGGTTACTTACTAGCAAGCTCAATTACAAATACGGAAGTAGAATTCCAGGCAGACGAGAAAAGAACCTGGACTTTCAAAAAGATTTTCTTTTTTAACCTTCCAGTATTTCTTACCTTGCTTTCAAAAACAATTCTGAATTTTATTTGCATTTAAAAAAAATTATTTTATGTTAATATCATATAACATTTGTTCCTTCTGCTAATGGTACATCTAACTATGACAGCAAGTGGTCATTGAAATATCCTCTTATTTGACTGTTTTCAATTAATAAGCACAATGAGCTGTTTAGGGTATCTTACCTCTTTTTGTGAATCAGATTAGCTCCTGGTTTCATTAATATACAAGAGATTGCTTTATTGTGCAAAAATTAATACGAGAACATTTCAACAGTGATATCATGAAAGAACACATACGCAAAACAGAAATAAGAAAAATGCATAGAAAAGTAGTACAGATACAATTTTCTGATTTCAAGCTGAAATTTTGAAATGGGATCTTAAATCCCTTTTTATTTTAAAATGTTTTCTCCTGCTGGAATTCCACAGAATTTCATATGGTTTTGCAAAAACTAAAAATGAGTTTAATACAAAGACTTCTTTTCTAATGAAAACTGTTTGAGAAATACTATCTAATCAGCCTGACTACAGATAGCTGCCAGGATTCTGCTCACACCTCTGCAGCAAGCTTTGTTCTCCTTTGAAATTACATGGCCCTGTATCATCTCCTCCCATAATGAAGCCTTGGTTAAATAGCCTCAGGAAAGGAAATCTACACAGCAGTGTTCTGAGAGAATTATAATATGCCCACAACTCAGAACTAATCTACAACTGGGGCTGTATTTATCTTCCCAAAATTCATTTCTCAGCAGGCACAGAAGCAGAGCTGCTGTGTTCTGCAGTCAGGAGTTCTGTTTGCACCCATTGTCCTGTGTGGTCCAGTCTGCTTATATCCAAGCCGTGGGCTGGAGATGCCTATGTCTGTACTTTGACAAAGAAAGAAGCCTTGGACAACTTTGGTTATCCAGTTATGTGCCTAAAGTTGGGGTAGGTTTGCTGTAGCAGCTGTGCAGCTGAAGCTCAACTACTTCAGTTCAGCTGCTGGCTGTGGCCATCAGGAGAACATGGAAAGTCTTCCCTGAACTGGAAATGAATGTCATCCACCTGTGTAAAGGGCTCAGAAAAGTGTTCCAGAGGGTCTAATTGCTCATAGGTATCTGCTGACTAGTTATCACAGAATCACAGAATGGCTTGGGTTGGAAGGCACCCTAAAGATCATCTAGTTTCAACCCCCCTTCCAGGGGCAGGGACATCTTCCAGTAGACTAGGTTGCTCAGAGCCTCATGCAACCTGACCTTGAACATGTGGGGCATCCACAGCTTCTCTGTGCAACCTGTTCCAGTGTCTCACCACCCTTAAAGTAAAGGATTTTTTCCTAATACATAATCTAAACCTACTTTCAGTTTGAAACCATTCCCCTTTGTCCTATCACTACGTGCCCTTCTAAAAAAGTCTATCAGGTCAGAAAACTCAGCCAAAATAAAAGCAGAAGTTCCCACTGGAGCAACAATAATTAAGGATCTAGGAAGTATCTTTTTTTCAGATATTATTGGTTTACAGATTGTGATCTACTAGTTGTTCATCTCTAACTAGGGAAAACACTTAGCACATACCTAAATCCATCCTTCTTCAGGTCAGGCTTTGGCCCATGTCCAAAATGTGAAGGGTTATCTGTTTGGAAGAAGGCACAAAAAATAAAGGCAGCCTGGTAACATCCCCCACCTCCAGTGTTCCTGGTCCAGACAGCATTCCAGGACTGGAGACTGGTCATTTTCGGCAGAGGAAATCCAAGTATCTATGATCAGGCCAAGCTAACCTCTATCCCATCTATCTGCACCCTAAAAATGGAATAGTAGCAAAACAGACAAAGTTGTGTCAGATCCTTTAGCAGTTATTCCAGTCCCTGTTTCACTGGAGTCCAAGCTACGAGCAATGAAGAGAATATAGCTCTGTTTTTATTAAAGTGATCTTTTTTTTCCTTTTTTTTTTTTGATTTTTCACTCACAGGATACCTTCCCATACTTTTTATTCCCTCATTTTAAGGGGAAAGCATGTGACTGTGTGCCTGCAGTGTGCCTGCATACATACTCGGTGCCTACAACTACCACTGGGAAAGAGCCAGGAAGAAAAAAAAAAACCACAAAGTTTTAGTTTCCTCACACTCTCTAGCACACTTTAAGAAGTATTTTTATATGACAGGCTTTAGGATTGTTTAAAGTCGTCAGCTACAGACTGTCAAACAAGGGTAGTGAAATTTCAGTTTCCCCCTGTGCCAAGGTTGGACCTCTGCTGCAGCAGTGGGAGGGCAGCTGCCTACGCAAGGCACTTTATATTCATGTCTAGATAGGTGATTCAGACACAAATGAACACAGTTTCGGTGTCACCATCTTTCACCAGCTCAGCTCTGAAATTCAGTTTAATTACATACTTTTGTTGGTATCTACAGCAGATCATACCATTGTCATCTCCCTGCCCACCTTTCCAACAATTTTTAAGATAGTGAGCATGTGTTTGGTTTGTGCCTACACAAATTAAGTGATTAAATGCTGCTTCTAATATTGAAAAGCTGCTTCTAATATTGAAACTGAGTTGTTTAGCTCTGGATTTCTCATAACACCACCTCAACCCCAGCTGAAATTATTATCAAGTCTCGAATTTATTTTTGTTTGCCCAATATCTTTAAGACTATGTACAAAATCCATACAGAATCACATTTACTCCTCTGTAGGTGCCAAGCTTCTGAGGAACGGGACAGATCCAAGTCAGACAACCCAAAAGTCTGACTAAGTGTCCACCTACATACTCTACAACTTTTACAGGTAGAAATAAAGAAATAAAGGTATCTGTCTATATTGAATCTGAGGCTATGTAAAAAGCTTTATGAATCTGTGTAGCTATTCCTCAGAGTCACTTCAAATTTAGTAGTACCTGAGGTATTAAAAGCCAGATTGGTACTTCAACAAGCCAGTGAAAGATAAATTACTGAGATGTGAATCCATATAATCTCCATTTGATGCCCAGCATGTGGGGTGCTCTTGCAAGGCAGTGCAAAGAGAAATAGCAGTCACCAGAGAGACAGAGAGACAGAGAGAGAGAGAGAGAGAGAGAGAGAGAGAGAGAGAAAGAAAGAGAGGAAGAAAGTAGAGGCACATGATGTAAGGAAAGGAAAACATAATCCAAAGCCATTCTTCTGTTTATGTTTCTAGGGCCCATATGCTTCTGGGGGTAAGTCTGCCTGGAAAAGACCCTATTCTTAACCAGCCCCTTTGCATAGCATCTGCCAAAAAGAGCCATACAGTGTTGGCTGTCCCACATTGCAAGCCGTGGTCAGAACTCTGATTTGTATCCTATTTCCAAACTCAGTCCAGGCTTGAATGCCCTGTCTCTTGCACAGGCAGCCCGAACCTCTCAGGTCAGCCCTGCTTCAGCAAATGAGAGTGTGCATGGAGACAGAGAGAGAAGAGAAGGCAGCAAGGTGAGACTCCGGCCACACTCAGGTAGGTTGGTCTCAATCGCTTCCCAACAGCTGAGATCAGCTTGGGCAAAATAGCAGAGTATGTGGAATCAAAGCCCAGGGCTCAAGTCTAGGATGAAAATACAATATAAATATAACCATTCAGAGCTGCAGAGCATCTGGTGTGCTTGGGAAATGCCAAGGGCACTGCATTGCACAGTGCACAAAATCTCTGAGTGCAAGTATTGGAAAAATTTCAGGGGCATTAGCTGTGCTCGTGCTAAAAAGGCCAGGAAAATTAGGTCAAGTAGAGCTCCTGCTGGAATGAGTCAAAGCCAGTATAGGCACTTCTGAGCTATGCTATGCTGTGCTCCATGGTGGTTCCAATGTTTTGTTGCCTTGTCAAAGATGCAGCCTCATGCTAGCAGCCCACAAAATCTCAACAGAGCACAGCAGCAAGGATTGAGACTCCCTGAAGCCACCATAGGAATAGTCCTTTTCAAGTGATTCTATAATCTACAGGACTTCCAGCACTGAGTGTTATTAAATGTTCCTTTGAGTGATCAGGACAAAGAGGATCCACTTTATTGGCTTAGCTATATTAAAATAAGTATTTGAATATACTTCACCAGGTATTTCTAGTTCTTTCTGCACAGGCTTGAATCCAATATTTTCACCAGGAGTACCCAATACAGGCTAAAAAGAAGTAGATTGTTCCCACTGGCCTCACTTTAAGGCAGAAAAATGAGACAAAGATTCATTATGTGACTTGGCCAGCTCACATTGTAGGCCAGTGACAGAGCTGAAAGTAGTTCTGTCATCTCCTGAATCTCCTCTGAAACTGTCAAACCACAGTATTGTAATGCACAAGGGAAAGTATTCATCTTGTTTAAACTAGGAAGACAGACTCCAGCCAAATGGCCAAACACTCTGCCTTGATCAAAAAACACCAACCCCCAAAAAGATGAAAGTTGCTTCAAAGCAGAGAACCGTTCTACAATAAAAAAACAATTAAGTTTCCCAGAAGGCTTGTCTTTCCCAGAATCACTGTTTCTCTCCATACCTTCACATGTCTGATCAAGACTAAAGTCTTCTCTCCATCTTTCTTCCCTTACACTTCTATTTACATAAATATTCATCTCACCTGTCTTACCTACGAACTTATTTTTTAGCTCAAGCAAGGTACTATGTCTGAGTCCTTTTACCACCATAAACCCATTCTGATCAGAGAGGTATTAATAAAACCACCTTGCTTTGGTTTATTTGGTTTTCTCTTCTATCTGTCAGCGTGCATTGAGCTACATGATAAACATTTACAGCCAACATTAGAAAAGAAATGAGGACTGTAATAGGGTCTTGTGTTTTGTCTTTCACTCACAGTTTAGACTGCAGCAAATAACTCAGGCTGTAGGTGCTTTGGTGAATTGGGTCCCCAGCTTGCCTTTGCTTGGTCTCTAACTAAGACTAACCCCATACTGTACCACCAGTGCCAGAGAATCTTTCACCTTAATTTTCAAAGCCACACAGGGGTGGGAGAAAGCCTGTTGGCAATGAGGGGAGATGTCCAGTTCACATCTCTGCTACATGCTGGCTTTATTCTTCTCCTCAGTCCATCCACCTGCTACAGCCACCTGCTCTTCAATGACATTGCTCATGGTACTGAGTTGCCCTCAATTCCCAGGTTTAGTTGCATGGCAGCCTTTGATGTAAAAGGGGATTAATAATGACACAGGTATGGTACTAACCACTGATACCAACACGTGTGTTGTAAACACCAGAGAGGACAAGCAATGACAGAAGAAAAGGGTTGCAGGGCTTGGAAGCACTTTCTAAATAGCAATCAGTAAAGAGCTGGTGGTGAAAATCATCATCACCTCCTTCTTCAACTCCTGATGGATGTGAACGATAAAGAAAGGGGGTAAGGGAGCACAGCCAGGGCAAACTTTAAAAGCAGTTTCTGTAGCTTCACAATAGATTCAGCTCTGAGATGATAATGATTATGTCTAGCAGTTTACAAGGCTGGAAAAGGGAATTGAGACATCTCCAAGCATGTCCCTAAGCTTTGGGAAAGAAGCTTCATTCAATATGTTTTTGTTTGCTTTCTTTTCTTATTGCTTTGGGATTAGGAGCCTCAGTATTTGTCGAGGATGAAGAATGAGAAGAATAGTCAAACAATAACAGCACAATTAGATCTGACTCAGGGAAACTCAGGTGATGGTGGTAGGGCAGGGAATCATCTGGGATGCTGGAAAAGTATTGGAAACTAGAAATCGGGGAAACAGTAATGCCAAGTGAAGCTAAGAAGGGACAGTGGGCTGGAGGTGAAGTCAGCACACTGCGGGGGAGGGCACTTAGAAGGGCTGATGGACCAAAACGTACTCAATGGTGAAGAGGAAGAGGGCCCTGCTGTGGGATCAGACCTCGTGCTGCTAATAGATCACTTTTGCTGCTGCCCAGGTTAGCTGGGCACCATGAATCTCAGAAGGTGGTCTAACATTTGTTCTCTATTTCAGAAAGTGCCTTTCATTAGAAGAGTAAAACATTTATTTTTAGAGTCCATTTTCTTCACTTAATTGTAGAGTTAGAAAGTCTGTCCTGACCATGAAAGAACTGTATGATATAGTGAGAGTGAAAAGAACAATTCTTCTGAAGTTCTTAAGAGTAGGAAATGTCTGAGAAGAGTTGCAAGATCACACATAAAGCTCAAGGTCTCTTTATCATTAGTACACCTTAGCAGAAACTGGGAAGAAATAGAACCCATACTGAAGACCAGGGATATTATATTAGGATCTTTTGTTTTAATTGTGAAGAAATGATGAGGAAAATGGTAGAAATCCTATCATTTGGAACTACTTGATTAAAGTATTAGTTAATGAACCAGGAAAAATCCTACATTAGGAAGATGTACTGGGTAATTATTTCATCTCCTACATCTGTTTTTTACAAACTGCTTGGACAGATCTGTTCTTTAACCTCTTGACTCTACACAATCCCCTCTCTACCTCTTTTAAACTGCTATAGTACTATTAACTTTAATGAAACTAGGCCAATTTTACCATCTGGATTGGCCCATGACTATTTTTCAAAAAGGATTTCCTGTCACAGAGAAAAAAAACCAAAACAACAAACAAGCTGAAAACAACAACGATTAGTTTCTAAAGGTACTTTTTAATGTATATATAATAGCCATGTGCTTCTCTCACCTTGACAAAGAGTATAGATGAGAAACAAGTCTACATATGCACAGTTAAATCAGTGTTGCAACCTGTAGGGCTAAATCAAGAGTGGAATAATAGTACAATACTATTCTGGCATAGGTAAAGACAGAGAGGGAACAAAGATTCTCCTAGACCCATGTGTGTGACAGCTGCACAGTAAGAAGTTGCTCTCAGGCATATTTGCTGCCATAGAAGAGCAAATAATGGTTGGTGTCTATTAACTTGACAAATGTCTTGATCTTGACTTTAGTTACAATCAGCTGGTTATTCTTCACATGTCCACTAGATTTCTTTTAAACCCCAGTGGAGGGTGAGGTGATGGTCAGCACTGAAACGAGGATGTGCAGACTTCAGACAGAGATGAAGAGAAAGAAGGGCTCAGCAGGGCACACTTTCTGTGACAGCAGAGGCAGGTGTGAGGACAGACTGCTCAGCTGCTCACTGTACAGCAGTTACCTGTGTTTACACCCGAGAATGGTTAAAGCCCATGAGGCTCTTGGATAGCATTACATTTAGATGATTTAGGAATACAGCCTTCTTGGCATACATCAATGAGAAACTGAAATAAGGAGATGCTAAAGGCAATCTTAAAGTCTTCAATGACTATTTCAAGTCCTGAAGACAGATCCCCTATGGAGAAAAACTCTTCAGGTGTTGCTCTGACATCTGTTCTAGCAACTCCTCCATATTTCCCAGTCTTCTGTAGTGAACTTGTCTTCCTGGAAAGGCTTGCTGGGAAAAGGCAGGCTGCAAACAGTACAAACTGACCACTGACAGCCCCAGGGAGTGCATAGGAAGCTACACCATCACCATGTAGCAAGAAATACTTTGGGTTTGTACACAGAATCCAGCTAGCATTATGTTATTCTCAAGAGAGCAAAAGGAGGGGGAGGTAAATGGGAGGATGCAGAAATAGCTTTCTGTACTAGAAAAAAAAGAAAAAAACCACCAAAAATAGCATTTGAGAAAGTTTTAAAACCTTCATAGAGCCACGAAAGTACCTTTTTGAAATTTCAAAGGAGAGATGTCTCCAGGCTGGCAGCTGCTATTTACATGTATTACCTGCACATCCCGTTAATGCAGATAGTGGAAATTCAGTGTATAATATTTTGTCATAAAGCAGAACAGTCAGCAGGCTTAAAATTCTTTGAGCCATCCATAAAAGTGGAAAATTGGCAGATGGAAATAGAGTATTTTCATAACAGCGTCACTGCATGCAAAGAATTGGTAGCTCTTCATCCAATGCTTAGAAGACCAAAGATGATATGCGCCACAGCAACACCCACCATTGTGGGGCTGAACTTTGTTGGGATTTTCCATGGGAATCACATACAGCAAAGGGAATCTGCAGAGAGCATCAAACATGCAGGAGAAACAAAAAAAAAATTGCCAAGGTAATTCAGAACACTCTCTGCTCAGGGTCCTGACCTGAACCCTGATGCACTGCTAGACACCTCTCCATTCATCCTTCATATTTCTTTTCCAGGTTTTGCTTTGCAAATTCAGGTATGCAAATTTGTGCCAGGTCAAGCATGTAAACTCAGCAATCTCCCATGAGAGCTCAGATGCAAGCTTTACTGTAATACAGACATTTCTTATTTTTCTGCCTCCACAGTAGAAATTAATGCACCATTTAAAGTTCTTGCTGGGCTTATGGCCAAACAGGCTCAAACAGTTACATCATCAGATTTAGGAGTTCCTTTTTTCTCCTTATGAGTTTTCCATATTGCAATCAGGGGAATGAGCTGACAGGTAGATGCAATTTTATAATAATCTTCCTTATCCTTTTCTTTTCTGCTGGCCAATTTTGGGTCCTTTCTGCATGGAGTGAACTGTCCTCTCCTAAGTAGCCAAGACAACCTCCTGGAAGATTGCTTTGCAATTGTGGCTGGCAGTGAAGAGGTTAAACCCATGTACAGGGGGCCAGATCTGACTGAGACTCTGAGGCAGAAACCAGTAAGGAGGACTAGCAACGGCACTGAAGTGAAAATTAAGTCTATTTTAGGATGCTGTTTTTAAACTGCTATTCTTTGACCTGATGTGCATTTTAGTCAAGCTGAAATTGGTTATAGAGTTATACAGAAGGGAAAAAGGGGGAGAATGATTTATTTACTTTAAGGCAAGAAAAGACATATCTGCAGAGTTTTCTGAATCTGCACTCTGTTATGTGGACATCGTGTCTACAATATAATTGGTTGGAAAGAGGGCTTCTGAAAATGGACACAACCACTTCTTCACCACTCAAGTATGACCTAGGAGAGTGGATCACCATAGTACTGTGGGCACATGTGCATGAACACTTGGGTGTATGACATAGCCTTGCTTTGTGCTGTGCAATCTGACTCCTATTCATTTCTTTCTTCTATTTTTATACACAACCTTCCTTTCTCCTCCTAAAGAGCCCCACATGAGGGCTGAATTTGGATCTCCCATAACAAAAATCATTAGTGAATCTGTTATTAATTAGAAGCTAGTGTGCCTCTGGCGTTGTTAATCTGTGTTTAGGTCACCTGTGGAGAAAGGCAAAGGCCTTTCCTGTGTGGTAACACTGCCTCAGGGACACAATTCATCATCGATGATCATCATAGAACTCTTCAGGCTCCTTTATGGAAACCTTTGTACTTGCACGCTCACTCAGTCTAATGGAAGTCAAGAGTGCTTCCTGGGAAAGGGATGGGCACCCACCCACAGGAAGAGACTTAGCATCGGCCTCATTGCTGATAATGCACCACTGGACTCCCTTCAGCAGCTGTATCTACATTTCACCAGTGGGGTGGGCTTTTCTCTTTGCTCCGTTTCCTACATGTTCACCAATCTCTGAAATGGTCCTCTCTAATCAAGAAAAACAAATCTGCACTGTGCCAATTGCTCACTACTTGCACTGGCTGGTGGAGCAGTTAAAACACCAGCTTATAATTAGACAGCTTTCAAAGCCCTGCTTTTCCTTCTGTTCCTTTCCCACTCTCTCCTTTCTCACTAGGGGTGGGGGGACAAAGCTGTCCCTCAGGCATGCATTGCTTCCCATTAGTGTCAGCAGGAGTCAAAAGAGCTCATCAGGGGAAGAACAAACCCTTAAGGGAAAGAAACTTTTGACAAAATCCAGCTACCCCATGCTAGGGCTCTGTATGAATTCTAAGAAGTTAGATCTAAAGGAAATGAGGGCATATTTGCCCAAGAACTTCTCTGAAGTACAGAAAAGTCTGTTTTACTCTGTTGTGGTTCTGAATGTGATGAAAACTTTAGATGAAGTGTGCTTATGACCAGTATGCAGCAAAATGGCAACCTTATCCAACTGTGCTAAAAACTGAAGAGGATGTAAAATATACAGTTGACTCCTTTCCTAAGGTTTTATTAACAAATATAAATAATAGTTGAGCTTCTCATCTGAGCTATCTTGAAGTCTTACCTGTTCCTATGGTTGGTTACTCTAATAGGGCCTCTGTATTGTAGACTCTATTTTCCTTCACCCAGATAATGACTTTCCTCCACTATAACCAGAATAAAGTGTTCTAGTCACACCAAGCCAGCAAGTGATAGGAGGTGGCCTTTCCCTGCTGGCTCCATCATTGGAAAAATGTCAGATCAGAGAATACTATGAAACAAGCAAGCATTACAGTAATAATAGGCATAGTCATAGGAATAGTCATTCTTCATTTTGAAATGGGGAAAAATCTGCTTAAAATTAATGTAAACTCAGTAAGTTTGCAGATGACATTGAATTGGGTGGGAGTGTGGATGTGCTGGAGGCTAGGAAGGCTCTGCAAGGAGGTTTGGACAGACCTTTGATGGGCTGAGTCCAAATGTATGAGGTTCAACAAGGTGAAGTGCCGGGTCCTCCACTTTGGTCACCACAACCCCAGGCAGTGCTACAGGCTGGGAACAGAGCAGCAGCAAAGCTGCCCAGTGGAAACAGACCTGAGCGTGCTGGTTGAGAGCTGGCTGAACGTGAACCAGCAGTGTGTCCAGGTGGCCAAGAAGGCCAATGGCATGCCAGCCAAATTAAAAACAGTGTGGTCGGCAGGACCAGGGAAGTGATTGTTGCCCTGTTCTCAGCACGGAGGCTGCACCTTGAATCCTGTGTTCAGTTCTGGTCCACTCACTACAAGAAAGACACTGAGATTCTGGAGCAAGCCTAGACAAGGGCAGTGGAGCTGGTGAAGAGCCTGGAGCACAAGTCCTGTGAGGAGTGGCTGAGGGTGCTGGAGTTGTTCAGCCTGGAGGAAAGGAGGATCAGACCTTATTGCTATCTACAACTGCCTGATAGAAGGTGGTAGTGAAGTGGGGGTTGGTCTCTTCTGCCAAGTAACAAGGAATAGAACAAGAGGAAACGACCTCAAGTGGCACCAGAGGACGTTTAGACTGGATATTAGGAAACATTTCTTCACCAAAAGGTTTGTCAAGCATTGGAACAGGCTGCCCAAGAAAGTGGTGTTCAAAAAGTTGTGTAGATGTGGTGCTTAGAGATATGGTTTAGTGGGGGACTTGAGAGTTTTAGGTTTATGGTTGGACTCGATGATTTGATAGGTCTTCTATAATCTAAATGATAGTATGATTCTCTGAATTAGCAAGCTGGCATAGAGACCCCAAGCAGCACCACTTCATGCTCCTGTTCATTATTTTGCACCACCAAAATGATGCTGGAATTTGGAGCTGAGGTTTCAAAACATGTTCTGAAGATAGGAGCTCACTCATGTCAGCTGACAGTACCAAAAAGGGATCTGTAGCACAATAAATATACAGCAAGTGGTGAAGAGGGTTTTGAGGCAGGATAGCACTGTGTTATTCCCCTTTCTTTCATCTAAAGAAAAGGAAACAAGTTTTATAACTTATACCTGAAGTACTTTCACCTGAGGAATGCCTGTGGTGACAAACATTTTGCTTAAAGGCTCCTACATGAGAAAAATAGGCCTCTCAGTTTCAAAACAATGAGGCAAAATTATCCATGGAAGAAGCACTCAGACTTCAATTCTAAGAGACAGAAAAACTCTCTTTTAATTTCATTTGCAATTTCATAAAAGGAGAATTCCTGTTTTTTTTTTTTCCCCAAGACTGAGTTCTGCACTCTGGTGAGCAGGTTAAACACAACCAGATTTGCGTAGGCAACAGCAGCCTAATTAATAGCCTAACTTATGTCTGAGCAAAACATTTACTTTTTTGATTAATCTATGTTACTAATAGAACACTGAACTGATCCCATCCCCCTAATTACCACTGGTTCCCAATTAACAGAAGAGTAACAATCCCTGCAAAGGTCTCTCACTCAATACCCCATCAGGAAGGGACCAATGATCCAAGCAAGGGAAGCTCATTAGTTAAGCCGCTCATTAGTCAGTATTCAGTCATGTGGAGGGACCAAAGGGAACCAATCTCATAGCCTCTCTCCTTCCAAGAGAGAGCTCAGACAGTCCTTTTCCTTACTGCATCACATCTCTGCCATCTTATGCTGGAGACTGGGTAACTCCCTGGACTTCTTTAGGATTCTTCCAGATTTACATCACATGACTTTGGATCTCAGCACTCATTTTCTGGATTAAATGGAACAACACTTCTGATATTTGTTCATTTCTCTCATTATAAGAGGATAACTTTGTTGTGTCATTAACATGCCAGTAATTAAGGATCCCAAGATGATGTACTAATTTCTCTCTGACACACACACTCTTTCAAAATGTTATCAGCAGTAATTGCATTAACATCTTTTCTTTTCCTGTTCCCTTTGGGAGTTTATTAGACTTTCATTTAGTCTTTTTCTCATTTCATAAATACACACACATTTCGTTTACTCCTCTGAAAATTTGCTTCAGACTTGGAAACTTTGAGCAGGTTGGCCCACTCCCCTTGCAAACACAGAGAAACCTTCAGTGCCATTCATCTTTACAAACTGTTTCAAATGGAAGGTGAAAATTTCCAAGTTATACTCTATTTCTATTTAACATGGACACAGATTCAGATAATTCTTGTGATAGCAGGATCATTCATGTAGATGCACCAAGTAAGGTGAAATTGAGATGGATTTAGGACTGTGGATTACTATCATGAAACTCCAAGAAAATTTTAAAATCGTGCTATGGACAGATCATTGTTTGCAGAGCATTTCTTTTTAGTGACCTTAGCTCAAGATGTAGAGGACTGCCAAATAGCTACAGGTTTTTTCCAATATAATGAAATGAATAAAACAGGATAAGTTAGCAGACAGCAGAGCATGATTCATCTTAGCTTTTATTCATTTTCTGTCTATCATTTCCTTGGATTTTTAAAATATTTTATTCCAAGATAAAAGTTTGAGCTTTATGGCTGAAAGTTACCATGCAGTTTACCATGAGTTCCAGTGAGTTTAAAAGCTGAAATATAAGCCCTGGAGTTTTGTGTTCAACCTTATGGCAGTAGTTCCCCAACTTTGGTGTTCATGCAGCAGCAATGCTTCAATGCTTAAAAGTCACAAGCAGCATAGTCTTTTGCTTTCACTGTTGGTTCTAGCTTTCTCCTTTCCAGCCGAAACACATTTCGAGGACAATAAAATTGGGGATCCAGCCCTGGTAAATCCATGGTGATCAGTTGGATACCCTCCTTTACCCTCATTAAGATGTAGCCTCACTTTGTTTCTTGCAGTTTTAATGTGCATTAATCACTTAAAAAACAGTCCTTGTTTCTAAGATGAAATATTAATATTTAGTGTTGCCTTCATGCCCCCTGTGTTTTGAGGGATCAGCTGTGAAGAGTGAGGACGAAGCATGATCCAGATTTCAAAACATAAGCCTGACTCAGGCATTGACCTTGACCTGAAACTTCAGCTTGTCCAAAGTCAATTCCCAGTACCTGCCTGAGTCTGAAAATAATAGCTACTCATTCATCACCACACTCTGACAAGAGTACTCATTCTTTTTTCCTATCCCTTCGCTTTCTGCTGCATTTTATCTTTCATCTGCATTTATTAGCCTGTCTCTCTTTGTCTGGGGAAAACAAATTTGCTGAAATCTACAGCCATAGTGGTAAAATCACTGTGTTTGGTTGCAAGCCAGCTTGATGCTGCTTAGATGATAAAAAGGGCTGGGAAAGAAGCAACTAGGTTTGTAGCTCCCTTATGTGTATAAGCTTAAAAAGGAGTAAATCTGCATTTTTTTTCCCTCTTCTGTGACTTTGAATTGAGCCTGAGAACACAAATGTGGGCCCTGCTTATATTACAGGCCAGAAGGAAGGAAGAGCTGCTGTCACTGCCAGAGCAAACTTAGGATTCTTTTTCTGGGAAATGAGATTTTGCTGTATGGCTGGAAGGACAAACTTGAGGCAGATGCAGCTTTAGATCTTTGCTGAGAATGTCTACCCTGTACAATGTGGTAGAACATAGACATATCCAGGCCATTTCAGGGATGGAAGTGGTCCAACTGTGGTAACACAGAGCTCCAGGCAGGCTAATATATTCTCTATGTTGTCTCTGTGCTTGAGGTAGGAAATAACTCATGCCATGGTAAACTTGCGTTACACAAATATTTATGCAAACTACTTCAAGTGCTTGGGCGGTAATAAATTGCTATCGTTTGGTCTGTTAGAGCCTGATGAACGGCCTGCTGTTTTGTCAGGCTAGATTAGCTGGTGCTGATGCAAACAAGAAAAATAAACCCAAAGCTTTCCTTCCCCATGTTGCCCAACAGAGATGAATCTTTCCACTTCCACTGATAGGCTGCAGTGGGAACTACATGCTAAGCTGATTTCTGGGTCCTCCTTTTTCACATCTAAAGATTTCATCTTTGAGAGCAGACTGATCCCCTTGGGACAGTGGAAGGACAGGACATGAAATATCAAAATACTGTCTTAACTCATCCACACAAGGTGCCTGTAACTAGAGGAGAAGGTCAGCCCAAGGTCGAGGGAAAGCCCCAAAACCGATATAGAAAGGCTGGATACATCAAAGGAACATGTAGCTTGCTACACGAGATTAACCAATCAGTCCTCTGATTTCTCTGTAATGTACTAAATGCTGGTTTTCCAGCAGTAAGACTCTCCATGGGGTCCAGCCAACTGAAATAAAGACTTTGTGTAGGACAGGGATCTCTCTGCTGAAGCAAAGGTAGGGAGGGAGAAAGTCTGTGATGAATGCACATGGGATTTTTAGTCTGAATGGAAAAGGTAACCCATTGCCTTTGTGGCAGCCTTATTTTGTCTACTTCTATGCAAATCACAATATGCCCTCCATTACTCTGATTGGCATGGGAGATTTCCATGGAAACAGCAGTACTCCATTTCATTTAAACTCTGATGCCCAATTTCTCTGTCAAGTGGAAATCAATGTGTTGGTAACAGGAGAAGCATTCAGAGTATTGCTTAGAGATCCTGCTTGTGCAAAGGTCTCTGGAGGAGTTCAGGGATCCGCCCTATCCCATCACTGTTCACCTGAGCATGATCCACCACTCCACTCTCCTTTCTTTCTTCTATTTAGTCAGCACTGTCCTCAGTTTCAGTCTTCACTTTCTCCGCCTGACCTCACGTGCAATTATTTTCCTCACTGTCTTGGGGGGTTATACAGAGAGAGACTGAACTGGCAGTGCCTGGGTAAGTACACCAGTTCTCTACTTTCTACCCAGAATCAGGGGCATTCATGCAACTGGGAAGTCAGGCTTATTCATAAACTGGAAAAAAAAATGCTAAAAAACTGAGAGGCAGCCAGAATAATTTAAAGATGTTTTTCCATATCCAGGTGAGGTGGGGGAGACGGACAAGAAAAAAAAAAAGGAAGAGGAGTTCCTTGCAGCCATCATAACCCAGAACTTTTTTCAGTTTATCTTCTCACATACCTTAAGCAACTACATTTTTTTGTCCAATTAAAATTGGTCAAGATCTTCAGGGATCTTTCTGTGGAGCCCACTAGGTAAAGATATACATTATTCCCTGTGTGATCCATCCCAGAGCATGGGCAAACTGAGAGAACATTGCTCCCACACTTCTCAGTTGTCCACATGCCACTGAGTCACTAGAATATGACTAGCCCTCTCCACTATTTCTACCCAACTCCAAATGTTAAGGTCAGACCCGACTCACGTTCCTCTGCCTCCTCAAGCTCCAAAGCTAGAAAGAGCCAAGGAAGGAACAGAGAATGCACTATGTTGGTGTAAGAATGGGAGGAGGTTGTGAAACAAGACTGGTGAATGTGTTGGTACTCTACAGCGTGAAAAGATTCCTTAGAAAGCTCCTTGTGAAAAGAAGTTATATGGAGGGCATAATTTTGGGTTTGCAGGAAGACCACCACTCCAGTTTTCTTTCCTCAAAACATTTGCTGTGATGGCAAAAGCTGGCAAAAACAGTCTCCCAGACTGTTAGTGATGCTTCTTCCTCCAAGGCTGCAGGTCATGTGGGTCATGTGAGGGCATAGCAGCCCCACTAGAAACTCACCTCAGCAGCTCTTGCACATGCTGCTCTCCCTCCAGCTAAATATTCCCCTATTGCCACCTTCATGCAGGTATGAACCCAACTCCTCTGCCTTTGCCTTCATACATGTTCTTTGCCTACATACATGAAGTTGCAGAAGTAGCTTAGCTCTCACGGACGTTTTTTGGTGCCCTCTGGAATCTGCAAAGATGCTGCCAAAGGTGCCTCCAAAAAAGTCTCTTTTGGCCTTCAAAGCCTGAGAGACCAAGACTAATCACTTAGAAGGACTTCAGGAATGATACAGGGGTTTGATATTCAGAGTATGAGCTTTTTCAGTAATGCAGTTTATCCAGACCTTGCCATCAGGGGTTGTTTTTTTCCCTTTTTCTGGGCACTTTCCAGGCTTTAACATATTTTTAAGTGTTGCCATCAGAGAGAGGCACAAGTAATTCAGACAATGGTGACAGAAAGGGAACTGTTTTAGTGGGAAAGGGGACACACAAGTGTGGAGATGTATTGCAAGGCTAAAGGATACACCCTAAATTAATGTAATTCAGTATAAATGATTGTAGGACCCTGGAGTCCTGGATTCACAGTCCTGGCCTTTAATCACTGCATATCCTCTCTTGTCTTAAACTTGAAACAAATCTTAGGCTGCAGATAAAGGTTTAAAATTAATCATAAATTACTGTCAGTCCTTCCCTGTGACTGGGATAATGGCTCAAGTACACACACACACTAATCTTTCTAAAGGCTCTTTTAAAAAGATTCTTAGTATTTAAAACCTTTTTCATCTTCTCTGCCAGTGTATCTTGTATTTTGCTTTGGCTGCTGGCTAGTGGATCTTCATTCTACCTGCTTTGATTGCATACTGTGGAAAAACACAGAAGTCCTTCTTCTTGCATAGCTAAAACAATGGGAGAAGTCAGATCAATTTATCTTTTAACATAGTGACAAAGGGAAAATATCAGGCTGCTAGTTTCTTCCTGTCAACCTCACTTCAACATTACAAATTACACTTTCTGCCCAGCCTGTCAATCAGGAGCTGTAATGCATATAGCAAGGTGCTTTCTCTTGATGAACAAATATTTCCAGGGTGGGAGGAAGCGGGAGGAGTCTGATCAGCTTCACAATCAGGCTGGGAAGATTTCACCTGACAAGAAAGTCATTACCTTAAGGCCCTGCAGTGCCTAGGGCAGCCAGGAACAGGAGAATGAACTGGAGATAATGATGAAGAAAACTCCACAGAGACCACTGCTGGGATCCAGCTGTGCTTTATATTCCAGAAGGGCATTGCTTTTTGTTTACTTTGACCACCTGCAACGCTGCCAGGGGAAGCTCAGCTGATCTTTGCACGCCCTCTGCCATCCCCCTTGTCCCATCACTGCTGTATGCAGCTCTCCCAGTCTGCTCCCAGTAGTGGCATTTCTTGTGCTGGGGAATGTGCCTCTGAACATCTTTCTGCCTGTTGACATATATCAGCTTTATCAAGTTATACAGAAAGGGCGACTGTAGCTTTTCACCTGAATCAACTGAGCCCTGTTCTGTCATGACTCAGGTTTATCTTCTGGGGGGGAAGGAGAGGGGTGTCTCTATTTAGTGCAGTAGGACCCAGTGGGTCACTGATGTCATTAATGGAAACTGCAGAACACTTCGTTATTTGCAGGAGTTTTAGCCAGTAGAATCACAGAATCATTTACTCTGCACAGCCTCTTCCAGCGCTTGATCAGGAAAGGGAAAACTTGGAAGTGCTGGATTGGAAAGACAGAGGTGGACTAGGACAGACAAATGAGATTGTGGCAATGAAGTGTGAAGGCTTGAGACAACCCTTTTCCCCACACCTGGGACTGGTATTCGGAAATCTGTTTCATCACCTTAGAGTGCCTCCAAGTATCTGTGAAACCACAGGCAGGTCTTACCCCTGCTAGCCCTCGAGGGCTTTCCAAGCACATAGAGAAATAGTAATAACAACAACAAAATTAATGCAACACCACCACCACTAAGAATTATAAGGCTTCAAATTCAAGCGATCTGTCTTAGAAAGTGCCAGGAGTCACCACTGTACAAAACTTAACTCCTCTCCAATTCACATATTTACTTTTTCCAGCAGCTTACACCTTGTATTAGGAAATACTGTCCCCTTACCATAAAATCTGAGCTATTAATTGATTTATTGTAATTATTAATTCTTTATACAGATTTTAATCCAGTTAGAGTAAGGCATCCCAACTGGGTTCTGGCCTGTCTCTTCTGGAGGCTGTGCTGAGCAAATAAAACAGGTCTGTGCCTTGGGAACGTTGATTAAAAACCAAAGTTCGTACTGGGAAACTCCCATACTTTTGTGGTGACAAAAGGTGGTATTTGCTCTTAAATTTGCTTGGATCAAAATGTAGCTAGAAACAAGCACTGAATTGTCAAGAAGCAGTTCTGTGGGTCTCTCCAGACTAGCAACTGCTGTGTAGAGTAGACAGAATTACTATCTTCAGCACGAGCATTTTGCTAGCTTTCTATTTCCAAGTAATTTTTGAGCCAGAGCTTTTGTAGGATAGAATAAGTGGTATCTATCCACTGAGCCATGGTCTGAAATATTGAAAGATCTATAAATTCTCTGATAGGAAGGGGTTTTGTTTCCCCTGTGATCATATGGGATTGTCTTTTACATGGAGCGACAAGATAAACCAAGTGGTGCTGATGACTTTAGAAGCATCCCATTTCATTTTGTCAAGAAACTGGTGAGCAGAAGTTAGGAGGAAGTGGGATAAGCCACATCATCCCTTCTGAAAAATCAAAAATCTATGTTTGTTCCCTACCCATTGAAACTGGTTCTGCCTGCTGCTGCTATAACATAACCACCACCCCTAAAGCAGTTCATGTTCCCTCTACCTTCCCAGGCAGCCACAAAAAGTGGACAGATGTGCTGCAATGTGCAGGATCATCAGACCTGACATCTGGTTGATTTGTTAAGAAAAGTTATCAATATTAAACAGGTAGTTCAAGGAAACCCCTATGTAATTTTCTGAACAGTGTGCTAGCTTCCTGAAACTCAGTGGAAAGTCATAGAAACTATATTGCCTGAACAAAAAAAACACCTTTGAGGGGTTGTCTTTTTGTGATCCTTTTCTCAGGATAGGTCTAGCATCAGTAAAAGGGGACTTCTGACACTTGATGATGCATGCTCTGCATGTGTGCACATGTGTGTGTTTGCAGATAATGCAGGGATTTTCCTATTAATGCCATCTAACTAATAGATTCTGCATATCTAAGGCATCCCTAAGTTAAATGGTCACTTTCTAGAATCATGAATGCATGAAATTTTAGATTGAGAATTTTATGTGATTCATCCTGAAAGCGTTTCTCATTACATTTCTGTTTGAATTTTGAGTGTACACAAGCTGCGTCATTTTGACATGCAGTAGGATGTTTTTATGTGACCTCCCTTGGCAAAACAGAGATATTGGCTACCGTCTGACCATCTGTAATTCAAACAGACTATCTTAATGAACACCACTATCACCTTTGATCTGGGAGTGACTGGCACCTTGCTATATCTGGCATTCAGATGGAATAAGATGTTCCAGCTGGTGCTGATAATGCTATGTTGTGCTTATGGCTGGCAACTGCTCTTCTCCAGTGTGTTAGATAAAGCTCATAAGGTTGTTGATTTATTAAGAATGGCTTCATTAAACCCATAATTAGATTAATTGTTTTTGTTTATATCAGAGTAAATTAAAATAAATTGGGTTAATATTTATTTTATGTTACACTTCTACTAAATTATTTGATTTAGCAATTAAAGTGCATAAAATTGGAAAACTGGAGGGCTGGAAGATGAGTTTTTTTCTCTCTGGAAATCAGAACCAGGTCTCTGAGGAGGTCTGGAGTGGGTAAGATCAAGCAATTGTGTGTCCCAATGATTACATAATGCAAGGAATCACTGGTTACTCTAACACTTGCTGTACCCTCCTATAGAGGAAACACAAGCCAGGTTTGTAAAGATGCTTTGGTACATGACAGTGCATAATGAAATTTCATTTTATTTTTTAGAACTCTGTACACTTATCTGTGTCTTTAGGCACATTTGAGGTGTAACACCTCTAAAACTCCAGACCAAATAGCTGCTAAGGATACCAGAAAGTCTGGGATGGGAATAGTCAGGAGAGAACAATATTTACCAATTAGAGGAGGTAAAATTTATCACATTTTCAATTACATTTTCAACTTTGAAAGGTGGAAAAAATCTTTAAAACATCTTAAACTGAATGACTTGGCAACTTTTTTTCTTTTTATTTTATATCGGTTGCCAAATAGGCTGAATTTCCAAAGTGTTGGTACTTGAGGAGAAAAAGAAGCCTGTTTAGAATCTCAGCCAGCTTTGATACAATCCCACTGACATGAGAATGCACGTCTGCTGTGTTTCAGATTTGGAGCTCCCCTGCCCCATACTGGTAATGATTATCAGTATGGTGCTATATATAGATGCATATATGAATATACAGACTCTTTTAGATGTATAGGTATGTAAGTGTAGATATTCAAAAACACACAGGGATGTGTTCCACAACCTGCACAAGGGAGAACAAGGAAAACCCACAGAAGTGAAGGAGGAATGCCTGTTCAGCATAACATCTGACACTCCTCATCCATGAACATGCTTACGCTCATCACCTCTCATCAGTCAGAAATGCCTCTGTTGTCCAGAGCCAGGGTGACCTGAGGCACTGGAAGAGCTGATGGGATGCTACAGACAGAGGTCACAGCAGTGCTGAGGGTGGTGCTGGTTTTCTTGGCTCTGGGTTTGTCTGCTGACATGGCTGTTGCACCTTCTCAAACCTGCATAAATGATGTTCCACAGCAAAATGAAAGGACTCTGCAAGTGGTGAATAAATGTTGTATGACCCTGCAGGTATATGCTCTGCTTGCTTTCCAGATCTGTTCTGGTGATTTAGTTAGCAGAAATGTTCTGCCAGACAGCTGCAAGCAAATATTACATAACTGTTATGAAAAGTGAATTTTGAGCTCTCTGGAGACCTTCATCTCAGAGTTATACATGCCCAGCACAGAAACAGAAATACCACCACCACCATCCCAACAGTGAGTCAATATTTCTGTGAATCCTTCCATATCACACATGCACAGTCAGTCCTGCAGAAGAAGCAGAAATGTCTTTGGGGAGAATCAACTGGATATTTCATCACCAGCTCTCTTGTGCCCTCTTGTTTGCACCTGAAGGGAATATGTGACTGGTGGTGTCTGGTCCTCTGGCTGCTTTTAGACAAATGAGGAGGTGAAGGAGGGGACTTACCTGTGTGCCTGGCCAGTAGTGGAGCTGCAGCTGGAAAGGAGCTGGAGCACATCAGGTGGAAGCCTGGGCATGAGCATAGCCATGACAAGAGCTCAAGACCACTCAAAGGGCCGCAGCATGCATAGCCAGCAGCAGACAGACACGAAGGAGCCAGAGAGTTTGGGTCTCCTGGGAGGCACCAAAGTCCTGGCTTGCAGACTGGACTCCACGCAGCAAACACAGGGTGCATCTGTCATGCAGCTTTGATTTTGGGGAACTGCCCAAGGATGAGCTACATGTGGAACATCACTCACAGAAAATATTCAAGGAGTAACGTATGACAAGAAGCATTGGTTCTCCAGACAACCTGAGAACAGGGAGGACAGGAGAAATTTTGGCAAGTGAGTTATTCATCATAAAACACATTCTCCCATCCCCCCAACACACACCAGAGTTTATCCAGAAGATGGCTATTGCACGTGCAAGAGAGATGGAGACTCTAAGGCCTTTCATCAAGGCAGGGCTGCTGTATTGAGTCATCCTGATGATGAATGCTTGAAGCCTGCGTGAAAGTGCAGTGCAATTACTGCTGAGTAATAGCAGCAGGTGGAGCTTTTCAGCTCCAGCTGGGATACAAGAGGCTATGGTGAATCAATCAGTGTGGAAGAGACCTTGGTTTGGGAGGGAGGGGGGAGCAAGAGGGTTTTCCTTGAGTTAGCCCCTGAATTTAGGGAAGAGGGAGCTTAAATCAATTAAGAGTATTAGGGGTGACTGGAATCAAATTTATTGTTCACTCAAGCTGCACCTGAGAGCAAATATATCTGAGCTCTGTGGACCAAATTGGTAACTATACCTGACTGAAAAAGGAGGAGATAAAAGCTCTGACAGGGCAAAGGGAAGAAGTGAGAGTTGAGCATACATGTTAGAATAACCCCAAATAATTACAGCAAGTACAATCTGCTTAACTTTCCAAGAGCCCTGGGACCATTGGGAAGGCTGCTGTGGGTGCCATGAGCTCTGTCAAGGCAAAATGCCAAAGAACATGGAAGTTTGGGCCTTCATTTACTTTCAGTCAGGATATTTTTTTGGCGTTGTGAGTCGTTTACTGTTTCTTTTATAGAGAACATGCCTTTGCTGCCTAGTCTCTGAAAGAACACCACTGCCTATAGTAAAACAGGCTTGGGTTTGAAGGCTTGGCTGGTACTTTCATGAGGAAGAATTGCCCAACTGAGGTTCACACAGATGTGCCAGGCATGAAAGGCAATGAGACCATTGTAGTTTATTATACAGGGAGTCATTCTTATTATATTTTTGAGCCAACCAGTGAGTTCAGCCAAGACTGCAAGCAACCAAATGAGCAGCTGGAGCCCAGCCTGCAGAGGTCAGTATGTTGGGGCTATCCATGCTCCCTTCCCACCCCAAAGTTGCCAGAGAGCAGGAGCAGAGAAGGGCTAGGACAACCCCTGAAATTATCTACTTTTCACATGCTCCACTGGAAGAAGTGTATATCTGTGCTTTGCTGGTTGTTGACATACCATGTTGAACAGGCTAGTCTGAAGACTGACAGAAAGCTCGTCAAAGTCAGTTCCTAGGGTAAAGAATAAAAATGTATTTGAGGAGAAGAGGAAAGGAGAGAGACTGTGGATAAAGTTAATGCCAGGCCTTATCAATCTTCTGCTCGAAAATGACAGGTAGTGCCTATGAAACCTACTTAAAGTTCCTGTATGTCATAGGGAATATTTTTTTTTCTAGAATCTTGAAAGAAATTGGACAATTATATATTAAAACAGATTCTATTTCTGGTCACTTGTGTTTTAGATGTCTGAGCTGTGCATGGTAGATGATATGTCAGACAGAAACAGCAGATGGATTATTTATTTCCCTACAGGGAAAAGGCTTGACCAAAAGCAAAGGAAGCAGAGGCTCTCCACTTCTACAGTGCTGACTGGAAAAGACAAATAAAATCCCATTTGTCACCTTGTCTGGCAGTGGGCTGCCTTAAGGAGTGTGGCCTCTGCTCAAAGCACCAGTTTTGGAGCCTAGAGACCTGTGTCTTGGTCCTGAGTTATGCCACAGGCTATGAATAACTTTGGGAAAGTTGCTTCAATGCCCTGCACCACTGCTTTTCTGTATGTAAAAGAAGTGAATTGATAACTAACTGATTCAGAAGGCCATTTCAAGGTTAGGCTAGTGCTAGTGAATCACTTCAGTATCTTAAGATAGAAGTTAGTATAAAAATGCTTATTATCATAGCCTCAGTCTTCCTCAAAGGTTAACACTGGCAGAACATAAGGATCTTGCCATCAAGAGTCAGATGTCCACATTTAGGCAGAGACTATTTAAAAATCAGGCTTCCATTCTGCATTAATTTTTCATGAATTTCCCTTTCTTTTTTCTTTTATCAATAAGAAGAAAATAGGAGAAGGAAGAATAAAGAAAGACTCTGCTTTCTCTCCAGGCCGCTGTCCTTTTCATTTCCTTCCCTCTTCACTGCTGGTCTGCTATCTAAGAAAATATGTGGACAGTGACCTATTTTAGGACATATCTTCTTACTCTGGGGAAGATGCAGAAGACAGAAAGAATACAGGAGCTCTCTAAGACAATTTCAAGGAAGGCATGAAGATACTTATAATTGTGCAACTGGTGCATGAGGAGGGAACAAGTTATTAATCACTAGTGCTTCCTTTTCTTTCTAGCATGTAAATAAGCCAGATATGCATTAATAAATGGGTAGTGAGAGAATGGGCCAGATGGACAAACAGGAATTGAAATGGCTCACAGCACACCTGGTTCTAGCTTACTGGAAAGAATCCTTAGTATTCACGCTTATACTGAGCAAATGTAAAGGAGATTTCTTCCTAAACAAAATGTTATAAAAAACACTGAAGATTCACAGTAATGACAAAATTTGAGTTGCATGGTTTCTCTTAAAGGAAACATAGACCCAAAATCACTGCCCATTACCTCCAACCTTGCTGGAAGAAGAGAGCCTCATTCTGCCTGGCTACACTTACAGCTCTGGGTCAAGAGCAACTGCAGAGGATATCCGAGAGAACCACAGTCCAGCATTCATGTGACTTTCCCCCTTGACTACTACATTCCTGGGAAAAATGCGACCCAAGACTCTGATCATCAGTGCACTCCTTGATGTGCACTGGAAGGAAAAAAGAACAACAACAAAAAATGTCCTCTGCAAGTTTGTGCGTGTTTTGTTCCTATATTAATACCCATTGTGGGAATGGATAGAAGAGGATTAACGGTGGCTATCCTCTCTTCAATCTAATCTCCTATTGACTGAGAAACATCACATAGGGATGTCTTGAAGGAATTAACACAAATCCTTTTAAAACTCTTCAGTGCCTCTTCCCTTTCCTTCCCCCTCCCCAGCCCCTTCTCCCTGTGCCCCCTCATGCTGAATTTGTGGCAGAGGATGTGGCCAAGGAGGAACATGGGTAATCAATTAAGATGCAGACTTTTACCGTTTGAGATGCATTACCATGGTCCCACTGACACATCCTGAAACACAAACTCGATCTATCACATTGCAAATGAATTCAAAGTGGAAGATTAAAGAGGCAGAGAGGCACACAGCTTCACCATAGAATTCAATTAAAAAAAAAAAAAAAAAAAAGTGAAGAAAAAAGCATGAAAGCAGAAACAGCAGAGAGAAATCTGGCTCATCTGCGGCCAAATTTTACCCTCCATCCTATAATTCTTTCAATGGAATCAGATGGGCAAAGAGAGTTTGGGATAGTATAAACCACAACTTTGGTCTAAATAAAGGGGGTTTTGACGACTTGAGATATGATGAAAGCACACTGAAAGACACTTCTCTGTTTTCTCCTTAGCCTCCCCAAAAGAATTTCTCAGGACCAAAAGGATTGAATGCAGGTGTATTTGTTTGTTACCTGTAGTCATTCCAGGTCAGCAAAGCACCTCATCATCAGTCAGTCTGGGGTGGGCACTAGGGAACTAATCGTATTCATTGTACCTCATCCTCCATGGTCACGAATTTCTGAAGTACAAAATATCTACTCTTCTTCAAGAGCGTTGGTGCTTGTCAGGACTCATCATCCCAACTTCAGAGAGGGTAAATCCACTGCATGCTAAAGAAAAGGTGTAACTCTTGTAATTCAGGAAATTTATCAGAATTAGAGTAGATGTATTTTCTGCCTTTTTGCTTTTATTCTTATTGCCACCTTGCCCTCCTATAAGAGTTGATATGAAGATCTTTCCCATCCTGTCCAGCACACGTGAAAAAGTGCTTGCATAAAGAATAGAAAAAATCAGAAGAAATTTTAAATTTTGCAAAGCCTTCCCTTCTTCTCTCTCAATGTTTTCTGCAATTTTTCTGAAATATTTGCATTTATGATATCAATACCATAAAGGCACAAAGATTTGAGATGAAAATGGAATTAATACAGCTTAAAACAGAACTTCACATATGTATGATCAATATGAAGCCAATCCACAAAGAAGAGCCCACTGATTGCATTCCCCATTTATATTCTTGCACCCTGGGCTTGTCCTTAGGGCACATCCAATTTCTTTGTGTGGGAATCAAAGGCCACATAAGGTTGGAGGCAGGGAATGAGTCTGAAGTCATATTTTGGATGAGCTCTAAGTCACTCCAGCAGGGGTTTTGCACCTGGGAAAACCACTACCTGTTAAAACCTGTCTGTCATTTCTAACTTTCTCTATAAGAAACATGAGGAACAGTGGTGAGTCTGCTGAGGAACTACAGTAATTACACAACTGCCAGAAACATGCATGTCCTCTTTCTTTAAAATTAAATTGTTATGTAAATCCCACCTTTGGGAGGCTCCATGTGTCACAGCTTAGAGTGCTTGAGGTACCAGAGGGAAAGCCGACTGCTAGATGCGCTTGCTTCCCATCTGTTTGCTCACAGAGAGCTGGCTAAGGAGCCCTTCTAGCAGACAACAGACAGACGCATGTAGAAGATAACAAGGACATGTTGTGGATTCTTTATCAGCTGTGGCTCGATTTGAGATTTATTTTAGTGCTGGAATTAATTTGGTGCTCATGAGGGGACAGGCTGTCAGCGCTGACAAAAACCTGCCTGACAGCCAGGAGGCACTGGGTGGGTTTTATGTATACGGCCTTTGCCTGCACCCCTTGCTCCTGGTGTGCAGAACCAGCTGCCCCGGTCTCTGCTCCACTGCTGTGCAACCAGCACCAATCCTGATCACCACCCAGAGCAACAGGCACATCCATGCAGTGCTCTTACCCACCTCACAGTGTCAACAGAGCCTACAAGCTGGGATCAGGTATAGTAGGTGCATCCTAGAGAAAAGGAAGCAATTTGGAAAAGTCAAAAGCTGAGCTATATTATTAACTTTTTTTCATTTCCTAACATTTTCAATAATGGATGTGCCTAACCTTTATTGATAGCAAAGGTAGAGGAGGGAGAAAAGAAAAAAAGGGAAAGCGTTATACAACATGGAAATAAAAAGAAACAATCCTGAGCTGCCAAGGAAGTTCAGCAGTCCCAGTGCCTTCAACTGGAGTCCCTGGTTTAGTGACTGGTTAAGCTCAGTCACTGCTGGCAGCGTAGCTCTGTAACCAGAAATGCTCTCTTTTTCTGGGGCTCTCACTTAGAAAGTGATGCTGACTTCCTGGGGTGATCTCTCCTGAAAGAAGGTGCTGAGGAAAAGGATCTACATATGTGCTATCTGAACTATGAAATTGTTTTTGTTTCCTGCTTCTGCAGTAAATAAATATTTCTATTCCGTGCAGCACAAAACATTTTTGTTGACTTTTTGTAAAAACAAGTTCTCATATAATTCTGTTTCAGAAAGCCTAAAATGCTTCATCAGACAGTTCTAGTTTAACCATTTTAGAGTGGATTTAAGGAGCTTCCAAAGTAAACACAGTGCTCAAAATTAGCCTGAAATATTGTGCTTTGTATAATCTTCTTCGGAAAGCTCACTGATTACTACAAGTAATGTCAAAGTCTTGCAGCCCTGCAGGCATATACCAAATTTTGAACAATGTACATCACGTAATGACAAACTGCCATTTATAGAGACCTCAATCCAAACATTCCTCACTAGCATCCCCTCAAGAACTGATGCTTGATATTGCTATATTTACTTGTGGAGAAGGCAGAAAAGACTCTCCCAATAATTACCTCCATCAGTGGTGACTTCTGGATTGTAAGGAAAGAGCAAGTGTTCTCCCTTTCCTGTACTCTCCCTGTCTTTTTGGTTCAGCCCCAATAGGTTAAAAATTGGAATATATAGTGGCTTTCCACATTTTTTACCTGAAATTTCACAAATATTTCAGAAACAAGGAAGATTGTCATGCACTGTGTTTATATTTAAAAACTATTGTCAAGCAAGACATGTTTTGTTTAATAATCCCTTTGGTCAACAGAACTGATTAGCAGTTAAAACATTAACTGCTTCTGTTAAGTACTTACTTAGTCTGAGATCTGGGGCAGGGTGGAAAGAGAAAAAAGGGGATAGTATTTTTACTCTGCCTCAACAAAGGAGCAGACAGGAAATCCTACTGCAAAAATCCAGACATAATCCAGCTTTTTGCATCTGCAGTGATGCATCTGAGAAATAAAGCAAATTATTTTCTTTAAAATAAGAGCAATTCACAAACTGGGCCAGATGCAGCCCCAGTGTGGGGGTTTTGGCTGGATACCAGTGTGATACCTCTCAGGAGCACATGTATTTCATCAGGTAGTACTAACAGGGAAAGAGAGGTACATCCCATTTTTATTCTATCTCTGTGAATCCATTCCCAGGAATACCGACGACCCACCACAACCCTGAAAGAACCCTCATCTGCCCAGCAGAGAGGGGAAAACATACAGGAATGAAAAAAAAACCAAAAAAACCAAACCCACAACACTTTAGAAACAAAATTATAAGCTTGAAATACATCAGACTCCTGCTATGCCAGCACACAAGGACACCCTGAATACAGAACTTTGTTTTCCTATGACAGATACTGCAGAGCAAAGGAATTAGGGTTTCTACCTGCTGTTGAGTGTATTTCAATTTCAAAAACTATACCCTGGTACTTTGTTTTGTCTTCTCAAGGAGCCCTTCACACACCTGAAATCCTTCCATCATCCCAGAAGTAGAGAGGGAAGATAAAGAGTTACAAGATATATATTTCTGTCAGTCCATATTTTTGAGCATGCAGTTTGGTAGTTAAATAGACACAGAATTATACAATACAAAAAGCTGAGAAGCAGATACAGAGAAGATAGTAATGTATTTCCCTACTTTCCTCCCCCCTTCCTTATACATGTGTCTCCTGCTAGTCTTATATCTCATTCGGATGAAAGATATGTAAGAAGGATGTTACCCCTATTGAAGCTTGTTGTGTTAATTGGAAATTCAAAACACTAGAGAGAATCGAGGTGGGATTTTGAAGGGAAAATATACCCAGAAGTGGGCCATTGGTTTCAGGAGCCACTGAGATGGGTTAATTACTTTCACTTCATAGATTTTAGACATTATGTGTCCTGCAGAGGTGACTAGAAAATTTTCCCTGAGAGATAGGTAAATAGCTGTGATAAGATGTCCTCACACTTCTTATTTTTACTCATCATGTATCCTTCTGCTCTTTCTTCTGTCTTTTGGCTTCCACACCCTTGTCCTTTACTGTCTGGCCAAAGAAGATCTTTCCTTTAGAATCTACTTGACCCTCACCTTGCTGGCTGGACAAGTCAAGGCAGCCACAGTAAATCAAAAATAGCTACTAAGGCCACATTTCAGATAGAACAAAGCAGTCAAAAAAACCCAAACCTGTAAGATCATCTAAAACCATAATAGTGCCAAACAACTTTAACAGCTTTAAAGACATTTGAGTAGTCACTTCTTAAGCTTGGGTTCCCTGGTATTCTTTGCTATCACATTTTAGGTAATTTTTTTTTGCTGACTGAGGAGTCATAGAGAGCATCTTACAAAGTCAGATGTCTCCCACTGAGCAGAAAATTTATCCATCCTATTTACATCTGGTAGCACAGATTTCTTTTTAGGAAAAAGAATCTTCCTTTTCTTACCTCCTTCTGCAAAGCTGCCACTTTTCCCCCCTCCTTGCCCCACTCCTGTTGTTTAATGCTCCTGTTACAAATAACATCACTTCCCAGACTCAGCCCCCAGTCCAGAACATTGAAACAAAACAAAGAAAAGAACCAAAACCAAAACCACTCAACTTCAAAATTCCTCAGCTGCTTTTCATTCTCCCCAACTCCCGATGCCAATGTGTGCTTGCCTTTCTGGTTTGGAGATTGCATCATTGCCAAAGCTTCCTGCTTTCACACGATTTAGGGATCCTGTCAAGCAAATAATTAACCGGTTAGAAAAAAAATTGGTAGATTTAACACTCAAACTGTGATAATATTTTCCATTTTAAATTTTCAAAGGATTTAGTCAGACTAAATAGGTTTCTAATCCCTCTCTCTTTCATGATCCTAAGTTGGGTACAATGTATATTTGTATGGGGAATTAATGAAACAAAAGAGCCAGCAATAGTATGCTGCTCTAGGGAGAGTAGAGGGAGTAATACCCATTAAATGGGACTTAGAAAGTTTCTACACAGGGATGCTTTAGACATAAAAAGGAAAACTGAAACACCATTATTGAAGATCTCTACAGAAAAAAAAATACACAGTTCATTTTCCAAATTAAGATCAAATATAGTTATAAAGAAGCATGTTTTATTGCAAGAAAGTTATCTCCCCTTTTTCCTTCTGTAAAACAATAAAAACATTATTATTGTTGTTGTTGTTGTTAATAATAATAATCAAGATCATCATCATCATCCTTTTTTGGGTCCAAAACAACTTTTCATTGGAAAAAGCTTCATTATGAACCCTAACTCCATTTGTATTTTAAAAGAAGTAAGGTGAACATAAATGCTTTATTAGTTACAGCAGACTTCTCAGGATGAACCAGTTTTTAGGGCCAAATTTAACCCTGTTATGAACCATGGAATTTAATGGCATGAACTAAAAATAAATGTGGAAGTTGCCTTTGTTTTGCATTTTTTAACAGCAAGACAAGTGACATGAATTCATACCTGGCTGTCAGCCAGAGATGCAGGAAGGCTGGAAGTGTTGAATTTTATTTTCACCTGTATTTTGTACTGAGGGGGCAAACAGTCTATTTTTAATCATAATTTCTCCCACAGTGCTTCTGTTTTTTCCTATTTTAGAAAGGACTGACGTTTTCCAGTGCAGCCCCTCTATCCAGGTGCCTGCAGGACACTTCAGACCAAGAGTTCAAATATGCCGCAGGCTGTGTGCTGACCAGCTGAATGAACACACACCTCCCACACAGCCAGCACCTTTAAAAGTACACATGAAACTTCTGACAATTCAGTGCTTCAGACTGTGCAGTTTCTTCAACATTTGCGAGGGTGAGATTGTAAAAGCATCTTTTCAGGCCTGACCTTTTCCCAGCTATTTTCCCTGCTTCCCTGACACCGTGTGAAATAAAACATTTTCTCGTAGATTCTGCAACCCCTGGCTCAGAGGGGAATTATACAGCACATAGCTACTCTCCAGACACGGACCTGCATGGTGCTGATGTGCCAACACAAGCTGTGATAACTTACAGGTTTAGGGCCAGTGATTCCCTGGTTCAATCTGCAATCTGTGCCCATCGAGATGGCAGTTGTCATAAGAGACAGGACTTCCCCTGGTGACTTACTGATTTCAGGAAGAAACAGGGACCCAGGCGTAGAGCTTTGTGATTCAGTTCCATAATGAACACAGAATAAATAGCTTTTCTGAGCAGGGATTCAGCTTCATTCTAAATTCAACAGAGACAGGCTTTGCAGTGCCATCTGCCTTCCCTTTCTAGTGGCTGCCCGCTGGTGCCTATGATTAAGATGCCACTGGACCTTTGAACCTGTCAGCACAGGACAACAGTGCTGAAAATGTAGGGTGCTTCTATTGAATGGCAGTGACTAGATACCTGCCAGAGGCAGTGCTTCCTTACAAAGTTTACTTTTTCTCATAATGGGTATTCAATATATTCATTTTGCTTTGCTTTCCCCCTCTCGTAGGAAAATAGGCCACATGAGTTATGTACCATAGAATTTCCACTGTCTTCAGAATAGGTCTTTTAAAATATTTATATCCAGGACTTTGGTCTCAAGAAGAGACTTCTGTCATTGAATTGTTGACAAAACAGTTGCTTTTTCCAGGGAACAGCTGCTAAACAGGGTTTTGTCTCACAAGTAGTAAAATAAATGATAATTTTCTAGGCAGCAGGAGGATATTGGAGATCAAGATTCATGGGTCTACCCTGAGCACGGGAGGGAAGTATGTTGTAAAACTTACAGACAAGATTGAGAACATGACATTTGATTTGAAATGCAGCAACCAACATCAGCTAAAGTAATTTGCAGGGTGAAGGATCTACACTGAACCCCCAATGCAGCCTGAACTGTCTTCATCCATAAAATAACTTTGCAAGAGAAAAAAGCTAATAGGGCCTGACTGCTGGGCAATTTTGGAGATACAAGAATTTTGACTAACATGAAAGGCTGCAAAGGGCATGGAAATAAAGGGAGCGATCCATGCAGGTATTATGCACCCAACACAAAACATGCTCATTACAGTATTCTGAATAGGAACTCTCACTCTGCCTTAATTGTAAAGCACTGCCAGCCTTACTGACAAGTTCATTAGTCAGTCTGTGGTCCCCTGGGCAAAACTCAGACACATGTGAGGGGCTTCGTCATCCAGACACTTTCCTAGCAGTTACAGAGACTTATAAGATCATTTGTGCAGCTGATGTATTTCTATGTCTGCGTAATGTGAATTCACATACACTATGCTCACACGATTGTACTTGATTTTGGCAAGCCCCTTGAAGTCTAGAGTAATGGGGTGATGCCCCTTCAGCTAGTCTATTCTGTCTCCCCATCACCTTTGTTATCTTTTCCATTCAAAAGCCAACAGCCTGTAGCTGCACATATTGTACAGCCAGGCCTCGTGCTGTTGTACACTGCTAACAAACGCAGGCATTCGGCTCCCACTGTGCCCAAGGGGTTCATTCCTGTGCTTTTTGAGGGAAAGAAACAATGCCAACAGTCAACTCACTCCCCGGAGAAAAGCAGCAATCTCTGGAAAAGCACTGAGACCAGTGGCAGACTGGCGCTGCCTGGGCAGAGAGCCCCATCCACAGGCCATGAGGAAGCCCACTCCCATGAAGTGCTAAAATTCTTTAATTGAAAGAAAGATCCCATGACGAGGTTTAGAAGTAATTTGGCAGCCCTCAAAATGAGCAGCCACTCCCCAAACTACTGTGCAAAGCCTTAGGAAAAGCGATCACAGGGAACTGAGTGCCACTTCTGGGCAATGGTCATTGGACTTTTGGGACCAGTTTTTCCCTCAAAGAGATGGTTCAGATCTATTACACAGTTTCATTTTCTCCTCACTGGAAAAATGACTTTACCAGCTTAGCTTGTTGAACTTTTTAGCCTTTCAAATTATGTGGTGTTTTCAATAAAACTCTTACAAAAGCCCTTTTTAGCTGCAACTTCTAAATGGTATTCAGAAATAACTCAATAAGCTTCCACATATTGCAGAAGAGTTCAGCTGAATCTAGCAAAACCAAGAGGCATCAAACAACCAAGAATTTTTCTTATTTTCTTATTTTTGATCTGTATCTTTAAGGGAAATGTTAATATATAGGGAAGGAAGGTCTCACTTTCTCCAAATGAATTAACATAAAGACACAGGATGACTGGACATTGATTTAGTTGAGGAATTCTAAAAAATCTGTATGTTTAACATCAGAACAAAAGTCCTGATTTTTCAGACATGCAATTCTTACTCCTACTGCCATTTAGCCATGGTGTAAATTTTACTTACAATGAGGTTTAACCATTAACCACCATAGGCTAAAATATATTCTTAACTATTCAGCTGACAAGTACTTTGGACTGGTAATGCACACAGCTTTTCCCTTGTCTTAAGTGACTGGTATTAAATACTCTAATCTGAAAAAAAAAAAAAACAAAAAACTGTGCATGGTATCTTCAATTGACCTCCCTACTCACAGATCATGGATAGTAGAAA
This sequence comes from Margarornis squamiger, assembly GCA_035222235.1. Classification (NCBI taxonomy): domain Eukaryota; kingdom Metazoa; phylum Chordata; class Aves; order Passeriformes; family Furnariidae; genus Margarornis; species Margarornis squamiger. The sequence goes on from JAWWTY010000037.1 coordinate 52,424,552, forward strand.
ACCCCATCAGATTCTCAAAGATTTACAATATGTAAACACAGAGAACTGAGAAACATGGTTTAGTTGGTGATGAAAGTGCAGCAAATGAAAGGAAGGAAGGCTGTTTTGGAGATGAAGACAGAAAATCAACTGTGTTTCTTCAGTGCGACTGATTTTGAGCCCTGTATAAAGGCATCTTTAGCCCCTTTCTTGAATTTTCAATTGGTAAACAATATGTGTAACTTCTTGCAGTCATGGTTTTTTTCTATATAACCTTAGGAATCATCAGCCTGGTACATGTGTCCCACCTCTGCTAGCTGCATCCTACACTGGCAAAAGAAACAGGTTCTGTCTTGTCATATGCTTCTTATTCTAATAGCTGTGCTTACCATCTCCAAGATTTCATCCTGAGCAGCAGTGGTGACATTCACAGTCTGTCTTTCATCTGCCAACAAACAGATTTTAGGCTGCTTTCTGAAGTGAAAAAACAACCATACTTATGCAATCACACTCTGCATGTCAACTTGTTTATTCTCTGCATGCATCTAGCATCCCTAACTTTTGAACTCTTTGGCTGATTTCAGCTAAATTACCACAGGAACACTCATTTGAAATATTTTAAGCTCATTTAAACTGCTGTTGATAGTCTTGAAGAAGAGAAAGACACTGTTAGTACCCAGACAAGGGAGAAACATGAAGGATGTAATTTGTAGAGAGGAAAAGTCAATTGACCTTCACACCTCTAGAAACCAATCCAGAAAGTTTTGTCATGGGTAACCAGACTGCCTTTGACCTGCCACTCACAGGAAGACTTGCTGAAGGGAGACTCAGCTCTGCTCACCCCTGGGAGTATGGGAAAGGGCTCACAAACAATTCAGTTTCTCTGGTCCCCTCTTTGCCCCTTTCCTTTGCATTCCTAGTGTACTGCGTGTATACGCACAGCAGCACTCTCAAATTGCTGATTCACGTAGCCAGGCTAAAGATGAGTTTCCCCATGGCAACTGCCTCACTTTCTACCTTTTCTGTCCCTGCAGGCTTGCAGGTGATGATTTCAAACTACCTCTGCATATCTTATTGCTTTAGCTTTCCTCCAAGGCTACAGGCTTGCAGAAAGACTCTCCCTCTTCTAGTTAATTTAGGCTTTTTTCGAGAAGCTGTAGTCAGGAACTCTGGCTCTTTCTGAAGTTGCCAAAAGCCCATGGCCATACTTTTCTGCTGTTTTTCCTCAGATCTAAATGTTATCAGTGTGGAACAGATTTTATTGCAGAGCGTGTTTCCCAGGGAAATGCCCTGAGTTCCCAACACATGCCAACTGTCAGTTTGCCAAAACCATACCCCAAGGCAAGAATTAAATGTAGGCAAATGTAAGTGCCCTGAGAAATTCAGACCAGAAACAGAGAGGACACAGCAAGTAGACAAGAAAATATTTGATGTCATCAAGAAAACAGATCTCTAAGTGATGGGAAATGTTTCCATTTTAATGGTAATTTGCTTTATGCTCAGATGCAAATCCCAAAGAAGAGACTTAGTCCTCCCTTGTCAGAGGTGAATATGGCCTTTCCCTCAGCAGTTCTGCTCACCGAGTTTAAAACCCTTCCAGGAAAGTTTGGCTTTACAGGAGGAGAGAAAGCAGTCTCAAGACCAGTAATGCTGGGGCATTTGGGATCCTTCAGCTCCAACCTATGCTCAGAGCTTCTCTGTGCCCTAAAGACATCCTCAAGTGTAACTGTTCTGGCTTCCTGCCATTTTTAGCATGATTGTTCATACATTTATCCCTGCTATTAGATAATCACCAGCTGGTATCTTAATAGGAACATCTTTAATTCACTGAAATTGTAAAAAACAGCTCTCTGACCCTGGATTCTCTCGAGATCTTTCAACTGCTCTTTTTGTTTGTTTTTAGGTAAAAACTATAGACAATCCTTTTATTTTTAGTATCAGATAATACATGTCTTTCTTACAGTTTTATAATTGTTCACCTCTTCAGTTAAAATTTTAGAACCATTAAATATTTGACAACAGACTATTGTCAAAAATATTGCAACCATGTAATTTTTATCAGCTCTTGCCCATCACTTTATGTAAAGTGGAGCAGAAGTCAAACTTGTAGCTTTCATGTACAATCTCAGTATTTTATCTCTGTAGTGATTTTACCTGCTGCACTTCACAAAGAAGGACATATCTCTATTTTGATTTATATGTGATATTCGGAAATCCCTCAGCACTGAGCCTTTGGACAGTTCTGTCACTGTTCTGGGAAAGCTCTGTGACCTGCACACCTGTTTTTGAAGCTTAATAGATCAGCGTGTCAGAACTTAAGCTTCATCTTAAACTCAAATGCATTTTTTCCTGCTAAGGTCCTTTTAAAGGCACAGTGTCCCCATCAGGGTCATCTTTTCTCCTGTTCTTGCAAAATCTATGAAGCATCCCCCATCAGTGAAGCCTTTCAGGCTTTCTCCTTTCTAGATGAAAGGAAGTCCTGGAAACAGTAATCCACTGACTTTCCTTAGTTCTTTAGCTAGCTCAGTGGTGTTTAAACCCTGTAAGTCAGCATTTCCAGTTCCCCGAATTAAGGGTTTTCATGCTGTCTTCCAAAGTAGCAAGGTACGTGTCAGCTCTGAACTGTGAGTAAAGGATGTTGTCTGGAACTTAATCATGCATTTTTTCTGTTGCCCTGGACTACTTCTACCTTTTGCTTTGGTCAGGTATTTACACACAATCTTCTTGAATCCTTTCTGACTTTACTAACAAATAGGATCTCGGGGAGCTTTTTCTTTTTCTTCCCCAAACTCTTATATGTCCTCTGCCTCATAGCTCTTCTAGCCTCCCCATGATTCTTATCTCGATGATCTCTTCCCCATGATCCCCATTCCCTAATCGACCCCACAGTCAGTAGCCAACAAGCCTGTCTTCTAAGGACAGTTTTCATTTTTCTCAGCCCACCACCACCTAGTACCATCCCATTTGCATTCAAGGATAGGGATTTCTCTCAAAGTAAGTATCTGTGGTAATTTTCTCTGTTCCCTTCACTGGACTGGATACCTAACTAAGCTAGGAACTCCCTCTAGGTGCAGCCAGGTTATGCCATTAGCTTCTGACAACTCTTTCACTTACCATTCATTTCCACAATTCACCTTGCTATAAGCCAGCAAGTATTGTTCCTTTTTTCATCACTCCAAAAGTTCAAAAACACCCAGTATAGCAGATGGACCTGTGTGTTGACACCAGTGAGCTGATCCTTGACCACCCTGCTACCAAAGCAACCATTCTGCCATTATTAACATTGAGCAGTGAGGAGGCACCCCTGGTTAAACACTGAAAAACTAATATTGGGCTTTCAAAAACCACTCCTTAATGATCTTTCACAACCCTCCAGAAAAATCTCATTAGCAGCAGCAGAAACCCTGGAGCTGTGCAGAACACATCCAGCATGTGTCTAAGGAGACCATTAGTTTGCCTCCTGATGAAAGAGGCCCATGAGTCACAGTGTAGGAGTCACTTGGGGGCCAGCAGAGATTTTGAGAATAGTGAGAAAGGACATCTAAGCAACCTAAGTGGAAACCCAGCAGCAACAGGGAAGTTACAAAAGGGGTAGCTGTAGACATTCTGAACTGAGAACAAACAAGCAGAGTATCAGGTTTAATATTTTTCAGGTTTTGAGGCAGAATGCCAGTTTAAGTTAATTTGGAGGAAATATCAGCATGCAGTACAAAGTGATCTCTGCTACATGAGATCTCTTCAGAGAGAAGAGTTCAGCACCTTTGATATGAACTCAGCCAGAACTTGCTCAAAGTTACTCTCTTTCTTTTTTGCAAAAACAATGACTTTACTTTTCTAGTGAGCAAAGTTCAAGCAGGAATGATTCTCCCCTCATCCCCTCAGTGCAAAACTAAAACATTCAAATGAACAGATGTCAAAATGTCTTCTGGATGTTGTAAATACTTTTCAAATTCTTCTCTTTTGGACTATATCCAACTAACGTAGTTAGAGATGCTGCACCAAAATAACACTTAAAGTTTTGACCTGGGTGTCTTTTACATTTACATTCCTCAGTCACCCTTATTTTTAATGATGCTCAGGAACATTTAAGAGATTCAACTGCTTGCATCTCTCCATTGTCACCATCTACTTCTCTGTCAGAGTCAGCCTTCATCTTTTTCAGGGAACCAATTCCTGCAAAGTGCCAGGTATGCTCAGCTGACATTACCTGAACAGAAATAGGGGCTGCACAGACTCCTGAAATATCTGCTCAGGTCTTTTTAGGACTTTCCAGATATACTGATCTATGAAGTGGACTAATTGGAATTGGGACAAATCCTCACATTGATTTTGCTTGAGCTAAGCAGGAACAAGAACCAAATTCTTCAGAAACGATCGTTATCTTGTGGCTTCTTGCTTCTAATTCTCCTATCAGACACATTTCTCCTGGTAACTGATTATGTTTTGTTTTGTGGTTTGTTTTGTTGGGGTTTTGTTTGTTTTTGTTCTTGTTGCTTTTGTGGGTTTTTTTTAACATAAAAGCTGCCTTGTCCTCAGTCAAAAGAGTGACATTAATGCTGAATATTGCACTGCCCAGTTTCAAGATTTTATAAGTCTTACAATCTGGTTTCTTGTCATCTTAACTAGATTTCAAACGAGGGGAAAAAAACAACACTTATGAAATCTAAATGCCACAAAGGCAAATAAAAAGAAACTCTGCCTTGTTTTGCTCCCAAAATTCAGCTGCAAGATATTCAAAGAGCACTCAGGACTGGTGATATTGGCTGGCCTTCCCTAGCTGTTTCCTTGTGGAGTCTATCTCCTGTAAGTGAGCAACATTCCCACAGATTCACAGAAGTTATCCTCAGTCATTTATAAAATGGTGTTCATCTCCCAAACTTGCCTGTTTGCAGATGCAGGAAGTGAAAGAACAAGATACGCATAACAGCAGCAGAACGTTAAATAAATCACAGGTGTGTATCTTAGATACGACATGTCCTCTTCATCTGAAGAGGAGAGCAGAGGATACAAACCTGATGCAGACCTTCTCCTGTTTTCATTCTGTGAAGCTACCTAAAAGGCCAAAGAAGGGGCTTAAACCTGTCAATGGTAATTAAGCATTTTCTGATCCCATATGAATTTCTTTTATGCCTGCTGAGAAATACTCCTTACTTTAGTATGTTCTTTCGGGTTGCTGCGAAGATTAGCACAGCTCTCCATTTCATGGACAGAGTGAGGCCTGGACCTCTTTTGTTGTCCACTACATCACAGAATCATAGGAGTGTTAAGGTTGGAAAACATCTCCCAGATCATCAGGTCCAACCATTAACCTAACAATGCTATCTTCAGAACTAAATTATGTCCCCAAGTGCCACAACTAGACATTTATTTGAACATTTCTGGGGATTGTGTTTCCATCCCATCCCTGGGCAGCCTGTTCTGATGCTTGGCAACTCTTTCAGTGAAGAAATTTTTCCTAATATTCAATCTAAATCTCCCTTGGAGCAACCTGAGCCCATTTCCTCTCATCCTGTCACGTGTTACCTCGGAAGAGGTGTCATCTACTCCTTTAGCATGAGTGGATCAGACTCCACTAAATTCCATGAACACAGCTGTGAACTTACCTGGCTGTCAAGGAAAGAAAGGGCAGACAGAGTTCATCATCATCTCTGCATTTGCCAGGATTCCTTGGATGCTGTGGTTGGAAGTCGTCTTATGCCTTGCTCAGGTGTGGCTGACATGGCTTCCACGTGCTGGCAGGGGCTGATGGGTCTACAACAGCACTTTGTGCCAACTCCAGAAGACACTTGGCACACAGAATGAGTCTGTTCTTGAAATCTCCGTGATCCCTGGTGCTTCCTGCACAAACTCTTTTTCTCCTTGTCACCCAATCTAGATTTCCAGGGTAAAGCTGCCAGTAGGAACATTCCACCTGATTTATCACCTTGATCTTGTTAAAACCCTAAATATGAATGAAGGCAGGCTAAGGGAAAGAAACAAAGTAGCCAGCATCACACTATGAGTTTTCTTTTTTCCCCTCCCACACAGTATGGGCCTGAGGGAAGGCAGAGAATAATCAGCATTGCAACCTTATTTTAGGGGTTTGTTGCTTCTCTAAACAGAAATTAGAAATTAGAAGGTAAAACAAATCCTTGTTAAATGTTGAATGTTGTACATCCCTCTGCATTTATGTTTCAGAACATCTGGAATGTTCTGTGGGAGCTTTTGTAGTTCTCTTGTAAGTGGAACAGGAAGAAAAAGGAAAAGAAAGTCACAGAAAACACAATGCTCTGGGAATTAGATGTCAGCTACTCACAGAACAACCACAGCATCAAGGCTCAGAAGAATAGGACACATATTTCTTTTTTTGGATTACCTGGAAGGTACCCATCTAATCAAGCATTTCTATCTCAACAAGTTCTAGAATTTCTCCATGCTCCATTGTCTCCTCCCTGAAGTATCACAAAACCATGTGCTTCTCTCTACATGTGACATTTTGAATTAAGGACACTTTCCTAGGGGTGGTACCACTAAACTGTGACTGGAAAAGTTACAAGACCGTTTCCAAACAGAGCTTCCCACGTTGCCAGTTCTTGTGCTCCGTTCCTTGGGAGACTGAATTAGTGAATGTATATACACTCTTTGGCAGACTTATTCCATGTGGCTTCTCTGTATGTAAATACTGGCTTTGTGCAGACAATGGATAATACAGAAATGCCAAACATATAGGGATTTGCATAAAACAAAGGGAGAATGCAATGCAAATACAAATGTGAGCTTCTGAGTCCATGACTTTGGTGCAGTTACAGACTGTTGCCATAAGGGAGAAAAAAGCATGGGTAGGACCAAGTAACAAACAATGAGGGGACAGCCTGCACAATAGCATGAGATGGAGCTTGACACTGAGAAGAGACATGTTAACACAGAAGCTAAAGATCGAATGCAAACCATTCTGCCATGAAAGGGAGAGGGTGTGCAGAGACAGAACACTACATAGTACTGCAGATGTTTGTAGAGTCTGAGCCCATCCCTGGAAGTGTTAAAAAACATGTGGATGTGGCACTTAGGGACATGGTTTAGTGGTAGACTTGGCAGTGGTCAGTTAACAGTTGGAATCCATGATCTTAAAGGTGTTTTCCAACCTAAACAATTCCATGATACTCCGATTCTGTGATTCTGTGAAATGTGAAATTCTGTGCCATTAAGGGTATGTCCTGTTTGTTGAAAGAAAGTGGAGTCTGGATTCACTTGCCTGACATGTCATCTTCTTCTTCCTTATTGAGTTTAGGATAGCTGTCTTCAGCACAACACTTCAGAGTACAGAATGATTTATCTTTAAATGAAAGAAGAGACTGAAAAGAAAAATAGAAAAATTGAAATTCACAGAAGTAGTGTGAAACCATCTTAGAAATATTTCACAGGATGCACAGGAGTCTGTAGCACATATTTAAGCAGAAAGGGGAAAAAACAGTGTACACTAATAGTAAGGGATATGAATATATATGTAAATATCTTCTGAAAACTAGACCAGACAGGGCTGGCAGAATTAATGAATAGAAATTAAAGTCAGGACCAGGGAAAAACATTATGATCTAGGTATTACTTACATGTTCTGAAAACAGGCATACCTAAGTACATGTTTAAGTGTTTCAGGAAAACAAGATTAAAACATTGCCATTGTCCAAAGAGACTCTGTAATTAGAACTGGACTCCCAGGATAGCACATAAGCATGAAAAATTCTCTACCTTTTCTTTTTTATCACATTGCTTTAAAAGAAAAATTACGCAGAAGAGTTCCATTTGCATGTCAGAGACAACTTGATCTATATTCAGAAAGAACATTATGTCCTTCTCAGATGTCAAAATATTCTTATCTCTTAACCTGAGTTTGGAGTCATACATCAAGGATGCTATGCATGTGGCTCCCATTAAAGTGTTAATCTGTAACACCTGCAGTTCAGAGAAGTTGCTATACTTTAAATAAACTGAAACTTTTCTTCCCTATTTCGCTGCTATGCAGTGCTTAGTTGCAAATTGTTTTGCTAACTTGCCTTCCAACTTTGAAAAAAAAAAAATACAATTTAGACTTGCTAACTGCGAAGCTTAATTCAACTTCCTGCTCCATCACAGATTCCCTGTGTGTCTTTAAGGAAGCCAAACAGGCTGGGATTTGAGAGATAGATTGGACCTTTGTTTCCCTTTAAAATACTCTACAGTTCTGACCTTAGTCTCTGTGACTATCTATAATATACATGCAGTCATACAGACAAACAATCCCTTGGATGTAGCTTGTAGTGGATTAAGAGTTTTCTGCCTACTAGCTATTCATTATGGGCCTTCCCCTTTGTACTCAACCTGCATTATGAGGTTGCATGAGCATTTATAGTCTGCTTTGTACAAAACCAGCTAGTTCAGACTGAATGTAACAGCTCGATCAGCTATAAATCTGCTTATATACAGAGGACACCCCTGCCTCCAGACATAGTCACGATCCTCAGTACTGGGAAGGCATAAACAGGGTGAGGGTAGACAGGTCAGGATTATGTTACACCAGAACAAAGCACAAGCAAGTTGATGTCAGGTCTGGAGAAGACAAAGCATGTAGGCAGCAGTTCCAAGAAGGGACCCCGACAGGAGTTCCTGTGTGTGTCAGGGAAAGGTGTGGAAGGATATGAGGGCAGACCAAGCTGAAGAGCATAGCAAGAAGATAGTCAAAAGCTGGACAAAGATGAGGAACAAGCATTTGCAATGATGAGAGGGCACCACAAAGACAAAACACTAACAGTACAGGTTGGGAAAACAGATGCTGGTTAAATGGGTTCATCCAACAGGTCAGACTTTTCCTTTGGTGATGTTTTAGTCCCCTGGTAGCACAGTTACCACCAGGCAATGGGTGCTCAACTTAATTGCTTCTGCAGGGTCCTGCAGAAGGGCAGCTCAGCACTACAGCAATCAAGCCTACATAAGCATCGTGCTGGAAGAGCAGTTCCTTTCACAAGAATGAAACAAATTACTGGAGAAAAAGATCACTTCCACCAAGACTCTGAAAAGCAAGGATTACATCTGAGAGATCCTCCTAGCATTAGAAGCAGCTGACTCTCTTCCCAGCCTGCTCAGGAATATTTGGTAGATATATTCAACAATATATCTACTATAGAATAAAGAGACACCCTTTGTGGGATTTTTGTATCAGCACAACAATTTCTAATCAAAGCTATAAGTCCTCCAGAAGTGGGATCCATGTTAGGAAAGAAAACAATAGCTGCTTCTTATTCTAATACATTCTGTCACAAATATTTTGGATGTCAGAAACTCAATTTTGGGTGTATCTGAAATGCCTCTTACACATCACTGGCATTTTAGTCTGTCCTTTCCCTCGTCTCCAAAAGATATGGTGTGTGTGGGTCACAGATTACAAGTAAATGGCCTGTTTCTGCTGGCAAATCTGACTTCCAATGAACCCTCATACTAGTAAGCTGTATTTTCTTTAATGAGGTCCTTATATCAAGCATAGGGACAGCTTATGAAAAGTGCTTTTAATGAGGTCAGTGTTACCACTCGGCATTCCGTTGACCCTGTGGGAAGGTAAGAATGAGCTCTAGTGCTGCAATATTAGCAGATGTCTTGATACTTACCACAAGTGTTATGAAGCCTGGTGTCTTACTTTATTCTGCAGCTCAGAGGTTTGTGGCTATTTGGAATTCTAATTCACATTAAAAAGAAAGCAGTTATGGTAACAGCAGAACTAATAATGACTGGTTTTCTACTTACTTACATCCTACATCTGTTTGGCTTTCTGCCTGCCCCTACCTTAATTATCTCAGCTACTCCTCTGCCCACTCCCAACTCCTTCCCATGTGACCTAAGTTCTGGTCTATAACTGCGTGTTCTTCAACTACAGTGGTTAGTTCAGCCCATGCTGAAGGCTCTCGTGCTTGTGCTGAAGCTTTTGCCTCAGTAACAGCATTAACGTGAGGCTTCCTTTTTTTCACAGCTGCCAAATTTTGTGAAACTTGTCAAACCTTTTAACTTCAAGATACTTTGCTCTTTTGCTGACTCTGGTAGGATCAGCCAGCTTGTTCAAGATGGTGAGGCAAGCAAAGAGACTAATGGCTCAGATTTCAGTCACATTTCTTTAAAACCCAGCCATCTAATGAGTTGTTATGGTCATCAAATAATGAAAAATTAAGTTCCCAAAAATGACATCTCAAAACTGTTTCATAACATCTAATGATTCTGTGGACAAGATTCATTACATATTTCATCTGCAAATCTATATAAGTTACATGTCTTTGTGACCTCTTCTAGCCTTTGAGATAGCTAGCTTTCTGCCGGCACACATCTTTTTTGGAGAGATGTGATTGATGTCAGGAAGTCCCATTCCTGTTAATTTGTTTCAAAATTATTTTCTGAAACCTCAGGAAGAAGAAAGCACCATTTCCTCTCCAATCCACGTAGCTGTACAGTGTATAAAGGCTACTAGTCCCTAACAGTGCAATGAAAACTGTTCAAAGTAATTTTACTCCCTTCAAGAGAAGGTAAAATAAAATACGTTTTCCACCATGAAATTACCCTTATTCTAAGGGTTCTAATCTTCCAGGTTTAAAGATCTCCTCCATGGCTCCCTCTCTTATATTCAGCAGTGTGCACAAATGTTTAGTTTTGCTCTCTCTGCCACTTCCATTTAGTTTTGCTCTCTCTGCCACTTCCATTTAGTTTTGCTCTCCCTGCCACTTTCATTTATGCATTAGTGCTTGCATTTGAAATGAAGAAATCCCAGAGAAACCCCCCCTAGAAAGGCAGCTGACTTTTCCCACAGATACAGTTAGTGCCGTGCTACTCATTACCCTGACTGCCTCTTACATTCTGACATGCTTGTGAGAAGGGCGGACACAACAGCTCATCCTGCCCTGGAGGGTTTCACATCTATGCCAGTGGCTATCTGAACCAGAAACAAATCTTTTAAGTTCTTTATAACCATCACCCTGGGACAGCAGAAATGTGAGCCAAAGCACTGGAAGAAAAATGTCCCTTAGTCCTGCCTTCACTACCGCCAGCACTGCAAACCAGCTTATAGCTGTGTGAGATCAGCACCAGGAAAACAGCAAGTCTTACTTAGGGTTCTCATCTGCCCAAAGAAAACAGTGACTCTGTGCTGAGTTCTGCCAGACACCGATCAGCCAACAACCAGAACCAGTGGATCCTCCTGTGTCTGTGAAATTGGACAATCTGAGTCTCACATGTAAACTCTCTAACTCCAGCTGCCAGTCCTGCAAATCAAAAAACACACACTAAAATGACGTGGTTACCTTATAAATCTTGATTTGCTTTTCACACCTTTTGAGTTGATTTAGGTTTTTGGAGTCTTTGGGGTACGCTGACATTATCTTTTCCAGCTTTTCTCCACAAAACAAAATGATGAGAAACTCTGTGTTTGCCAGTAACACTGGAGAGGCTGCCAAGGTTTCTGCTCTGGACTACCACAAACAGCTGAGCTTCTTCTGTTGTTCACAGGCACAGACCTGTAGACTGAAAAAGAACATCAGAAGTCAGAAGCAGGAAAAAGAGCTGGTGACTTTTCCAAAGTATTATTGCAAAAAGAAAAGAAAATTAAAAAGAATAATTTTTGTGAAAAGATTATAATGGGCACGTTACCCTTTGATTTTCATGTTCGGTCAATATGTCTCAGGCTGAGCCATGGGGTTTCATTGCTAAAACCCAGAGATGGTAAAGCTCAGGTTGAGGCTTTTCAAACATAACAAGTCAAGTATAGAGAAAATTCAGCAACTTCCCTAGACTTTAAAGGTCCATTAAGGGTTATACTGCAAATGGTTTCACAGGGTATTCTGAATTGGAAGGGACCTACAACAATCACCAAGTCCAGCTCTTAAGTGAATGGCCTATAAGGGGATCAATCCCACAACCTTAGCATTATTAGCACAATGCTCTAAACAACTGAGCTAATCTCAGGGCTCCTACTATGCCTGGCATCAGCTTTTTAACAAATGAAGTGTGACCTGGGGATCTATAACAAGATAACATTCTGATATCTGAAGACAGAAAGACGAGAAGATGCTGCAGGAGGTTTCCACCGTTCTTTTCATGTGAGTGCTCTCTCTTTTTCACATTCAACAAAGACCTGCGTGATATATTTTCTTGTCAAGCTCAGACTTTCAGAGTTAATTAGGAAAACACTGTACTTTTTTGCCTCTTTTTTTTTTCTTTTCTGTCTATAGGTTATATTTTTATTTTTATTGTGCCACTCTGTGTCGTCATCTGATAGTGACACCTCATCTGCCTCTGTCTTCTTTATATGCTAAGGCCAGCTCTGAAAGAAACTTAAGTGGAGTTAAGCAAGGACTTAACTGGTCCCTCAGGAATCAGTTCTTTTAATGTTAAAGAAAAAAAAATGTGAATAACAATGATGTGAAGTTCCTCTGTTTCTCAGTGCCTTTCTGGAAATATTTAAGATAGGTTTGATTTCTTTTTTATACTGAGAAACTTCAGACCAATAACTAAAACTTCAGATAAATTAGCGCATAAGTAAATCCTTGTAGAACTGGAATCTCAGTAGGTTGTACTGTGAAGAAATATTTTGTAGTAATTTAGACATGCTTCATAAAAAGTAATTAGTGATTATCTAATATTCCAGTGTGGTTTTCCTGCAACAGCTATTAGAATCTTTTGAACAAAACAGAACATGAGATAACGGACAAAAAAATAATTCAGATTGAAAGATGGCAAAGAAAACTGAGCAGGCAAATGCAATCCACCTGAGACAAGGCCAGATTTCTAACTGATAATAATTCCACATAGGAAAAACCATGTGTGAAGGAAATGTTGCAGAGGACAGAACTATTAGCAGAAGTGCAGCTGTCTCATGTTCAAAGCAGTCATTGGGGTGGTAGTTTGACTACCTAGGCATACTCAAAGGAAATAGAAAATGTAGACCTACAATCAAGACTCAGCAATGAGAGTTTCCCTGATGAAGGTCAAAAGCTACATTACCATTACCCAGGATTTTACAGAAGAATATTTTATGTTGCAGATGATAAAAGGAATGACTGCTACTACTGTTGTCAGATGTATTTTTGTGTACCATACTCCTCACCCTTTCAAGTCAAGAGGAGTTTTGTACTTCCTTCATTTGTTCTAAGAGACTCTAGGCCTGATGTTAAAACATAGCAGAGCCTGCTTGCATTATTTTTCAGCAGATCTGGACAAAACAAACAGACAAAAAAGTACTTTCAAACAAGTAAACGGAGGCTTTTATTAGTATCATCATCATTATCATCATTATCAATATCATCATCATCAATGATACTATCCAATGGAACTTTTGCAAATACCCTTTGAAAACCTATACCAGAAGAAATGTCACTGAAAACTAACATATTTGCAGTCTTTAGCATTCTTAGCAGGTAAACTTGTCTGTGACAGGGATTCAAGAGCAAATTTTCAACATGCAGAATCACATTGTATATTCACTTTAAGATGTTTCAAAGGGCCCAGTTTTCCAGATAACCGGTGCTCAACTTTTCCTCAGAAATGCATTAGGATGTCCTACTTCTGAAAACACAATCCCAGATTTCAAGAGTTAGGCTTGTTTAGTCAGGGATTAGAAACTATTTTAAAAGCATTTGCATTTCCCAAGTCTCAATACCTAAAATTAAAGGCATTTTTCACATTAATATTTCAACATCTTCATAAGTTGGCTAGTCCACAAATTGCCTAGTTCACAAAGTCTTCAAGTAGATGTGGGATGGTTCTTCCCCAAAATGAACCCAAGAGATCATCCTAGAAATAAGAACCTTCCAGTTTCCCTGTTTAATTCACATGTGACTTCAAGAGTGCATTTCTTGGATGCAAATGAAAACAGGGATTTTTGTTTTTTTTTTTAATTCTACAAATCTTAATGCATATATTTGTTTTGTCTCCCTTCCCTTCCCTTCCCTTCCCTTCCCTTCCCTTCCCTTCCCTTCCCTTCCCTTCCCTTCCCTTCCCTTCCCT
>JAWWTY010000037.1:52443762-52496289 GCA_035222235.1 Margarornis squamiger
CGCGCGTTTTGTAGGCCCAGGGGAGGCCCAAAGCCTCCCAACTCCCAATAAAGGTATTGTCTATCTTTCTCCATTAATGTTGTTCTGAGTGCCTATTTTCCAGGATTTTAGGCATCACCTATAAGGGTGTGAGATCCAAGAACAAGTATGCCTGATATCTGTTCTCCCACGGCTTGCTCCATAGGCAAGCAGGATGGCAGGGAAACAAGTCTAAAAGTGTAGGTCTTGGAATTCTGGCCACGTTCTTAGGAGATTTCTCTGCCTTTTGTGACCTTTCACAGTTATCAAGTGTTCCATCCCTTGCCTTTTGTTTGCCCATTTAGATAGGGAAAAGTTTCATGCAAGGTATTCTACAGCATACAGTGCATGAAGACTTCAGGCCATGCTATAGGACAAGGAAAATAATCTACTAAATGTAGTTACTGCACTGTCCTTAGCCATTATTTGCAATTTGCTTAGATATTCATTGCCCTCACTACATATTCCTGTCCTGGTCCAATAAAAGCACAAACATTAGATGTTTGTTAATTGTCTTTGTATTTAATCAAAAATAATAAGAATTTTTTTCCCCAACCTCCTAGTAAGCTTGTGATGGAGATTTGTATTGTAATTAAAATGTAGTTAACAACTTCCTATGAGTCTTTTTTTAAATTTTTTGCAGATTCGATCACTGTCAGAAACCTCACTTTCCAGAGATTATTTTTTGGTTCCTGAAGAGACTTCAGTCATCTTTATAATTTTTTAATTTTGCTTCATTTAAATTTTTCAACTAATTTTCAGGCTGGAACAATAAATAATCTTAGGACTGGATAGGAGTGGTAAGAGTTAAGTGACTTTTGTTTTTTTCTGTCGTATCTCCTTTGTATTCTGATTCATTTTTAGAAGTAGCAACGCCTCTTTGAGTTTCAAGTGTTCATGAATAGGAGAAAAAAAAAGATGGGAGGGACAAAAAGATGGAGAGTTGGTTTAAAATGCATATTAGGAATTATGTACTATCTATAATTTAATATTACTTAGTGTTTCTGCTCACAAATTTGGAAGAGTGATTTGGTGTAGGCAATCTCTTACAGGTCTTTGCCTACGATGTCAAAGTCAGGATTTTACTGCTGCACGTCCATTTCATCTGGGGCTGCCTTTTACTTCCCTCCCTTTTATATCCTAGCTCTGCATCCCCTATTCTATCTCTACACCTTGGGAGAGAAACATTTAATGCAAATAAAAGTGATAATATGATTTATCTTCTCTACAATATTTAATTATCCATGAGACCTAGAGCCAGGCTCACCTCCCTGGACTTCCTCTCAGTTATACTTGACCATCTCTGTTAAACTTTTGGATTCCTATCTCTGCATACTGTACTTAGCTTATAAAGGGATGAATTTCTGGTTTTGCACTCATCATCCTGTGAGTCTTGAATCAACCTTACCAGTGGGATGGGAGGCCCAGATCAAAGCAAAACCTCTCTGACAATAAATTCATATCCACTGGATTTAGCAGCACTGCATTAGTGCTTATAACTTCCTATCTGCACTCCACTCACAGCATTATAGCAACTGTTTTTGTGGCTCATTTCATATACGCTTGTTTATCATTCCCAGGAACAATTTGATTTTATTCTTTGAAGACCATTCTCCTGTGGCATTTTCCCATTCAGATTAGCTATTTAGCACTTATGGCTTCAGTTCAGCAAAGCACTTAAGCGTGTGCTAAAGCAAATGTATTCTAAACATGCACAGACATATGTTACTGGTATATCATTAGGACTTAATATTTATATGGACACAGTGCCTAGCAACCCAGCCTTGTTCCAGGAGTTCTGCTGCTGCTGCTGCGTGTTGTACTGCCACACAACAGATAGACAAACGCTGTTCCCAGAAGCTTCTAGACCTGAGCTTTATATACTGTACATCCCTTGAATGTATAATGAATATTAACCTGTGTAACCACTGCATTATGCTGAGGGCTAGATGAGCTAACGTAGCTCCCATTTGTTGATAGGGAAAATAAAGCAGCAAAACAGTTATCAGTGTCAGCCTTTCTGCACCAGCACTGGCAGATGAGCTCCTTACCCCTCATGGGCTTTATTCATTCTTCCGGATTTAGGTTTGGCAATTATACCAAAGCATTGCTTCCAGGCCTAGACAGGAAAATTGAACATTTCCTTGATCAAGGAAAAAACATATTGACATGCTATATTGATTACATGAGCACAGAGGATTTGCAAGCTCCTAAATACATGGAACAACAGATAATGAATCAGTGTTACAAAGAAGATCAACCATTATGTTAAAATACCAGTGTACATCACAGCATAATTTTGTAGCGTGGTTTGGTCTGTTACGGATTTCTACTACTTTTCTGTCAGTTAATCAGTCTCTTCTGGTTTTGACAGTCACTCTGAAAAGCTTTGTTTTAATTCTGTCACAGGATGGGTTGAAAAGGTCATATTTCTGCTTAGTAAATCCTCCCAACTGGGCTTTAGAGATATAAAACTAAAATCGGTGTGTTTTATGTTTCCTTTTGTTCTCTTCTGGCCCTGAAAAGGCAGAGAAATAATTTTAGATGCAAAATGTAGGATGAGTTCTTCCTCCTGCCCTCTTTCCCATCCTATAATTGTTAAATGGGAATCATTCTACAGGGCCAGTATTCTGGGACAGCTCAGCTCCTATTTCACTATGCCCAGCTGCCTTGTAGACTCCAGCGTTAGATCTGTCTGTACTTGTTTGAATGTAGACTAATACCAAGAAGATATTCTGCCCGCTCTGGAGACTTCCACACAACTCTCTGAGGTCATTATTAGAAGCAGAGCAGCAAATTAAAAGGCTTCTGGGTTTAATCCACCATGTAAGCCCCTTTACACAATTATGAGGATTTGATTGTGCCCAGTCTCATGCCCTAATCACCCCTGGACCATCTATTGAACACTAGTTCAATATGAATGCTAGTTGCTACTACAAAGAAGTACAAATCTATCAAGGCCCTTAGTTAGTTATGGTAGAGAGCCTTCTCTGATCCAGAGACCAAGGTAAATCTCCTTGTTTTAGTTTGACCCACAGATGTTTTTCAACAGCTCTACTCAAAATATTGCCTATATCCTTATGTACACTGTGACACTTACAAGAGAAAGCCTCATTAGGGTGCAATGCTTACGAAGAAGATGAGCTCCTGTGCCTAACAGAAGGATAGTGTTGTAGTGTCTCAGCTCAAATTTTGCTACAGGTGTATTGCAGCAAACCCTGCCAAGACAGTGACTGTTTCCAAATCTGTGCTGCAGAACACCCAGCACGGCTTGCAGACACCACAGCCCTGCTGCACCTGTACTGCACACAGAATAAATCAGAACTGCTGGTTCTCATAGGCTTGTTCACATGTGATTGGCAGGCAATTAGTTTTCTGTCACCTTCCAGGGATTTCCCAGCTGCAGCTGCACCAAGCACCATGGATGGAAACCACTGATTTTGCATTCCACTCCCCAATCCTATCTGCTTTTGGGGATTCAGATGTTTTTTAATCAAATGCCTAAACTCATAAGCAATCTTTCAGTCTCTTCAAATGTGCGACTCTCTGGCTCAAGTCAGATATTAAAGCAAGACAACCACTAAGTGCAAGTAACATTTAAATGGATTATTTCCATTTTTCCAATACTGTTTTTCCATTATACTTCAGGGTATGTTTCCTTGTTATCCTTTAAAAAAGGACACCAGACACTTTTATATTTTTTAATGCTGAGACAAATAAAAGAAACTGATGGGCTGTGAAAACAGAAGCAGCAAGGAACACTAAGAACAGAGTATGGCCTTCAACACAAAAGGGAATGTGCAACAAGAGCATCCAATTCATTAAAAGACTTACTCTTCCTTTTTCCTTTCCCCCAGTAGCAGCCACTAAAAGCAGAATAGTACAGAAGGCTAAGAGTAGTATACTGACCACAGCAGCCAAGAATCCCAAGGAAAGACTTTTGTCATAAAGATGATTTTGGTGTCTCCTATTTAGCCTTTCTTTACCAAGCCTGAGCCATAAGCATTTCTCAAATGGACAATTATCCGCTAACTTAAAATGCAGTTTGAAAATTACTCAAGCTATTTGGAAATCCAGGTTGCATTTGCAGACTGCTTAAGCCAAAATGAATGAAGGAAATATATGACAGAGGATGGGTGAAGCTGAAATGTTTGAATTCAATATTTAAAAAAAAAAAAGTTTGGTTGTTTTTTGTTTGTTTTAGTCTTGAACACTGCTTTGAGATCAAGTGGAACAAAATTCATATTATCTCCTTATTTTCATTTTCAGTTTTATACAAAATGATAGTTATTGAATATTTTATCTGGGTGCAGAGAAAACCAAGAGTTCGTTTTGGCAAGAATATGGTTTTTGTTAGTTTCAAGCTATCATTCTTCACAGTTTCCTTCTTTCTTTCAGTTTCAGTATCAAAAATTTGCAATCAAAGAGCACTAGAACAAATCACAAAATGGTTTTGTGCAATCAGCAACTTCACTTGACAGAGGCAGACGACTAGAGTAACAAGGGGGCAGATATGTACTGACAGAGGTCTCTGCAGTACAGTTGTCTGGCATTGAACTTCAGGAGCTTCAGAAACAGTGGTACACACATGACAGACACAAGGCTGGCATGGCATAAGCAACTTAATATCAGATAGGAACAGTATATTAAATCAGAGCCCAGTATAACAAAAGAGGTTTTGGCAATCAGAATTAAGATG
Organism: Margarornis squamiger; assembly: GCA_035222235.1. Classification (NCBI taxonomy): domain Eukaryota; kingdom Metazoa; phylum Chordata; class Aves; order Passeriformes; family Furnariidae; genus Margarornis; species Margarornis squamiger. Next base: position 52,448,480 of record JAWWTY010000037.1, read on the forward strand.
AACTAGCAAAGCTGAACCAGATCAGCTGGTATATAACTCACAGAAAATTGAAGGTAATTTACATGATTGCAAAAATTAACAAGCCAAACTTAGAAGTAATTCTTTCAGACTTTATTAAGAACTGTGCAGGCTTCATGTGATGCCTCTGTGTGCCACTGCCACCAGCTCCTTGTTTCTCTGGTACCTTAGCAAGCTTGCTTGCTCCCTGAAACCCACTGAGGTGTTAGTTGTTTGCCCCACAGCAATAGCTTCACTAGTTGTCCATTTAATAAGTAGCTCCCATGCCATCAGCATTAGCTGTCAGTGTTATCAAAGAGCAGTAAAATCTGTGTCTGAGAGTTCTTTCACAGCAACTGCTTGTGGCCTGGCAGGGAAGGTTTTGAAATCCACACCTTCTCTAATGCATTTTGTATTTTCAGTCTCCACCCTTCAGGACGTATTTCCAAAGTCTTTGTGCCCTTTTCCAGGGCTTGAGAAGGAGGAGTTGGAAATGAGAGGTAACTACAGAAGTTAGAAAAGAGGAATAGGAACTCTGTGCCACAGCAGAGATGGCTGAGGCTCATATTTCCACACTTCCCAGCCACTGGCCAGCACAGCCAGGAACAGACTCCTGTGAACACAGCCAGTAGATCATGAACAATACTAAGGTTTTATACAGTATTGTCAATTTCAGCAGAAAAACCCTTCTGTGTCACTTCATGTCCAGTGCAATTCCAGGATAACTCTTGAGATGACACATCATACTTACCACAGTTCAGCACACAACCATCTGTCCCCAGACCTGCACCCAGATCAGCATCTCCAGAGACAGTTCTCCAAGGGTAGGTGAGAAGAACATCCTGTGAGTGAATGCACTGCATGAGCCTACCCAGGAATCACAAGTCCTTTTCCTCCCAATGATTCCTTTTCCAGATTAGGCCAAAAAAACACCCCTCTTATAGTTAAATATTCATATGATTTGAGTGGGAAAATGTTGCCGCTCTTCTCACACATTAGGCTCATCTTTTCAACTGACAACAGAAAAACAATGTTCAATGTTCCCTAAATGACTTGCCTTAATGCCTTTATCCCTTAACACATGTGGAACAAAAAATTCAAAGATTCACTGGGCCTTTTTCAAAATATGTAGAGGTTGTTCTTGAATTTCGTTAAGAAGGACCACTCCAGGGAAAGAGTATAATAATTCTGGTGGGAAGCCAGTATACTTAAGAAAAAAGAAGTAAGGAAGAATCCTTACATCTTCAGCTTAGCAGGTTCACTTGCTTACCTTTGTGATTGCTTTTAACACTTTGATATAAAGCTTGTAATAGAACAAGTACATGTAGAAGCCCTGTAGATCCTGAGTACTGTACCTCCATAGCTCACTGACTGTGGTTTTACTTTGGATTCTTGTTGTGACACTGAAGATGAAAGAGCGGGATTCGCCTGAGAGAAAAAGAAGAGGAAAAAAGTAGAGTACAGAAAGGGAAAGAAAGCAATGGGAAAAAAACAGCTGGAATGAAAATATTTGATGCTGCATTTGCTGTATTTAATTGAAAAAAAAAAAAGGTAGAAAAGCTGTGCAAAATCGCTTTCAGTCCTTATCCTGAGGAATAGGGGAAATGAAGATGTGATTGTAGCTGGGTAGGAGGAATATGACTTCAGCACTCCACAGGGTTCAAGGAAAAAGAAGGGATGTGCTCCACACAATTCCAGTAGGTCCTTGTGCTGCTCCGAGCAGCTCTAGCAGTATGTCCCATATGCTGTTAGGATGCTGCTGGATCCACCATAGCCTGGGATAGCATCTAGGTCTTTTAACCTAAGCTGCTGAACTGGTGCTATACTGGTCCCAGCTCCTTCTGATCCTTCCAGGGACACCACACTAGAAGCAATGGATCCTTTACACCAGCCAGTCTGTGGGGTTCTCTGATTAGAAATAGAATGAAAAGCACACCATGAGAGGGAGACAGAGTGCCATCTGAAATATGTGTAGTTCTGGGGGTTTTTATACTTTTAACATGAACCCAGAGATACCCCTGCATGTTTGCGTACTGTTATTATTTTCACTGCCCACTGACATTCAATTGCCTGAGTTTTATTTTGGATTTAGTAGGTGATGTTTCCTTTGCTGTTACCTTTTATCCTGAAAAAAGTAGGTCCAAATTAATTTGTCATTGAGAAGATGGGCTCTAGTATTTCATATATTCTGTAATTGCTTCCTTTCCTTCCCCTTTTATCTCTTTCTATGGCATCTCTACTATTTTGCTTTTTTGTTTTCATTTATGACATATCCAGGAAAAATGAAGTAGCATAAAGGAGAGAGTGCAGATAAATTAATACATGATTATGGACGTTTCTGTATCTGATGATTATGAGATACAAAGAAAATCATATATACAGCAAATCTGACAGCAGTAGAAGTCAGGTAAGCATCCCCAAAATCATTCAAGTCCACATTTGGCCTATAAACATTTGATTTTGACAAAGAAAGTGCATTTTCCATTTTAAGAATCACAAAATATTCCAAGTTGGAAGGGACCAACAAAGATTCTCAAATCGAACTCTTAGCCCTGCACAGGACCATCCCCAAGAATCACATGCTGTGCCTGAGAGTATCATCCAAATGCTTCTTGAACTCTGTCAGGCTTGGTGCTGTGACCACTTCCCTGCAGAGCCTGTTCTCATACCCAACCAGCCTCTGGATGAAGAACCTTTTTCTGATATCCAACCTAAACCTCCCCTGACACAACTTCAGGCCATTCCCTCAGGTCCTGTCACTGGTCACCACAGAGAAAAGATTGGTGCCTCCCCCTCCTCTTCCCCTCACAAGGAAGCTGTAACTGTAATGAGATCTCCCCCCAGCCTCCTCTTCTCCAGGCTGAACAGAGACCAAGACTGAAGCAGATTGAAGGTTGAAATATAAGTGGCATTTATGTACACCATTGATGTATAGTAATCAGTCACAGTGCTGGTTCATCCATGGTGGTAAAGCCCAATTTGGACAATATTCCCAGCTGGCACATGACATCTAGGGACCTCTCCATAGTATGAGGCAGTGATTCCTATGGAACTGTGTTCAAATAGTCACTCAGCAGACTGCTTATGGGGCAAATATAAATTTATAAGCCCATGGAGATATGGAAGTGTTATTGCTCCCACAGGAGACAGCTGGCATCTGCTGGATGAGTGTAGGAACAGTTTCACAGTTCAAACTACAGTGTCATCCAGCCCTGAGCTCTGCTTTGACTTTTTTCCTTCCCACGTGTGGTTTCCAACAGCTCACTGCCAGGCGGATATTCCTTCTCACTGCTGCTGGTGTATGGTTTCCTTGCTGTTTGGAAACTCCAACAGGCGTTATGATTAAGCCATGTCAGGGTGATTGACAGGTTTGTACACAGAGCAGGCTGGGGCATCCAAGAAACACTGATGACATCTCACAGACATATGAAGGCAAGAGAGATAATGGATTTGGTAGGCTGAGGACCAAGCAAAACAGGCTTCAGGCCATAAGCCTTGGGAAGGCAATGGGGTCAGTCAAGAGGTTGAATTGGGTCCATTGAATTTCTGAGATGCATGAAGGAGAGGCAAAGAAGGATGAACAGATAAACAGCCATGGAAAACAGAGACATTAGATAAGTGGGACAATTCGATGAAGATGAAGGAAGAAAAACCTCAAAGGAGCGTTTTAGTCACCAAAGATTGCTATGAGCCTTGCTGTTCTTACCCCATCTTGCCTGAGGAAAGGAATTATATTTGCCTTTCATGCTGTTATCACCAGCCTCCCCACAAGGAAGAACAGTCTGTTGAGTGTGTACATTCACAGAGCAAACCAGACCTCTTTCCTGGCGAGATTCTTATCCAGGAGATTCTTATCACTTACTAACCTTCCAAACGGAACAGCTCTTATATAGGTCTTGTATCTACTGCAGGTCTTCCCTACAAGTACAAGCAGGCAGTCCTGTCCAGTGGTACAAGTGTCCACTGTCTTAACACTGTCTCACCAAGTAAGTGGATAACATGATTGACCCTGAATTTAAGTCATTGTGCTGGTAATTCAGGAGGATAGTCCAAGTCTGCCAAAAGCTGTGGATTTTCCTGCTGTTTTCATTCGCTCACTGTAAGATGGAAAATAGGAACACCTCTTTCTTCCTGTTTTCAGTGGGACCATGTACATGGGTAGGCCCAAGAGGTGCAATCACTTCTCCTCCAGCTCTGAACCTGTGGAGAAGAAACCAGAAGTTTCAAAATACCTGTCCACGGGTAGCCAGGAAGCTGGTCTGGACAAATGCCTCTTCTCAGTGGCAGGAATCACTGAAGGGCCAGCCCATGAAAAAGAATTTCAATCCATTTTATCAAGTTAGGCTGTGACCTCCTGGAGGAAAGGATTGGTTACCAGTAAGGGAACTATGATCTCAATTTTCTCTCTCCTTCCTCTTAACCTTTCCTCCCATTTTGTGCCCCAAGAGCTATCATTATGAATTTCAAAATATTTTCTTGCCAGATTCTTTTGTTATTTTGTTTGTTTTGATTTTTTCTTTGTTGTCAAGAACATCTAAAGACTCATTCAAAGCTGAATATTCATGATGAAATTTCTCACAGTTTGTGCTGCCTTATGTCTGTGCTTTTAGCAAGGTCAAACCTGAGAAAGAATTGTGATTAGTCTTCCCTTTTATTCAAGCTTTGTCATTTTGTCATTTGTCTGTGCTGTTCACTGAGTTTCATTGAAAAAGTCAAGCTCTCTCCCGCTTCTTAACAAGGAAAATGAATATGGCAAATGTACTTTCTTTCTTTGAGATGTTTTTATTTGGTTTATTTCTTTGTGTAAACCTGCTTTGCAATCAGGTTCAACCAAACCCTTGCAGATGCAGGCATGGGTAGCATTAAATTGGCTACAAGTCAGCCCAGATACAGACACCCAAGATGAACCATCAAATTTCTGTACTGACTTCTAGAGAACTTTCAATGCCAGCATGTGAGAAAACGCTGTGTTGGATCCAGTGGTCAGAGAGGGTGTCCATGGCTAGGCTGGGGATGAAGGCACCACCACAGTGTGGTTCATGTTGGCCTGTAGTGACATGGGATTGCAAATCAGGGCAGCGGCCACAGCACTGCACTGTGCATGCAGGAATGCATGTATGTCTGTGGGGAAGGAAAACAAACCCTTTATGACTTGTTTTAGATTTAGCCCTGCTCTACTTTGGACAGGGTCTTCCTTGATCAGGCAACCTCCAACAGTATCTTCAGACCTAGGCTGTTCCCTGATTATGCTGTAATATGTAGAATACCAGATAGCCCTCATTTGCTCTACCACAGTTTTTTACAGGGAAAATCTAAAGTCAGTGATCAAAGTTTGTATCTTACATTCCAGTCACTGTAACTGAACAAATAGATCACACAGGAGGAAACATCTGTCACTGAAGAAGTGATTCAAGGCCACTTATTTATATATTTCACCTTTAGCAAAAAGCTTGAAAATCTCAGCATACTTGAATACAAGTGTTATCTGTTGGGGCAGCTGCTACTCTCTTGCCATTCTCCCTCAACCTTTGTTCCACCTGATACAACACCATAACAGAGCTGCAAGTGTCTCTGGCACCAAGGTATGAGGGTTCTCAGTTCGCCTCTATCTCTCCACGCAGTCGGAGCCCAGGTAACCACTGTGCATGGATTGATGATGCTGCTGCCTGTTAGAAAACTGTGGCTTGAGAACAGGTGAGCAGATTCCCAAGGAGCACAACTTTCTACTTTAGGCTTCCTTGTTTAAACATATGCGTGGACTGGAGGCAGTTTTGATCCACATATCTGGAAGATTTACTTGTGTCCTTGAATCTCCTTTTTAAGCTGTTTAGATCTAAATCCCTCCATGTTTCACAGCTGTCTAGATTTATGTAGTAAGTAGTGATGGAGCAGGTGTGATAAGAGACTGAGACACTATAAAATGTGGAGGCAGGATTATAGTTCCAAATAGGATGTCTTTCAGAGTTTAGTATAGGACCCCTTCAGGAGTGATAAAGCTCAGATTTGTGTGCTCAAGGAGAGTCAGGCCTCACTGATACTGCCAGCCATACTCCCCTTCTTGCTTCCGCACCCTGTGCAGAAAACCTCCATGGTAAGACAGTGTGTTGTCCAACCAGAAAACTACTGACAGACCTTTTACATGAAGAAGAGAGCACTAACTTGGATGCAGGAGATGAGAAAAAAAGGTGATTTCAATTTTGCAATAAAAGTAGAAATAATTATCCTAAAAACACCAACTTTTTTTTTTTTTTTCCTAATTGGTTAAAAAGCACTGGAAGAAGTCTTTCTGTCTACTTCTTGACATTTCCATGCTCCTCCAGGAATTCCTATTTAGCCTAATTAGGCTCTGTTTCTCCTTCATTTGGGTTCCATAACTCATTAGCTTCCAGCTGGGCAACTCATGATTCCAGGATGTCTAATTACCTTCTTCTAGCAGATATTCTGATTGCTTCTGGTCAAAAAATGCTGATCCAGTCCCCTCAGCTGATCTGAACTGATCTCAAAATGAGTTGTGTCATTAGGCCCTTCTAATTTCATCCATTCTTTCTACTTATTCCTCTTGGCCAAGATCAGCATCACATGTGACCTGATGTGGCAGAGAACCAAGAATATAATACAGTTGATATCTTAAAGGGGAACACTCGCTAGCTCTACTAGTCTGCATTATTTTGATAATATCAAGAAGTTTAGTTTGAAGTTATTAGGCACATAGATGGGTAAGTATCTTAATCTATTTCAGCTAACCACGGAGGCCAGCTCTTTCTCTCTTCTTTTCAAGGGTGACATTAAATCCATTTTAATAAGGTATGAGACCTTAATTCAATTTGGACTCTTTTCTGGGACTGTCTCCAAAGTTAATTTGTCACAGTCACATTCAAGTTTAGCTCAGTCAGATTCAAAGCAAAGTTTATAATATTCTTTTAAATTTGGATAAATACATCAATGTATTTCCAGACTTTAGTAAGTGGTTTGTTCCATTCTTTTTGTGGTTCAGTTTATTCAGATTTAAGTGACTGATTTTCTTTAAAGGCAAAAAGTCTTCAATTGCAAGGATTAATCCTGATTTAACAGTCTACATAGATTGTATTTTTTATATATAGTAAATGGCCCAGTCATTTGCTGTAGCAGGGAAGAATTGCACAGTTCAAATTGTTAAAACAGATCAGTATTGAAGTGTTTTGTTGATCTATTAACGACAGGTATTTAAATGCCAGTCAGCAAAATATACATTCAGCATATAATGTCAGCAACAGAACAGATAAACCATAAGACCAAACTCTTACAAAACATTGTTGTACACTGACAAATTTCTAAAAATCCTTTTACAGCTAGTTCAAAACTTCCAATCCCATAGATATTAACTAATTAATTTTCCAAGGGTGGGCTGTGTGGACACCTCCACACTCAACTATCGGAGACCTAGATATTATAAGTAGCTGGGAATACATGCATGAGACATGTACAATGTGACCTCTGATATTTGTTCTAAATGACATTTAATTGTGTTCTCTCTTTCCACTAGGCCCTTTCTCTCTCTCTTTCCCAAGCTTTATATAACAATTTCACTTGGGTTGCAGAGAATTTTGAAGACACTTCATACAATCATTTCCTTATTTCTCATTGCTGTAGACTACTTTTCCCAGACTAAGGGCTTCAGCTGAAGTGTCCTTTTCCTAGGTGAAAAAAAAATTAGAAGTGTCTGCCTATTGTCTGTCATGAATAAAGGCTGCTTTATTCTATTATATCCCCACTAATTACAGAAGAATTATGTGCTGATATTCTGCCACTCACCACCAGTATGCAAGACATTCTAACTTCAGGCACCTGGAAGTGATGGAGTTTGTGCTTCAGCTGTAACTGAGACAGTCCTTCTAAATCATTGCTCAGTAGTTGGTCACTCTGTGTACTGAGCTGTTACTACCCCCCTGAAAGGCCTGTTCTAATTCAGGTCCTTATGGACACAAGAGGTCAGGAAAGTGGGTTGTGTTGCCATTACCAGAGTAACATTACTATTTTAGGCAGAGCTCTGTATTTATGTTGCACTGATATCTTCAGCGTGCCAGGGACACAGCAATGAATTCATGCTTGTGGTGTCACCACAAGCAAATCAAATCTGCTTTTCAGGTGTGGAAGTTGATACCTGAAAAGGTGACTTACTCAAGACCACACAAAATAGGTCAAATAAAGGATTAGACTCTGGAAAATATGTTTAACCCAAAGGACTATGCTTTTTTTCCTATCAGGGTTCTGAGTTTCCAAACTGTGATACATCAAACAGATGAAGTTCAAATTAAAGCAGTAAGGCTGATGTTAATTTTTAAGAATTTCCACACTGAGGACTGTTTATTGACTTCATTTTCTCATTACTTCACCAAATATTTTTATATCCAGTTGTGAAATTGAGTTTCCCTTGAGCTGTTACATTTCCCCATGAAGTGACACGTTTTCATCTGCCATTAAAAAGTGTGTCGTTAAGACCCTGGCCATGGCATAGAAAGGAGATGCCATTATGAGGATAAAATATTTTGCTTTTACAGCAACCATGTTGTCAAAAATCATGTTTTTCTCTTCATAACACTTTTTTCTCTTATTTCTCATAATGTTATTTATCTTTTGCCTACTTATTATAACCTATGCTTTGGGGGGTTTTATTTTTAGTGGATACAGTTAACTCCTTGGCTTAGGCATGTTGACCACTTTATTTAAGTTCTCATGAGTCTGTCAGGTGTACAATTTATAAAGTCCTTTTGCTGGCATAGATGCAATGTGTTGCATCCTTCCACAAATGAAATTATAGATTCTGCTGTTAAAAGGATCAGCTGATGCAACACATTTTATAATCTGAGAAGAATAACAACTTCAATAGAATAAATAACATCTCTAGAAGAAGTTACTGCTGCCTCTTTTTAGGTGAATGTGAATGTCCTCCCTCCCCCTCTCACTCCAAAACTGGGTTAGCTGATATCTTGCCCTGATGTGCCAACAATAGGATAATATGATAGATTAATCCAAGGCAGTCACAATTAATTCCTAACCAGTTTTAATTTAATTTTCCTTTTTACATAAACCCCATTTACCTCTGTGGAGGTGTGACACGTCTGATTACACACAGAGATGCTGGGAGCAGCCATGCTTGGAGAGGGAGAGGGAGGAAGAGGGAGACAGGAGTGAGCTCTGTGCACGATGTGATAAGAGATCAAAGCTAACAGAGCTCCTCAATATTTCTATTAGCAATAATTCAAGAGAACCTGCATTTCAAATGTACCTCTGTAACTGCTTTAATTGCAGAGATAATGACTCTGAATCCTGGTAAAGAAAAAGAGTCAGGGGTCAGTTCTCTAAGCAGCAGAAATTATGGAAATTAGAAAGTCTAGTTAAGGTAAATAATCCTGCTTCCTCCTGGTTTTAGAGTATTTGGTTTTCAGCTCATGTGAGAGCAGCTGAGCAGTGGATGGTGATCTGCATTGGGCCTCTTGCAGGAATCAGAGGAAGGTTTTAAAATGTACCTTAAGCTCTACCATGAGCTTTCTGTTTTGCCTCCCTTCCAGGACCTGCTATACCAGCTCCAAGAACAAACTTTCAAAGCTTTTTCAAATCTTCCTTTCCCTTGGTAGCATAGGCTTGGTTGAGCATGTGTATGAGTTGATGTGCTATGTGTCAGTGCACCTCTGTGAGAGCCCATTGCTTTGTAAGTGATTTCTAATTCTTTAAAAGCTTATGAGCCACATTCCCAACGCACAGTCTGTTTAAATCACCTCACTCAGCTGGAATTAAATATTCCAGAAAATTGGGACATTTAGCAGCAATGGTGGCTTTAAATATTTTAATATATTTGAAGACAAAACCTTTCATTGTGACTAGGTTTACCCCATGTGAATTTTAAACAGGTGGTACAGTAGCTTAAAGCACATGATCCATTCCTTGGCTGTTGCAACGCTCCAGAGCGAAGGTTAGAAGACAGGAGACTGACAGTGGCTTTACCTGTCCAAAGCACAAAGGCAACCCAAGGGCCTGGCATGGTGGCAGACTTGTTGATGAAAGGAGAAAAGGCTTGCATGAGAAGACAATCATAAAAGTGATACCCAGAAGGGATCAAATGGGAAGGTTCATCATTGCCAATACCATGATAGGTTTTGGAATACAAAGACATATTTTAGACATTGAAGACTTTAGATTCAAAAATCAGGCTTTGCAACGCAGAGCTAGCTCAAAGTAGCATTACTCAATACTCAAGTCAATCTTGTGACCACCATGCAGACAGTGTGAATGAAATCCTGATCCCATTAAACTCCACATGGTGGCCCATACCACAGGTTTTTAGAAGTATTTGTCACCACCATAAAGTACAGTACTTTGAAAGGTGACAGGCACCAATGCGAAAATCCTTCAAGAGCTAGTGGCTGCAGTCAGACCATGTAGTTCCACACTCAGGGCCACTGGTAATGATTTGATGGCTTTGAATCTGGTAACTTCTGATCCAGAAGCTCCAAGTGATACTGGGGCTGAAGATGCCTCATCCCAGGAAACGTTCAAGGTCAGGCTGGATGGGGCTCTGAGCAACCTGATATAGTTGAAGATGTCCCTGCTTATTGCAGGGGCATTGGACTAGGTGGCCTTTACAGGCCCCTTCTAACCCAAAGTATTCTATGAGTCTATGATTTAATTATTGTATTTCTCCTGGGCTTTTTGTCTTCAAGCAGTAACATGGACTAGATCAAGTTAAGAATTGAGCTTGGGTCTGTTTGGCAAAGACTGAAACTTATTTCTCAATTTTTCTCTTTCCAGTTACTCCATCAAGATCTCTAGCAATTTTAGAGATGATTGCACTGGTCCTCAACTTTCTCCATCCAGATTCCTATGAATGCAGAGTTCAGACTGGCTGGAGAAATCTTTATTTCATTGGTTTGATTTCTTCTATTCATGATCTAGCTTAGATCAATTTTATTAATAATACAACTATGTTATTTTACAGTGTTTTCCGGGTGGGCTGTGGAGGTTAAAATGTTAATTTTCTTATTTTCTCCCACATTTCACATTTTTGGACATTAAGGAAAACCTACCTTAATTGCTTATGTGCCAAGGACTTTGTACTTTGACTGTGTTCATTCAGTTCCATCCTTTAAAAGTGTTCTGAAAAGCTGAAGGTTGTGACATATTTTACGTAGCTTTTTCTTGAATTTGGTATATGCATATATTTTAAAATCCACATGCAAGTAGAGTGTCAAATGTTTGGATTCTCCTTCACATTTGCTATTTCTATTGATGTTTCTCTTTCCAGGGACTTGGTTATTCCATACAGTTTCTGTGTCAGTAATGTCTATTCATCATGCTTGAGTGGCATTTATCACTTTTCTCTCTCAGCATTTTTCAGTCTTCATATTATATTCTACCCTGTGCATCTCTTCAGCAAAGGAGGAGTGGATTATCCTGAGAAACACAGAAAAGTAGGGACAAAACCAGAGGGATTAAAGTGAAATAAAGAGATGTCTACCCCATTCTACCTTCTTTTGTGCCATTTTGTGAAACCTTGCAGAGGTAGAAAAGGATCTTTTCAGTGGATGATGACAATGATGATGATGATCTGTAATCAAATAGGCATTTACCTGGCTTAGATATCTGAATTTGCAGTGTGGACCCAATGTTTTGGTTCCAGAAGTCTTCTTCATATTACCTTTCAGAATCTTTCTGACTTCATTAAAGGTTTAAAAATCCATTTGAACAGTAGAAAATGTCACCAGAAAGCAGACAACAGCCTTGTTCAGTATTGGATTATTATGACATCCTGTCCTTCTCCTTTCATTTAGAAGGCCAGGCTTTCTTCTGGATACTTTTTTCATGTGTATTTAATTTAAGTGATGTCAGCTTTCCCAAGTTCTCCCAGTAACCCCTCCGCCTTGAACTTATCCAGGCAAAAAATGGACTCAACTCGTTAATCCACTGTTTGGCTTTTCTTAATTCAGTGACAGAATTCTGAAGTCGCATTCATGAGGAAATCCCAAGGGCTTTTTTTGTTCTGTTTAAGACCAGTTGTTACATTTACGATTCCAATCAATAGCATATGGCATTTAGTAGAAAGGAGACAAATGCAAAATACATGCACAGCATTTTCATCCAGAGTTCTGAATGGGAAATAAGAAACTTTAGGTTAATTAGGTGAGGGGTTCTGCATATCCTACACTTTACCAGGCTTGACTTTGTGCTCCTTTAATGAACTTGTTGAAAAGTTTTGAGAAAGTGTTTTTGTTTGCTTCATGCCACATAATGGGTAGAAGTTTTAGTCATCAGTTCTCACAAGGAGAGCAAAGGGCACAGTTTTTTACTGAGTATATGAGTTTACTAATAGCAAGGACATCATGATTCTCTGGCTCAGAGGCTGACCTCCAGTGAAGGTAACTAAGCCAGTGATTGGATGCTTTTAATTATAATAATTATTTCCCCATTAGGCATCAGGACCCTGCTGCCTTCAGCACTACACAGTAAGGCTGCAAGATGACCCGTGGCTCAAAGAGCTGTCTGAGATGCGGAAAAAATGGCTGGAACAAGCACAATAGGGAGCACAAGATCAAATCCCAGCTGTCATGGCTGCGTGACCAGGCATAAACACAGGACCTCCACTCAGTTTGCTGATATTGTCCAGTGCTGTGTTGGCAGGCTGCATCTGTCCCCAGCTACTGAACATCTAGCAAGTTGTGGAGATGGAGTCTCAGCATGCTTCAGCACTGCTCAGCTTGTTATTATTGCTGATGTACATGGAGTTCCTGAGGAACCAGAGAGAACCTGATGCGTGGCGCTGCACTTTGCAGTACACTCAGTCATCGTCTTTCCCAATCAACATGTATTTTTGCTCTGTAGCAGCTGTCGCATAAGATTCACCACTGGTACTGCAGCGCTGCCTCCATTTCATCTTGCTGCAACAGACCTCGAATGGGACATAGCAGCTGACTCTAATTTTCTACAGCCGACCGCCTTAAAGGTTTGGACAGTTCTATGGAAGGAGCAGGAGTTTCGTAGGTGAGACAACCCTAGTACAGGTATAAGAGCAAGAGAAACATCCCTTTGAGAGTAAAAAGGAAAACATTTCACTTAAACGGATGATACTTAATGAGTAAAAACCTAAATGCTGCTCCTAAACACAATGTTTTTTGCTCCCTCTGCTGGCTCTGACATGGCAGCTCAGGAGCACGCACCTCTGCCAAAGCAGGCTGCAGGCTGCTGGTGGGACTGGGCACACGGGATGGCTGCAGGATTGGCTACTGACATCGCCAACATTATACCCGCCCTTCTCCTCAGGGAGAAATTAAAAAAAAAAAAAAAAACACAAAAACAACAAAACAAACAAACAAAAAAAACCAAACGCCCCCCAAAAAACCTGAAAGCACATATCTGATAACAAAAGAAATAACAAATACAGCATTTTGCAGTGTGCATCAGGCTTGTAAATCTAATGACTTCTCACTTTCAGGCAAAATTAGTGAAAAAAAAGATGAATTTTGCTCTGAGTTCACACTGAAAATATTGTTGTGTGACATAAAAACAGACCTGAGAATCTCATGTAAATAAACACTACTGCTAAAATAATTTCTTAGTTTAGGCTTCAGATCTCACCCTGGCCATTTTTTCACTGAGCAGTTATATCCCTGATCCAAAAGAAAGACTGAGCTAATTACATTCACAGGTGAAACAAAATCAGGAGGTGTTGCAAATCCCAAGGAGAAGAGAGAAGTAATGTAGATTGCATTTAATTCCGTGTAGCTTCTTGTACTTGCCCCATGACTGTCAAAGCTGAGAAAGAAATAGAGTTTGAAAATAAAACAAAATTAGATTCAGCCTGGGAAAATGCACACAGGGGAAAACTCATCTGAAACTGAATTTTTTTTTGAAGAAAGGGAAATACTTGAAGAGCTGACTGGTGAGAGATGGATGGTGCGAATGAATAAATGAGTTACGAGTCTGCAATGCAATGTGCTGAAGGGAAAAGCCAATGTGATTACAAGTTCCTTCCACCTAAGGTTATGCAATCACACAGGAAAGATTAAAAGATCTAATTTGGTCAAAATCAGACTGTTGATTTTGATGGGGTTCATTTTGACCCACATCTGTGCCCCAGCGTAGAGAGTTTGGTGAAACTATGGGGAAAGCAGCATCCACCAAGCATGACTAATTTTCCTGATCCTCTACACCACATAACTCAAAGCTTCAGGTGGTCACAGTCAGAAACACATGTTCCTTGTACCTTGCAAAGGACACAGTGGGGAAGCACTGAAGGTGGACTGCAGACAGCTGGTGATAGGGTTTTCCCAGGGATCCTGGTGTGGCACTGCAAGACAGAATATGAACATGGACCAGGCTCCCAGATCCAGAAGGAGAGGTAAATTTGAATTGCATAAGAGGTGCAGGTTGACTACCCATAGCTAGCATATCTCTAACCAAAAATTAAACAGTAAAAAGAGAGGGAGAGCTGGATCCATAAGATGTGCGACTTTAAGGAAATGATGGGTAGGTGAGCAAAGGATTTGAAGGACAATTCACAAAAAAATTAAAAATGTCTTAGTAATGAACTCTAATAATCCCAAGGCAAACAATAGAAACAGTTCATATACATAAAACTCCAGGTCAAAGTACTAATGAACAGAAAATAAAGGACAATCCTGCAATGGCTGCAGAGAGACGACAAGACAAGCTGATACAATCTCTAACTCACATTATTCTGTATCAAAACATCACTGAGCACTCAGGAACAGGAGTGAGGCCAAATTTAGCCCTGGTGAAAGAAGATTAATCTGTTTAAAAGACAGGAGATGGTAGATTATGGTGATATGCACTAAGCTCCTGACAAACATTATCACCCAGTAATTCCTGAACCATACGCATGCATTTTAGCTGCTTTTGGGTATTGACAGAGAAATTCAGAATGCAAGATGCCACTCAGTAGGTGGAAAATGTGTTATATCTCTTGATAAGCTAATTCAGCAGTTAATTATCCTTATTCTTTAAAACATGCACTTGGCTTTCAGTTTGATTTTTTTTCTCCTGTCTTCTAACGATTGGGCTTCGTTATGCCTTTGCTAAAGAGCCTTCAAACACTTTCCTCCCTGCATAGGCAATGCAGCCTGCAAACTAATCTCCATGAAGTCAAATTAAGGCATTCAATCCCCAAGAGAGACGTGATTTAAAACTCATCCCTCCTGTTGTTTTCTCCTATTGGCTAATTTAAGTAGCTCTCTTCTCAGCACGCTGGCTCTAGTGAATTCTGTTCCTTAACACCCAACCCTCCGAAGTGTCGTTAAATCAGGAATGAAGGGTTTTAAAGCCAGGCACTGCAATGCTCAGTGTTTGCAGTGGAAACGCTTCCATGGATCTGTGCCTTGGGCTTCGCAACTTTAAACAGAGGAAACCCTAGCTACACATATCTATCCTGCTATATGGATCTTGACCCCTCCACACCATTTCAGGAGTGTTGTATTTCCTCCACTACTCCTTTCCTCTATATGTGAGACCTTGCTCTATGGAACATCCCATTGCAGTTTATACAGTGGGTATTTAATACCTATTAACAGCTGTTCTAATAGATTACTAGATTGTGACCCATGGACAGGAGCTAATGAATTGTGAAGAGAAGAAGGTGAAATAAATTCTGACATGTAATGAATGGATGCAGTGACATCAAGTTGATAGAAAATCGGTTTTAAATCAGTGATAGGTTGGGCTTTTACATATTTTGTGGATCCCAGAAAAAAAAATGAGGTTTTGGGAAAGACCATGATGTGTAGAAAATTACCAAAAATTGACAGACCTGCCATGTATCTACCAGGTAGGGCAAGAGTGTGTCATTAATTGAAGTAATAACCTATTCAACTGGAAATACCTTAAGGGAATTATTTGACTGAAGCTAGTTCTTTCATGGCTCTGCAGTTGGATGCTAGAAAACCTCAGCAGTAAAAATAAAGAATCGGGAATTCATGGCAGGATATATGGGATATACAAAGTCAAGTGCTTCACAGGCAGACCAGCTGGTCTCTAACCCAAGCTTCATATTAGAGACAGAAAGGAGAAGTGCGGGATTTTATAGATGAAGTTTTGATTAACTGTGGGACTAACTCAGCTCAAAAGAAGCTAGTCTGGATGAAGAGGCACCACAGTCGGGAGACTTAGCCAACTGGTCAGATTGATAGACAGCTCCAGGGAGTGATTCAGGCCAGCTAAGGTCTGATTCACTCTCCAGAAGTGCCAAGCTTTTGATTTAGGTCTTAGGTAAGACTGACGCACTCCCTGAAGGTGCCTTTCTCCAAAAGCAGTAGAGAGCCACATCACAGAAAGGCCTAAAAGACAACCCTAAGAACTGAGTCTGGCCCCAACTGATTTTCACTGCAACCTGTCAGAAACAGCTGAGCCTAAAGACAAGTTATGTCATGATGGGAATCTCGGAAAGGGTGTGTGCAAGTTCTGAGTGAGAGGATGTGGTGTTCCCTGTGACACAAAGACATGATAAGGGAAGCTCTAGAGAAGTTATACCCCAACAGAGGGAAGCACATTATGCCAGTTTTCAGGTACCTAAACCCAACCAGCCTGATGAGATTCCCTCTAGGACCATGACTCCAACTAGGAATGCAGGATGCCAAAATTGTCACATACATTTGGCAATTTTACAGCTATTACTAAGAATGTGTATTTCAGTTGACACTGAGGAACCAACCTAGAATACATAATAACTTGCTAAGTCCAAAACCAATAACAGGTATTTATTCTTTATCTAAGGAAGAGCTATTTGGTTGCTTTTAACTATTTAGGAGATCAGCATTTTTGCCTTTACATATCTTTCTGTCTTGATGCTATGTTTTTGGAAAGCTATCAGGTTAAACATAACACTGCAGAATGCAGGAAGTGAATCTTTCTACTTGGTATTGCCCTTACTATAGTGATGATTAGTTATTTCTTAATGCTGTTGTAAAACTTATGAGATGTCACAAGGTTCTTGGATGGACAACACAATGACCTTGTAAAAATTATTGTTTTGATGATGTATAAACTATACTGATGACAATCAAGTCCGGTGGTTAAATACTGCCTTTTACCTGCTCGATGAAGAGAAGTACTACACAAAAAATATTTCCTAATTATTTCTGCAGATAAAACTCATTATGACTTTCTCAATTCTTAATCAATACTTCAGAGGGCCTCTGTTTTACAGAACAGCTCATCAATATTTTATTTATTTTAATAATTTATCCTTTATTACAGAACCAGATGGAGCCTGCAGCACACTTGTCCTCAAGAAACCAGAACGAGGAGGAGAAGGTGCCCAGAATCTACATCACCTGGGACTGAAGACTTGCATTTTCCTTTCTCCTGCCCATATGTCTGCTAAGTCTTGGGTTCAGTCACAGGGCAGTCACACTGTAACCTCACAATGGCAGGCTTGTGGAGGGGAGATTGTTCTGCTCCCCTTAATACTGATTCTTGACTGTGGGAGATGCCATCTGTGCCTGTTGAATGGCTTACAACTCTCAGGAGATCTTAATGTAATTTGCCAGATTTCCCTGGGTGCCCTCTGGACTTGGGGAAAGGAATAAAATATTGTGATGTAAAGGTCCATCACATTCTTTACTCTGGAGCTGGGAAGCAGGGTGACAGTCATCTCAGCTGGAGGGTCTTATGTGCATGATTACATAAAATTGCCCCTTGCCTTCCTTCTGCATGTATTTGTAAACCTGTATGATCCCAATAAAGAAAAGGGATTTTTCAGGATCAACATCAGTCACTTTTGTTCACGTTTTTTGTACCATTCTGGGAAAATTTGAGATCACTTGAATTTATGGTTATTACTAGAAATCCAGCTAGCTGGTGGGAGACCCACAGAAGCTCATTCTTCGACTCTGTGTCTGGCTAAGAAATGTGCCCTTTTCCTCTGAAAGCAATGTTTGCTTTGACAGTCTACTCTCACTTGCTTTTCAGACCACCAGGTGATGTAGGACATGCTGGGCAGCCTGTGGCATTACTTCAACCACTTCGGTTCTTCCATGCATGGACATATTTAAGGCCAGCACTTAAAGGTCCTGTTTTATAGTTGTTAGCTTCCTTTTCACCTCCAGTTGCAGTTTAAGACTTTGTTTACAAAAACTTTTACATCTTGGTTTTGGCTACTTGAAGGACCATCTTTCATCCTGTCAGGCACCATGGTAGATGATGTTAGCTGATGTTGCCAGAGAAAAACACCAGATTATACAGCTCTTTACCCAAGTTTGCCTTGACAGAGCATGCATTGGCCTTCAATATGAATGACAAAGCCTGTCTCACTCCTTACCACCCTGGAAGACCCAGCTGGTGGGAGAGCATTTCTTGACATATATTTGTCATTGATGAAAAGTAAATTTCTGTGTAAAGGGAACAGAAATAAATACTGCTGATCATTGATACAATAACCCAGGACAATATGATGTCCGTAATGAGTACTAATTTCAGTCTTACTGACACCTGGTTTTCCTTTAGTTTAAGAGTAAGCCAAAGAAAAGGTATCCAGAACCCTTGATCTAGACACGCATGCAGACAGGGAGTTAGGCAGGAGAAAAGCTAGAGGTGTAAGGAAGTAAAGGAGAGCAGAAGATCAAAGAGACATAAGAGTGACAAGAGGCAATGAAGGAGACTTTCCATGTTATTAAAAAAAAAAAAAAAAAAAGAAAGAAAACAACTGAGGGCTGAAGAGGAGGAATCAAAGATAATAAAGCGGCAAAAGAGAGCTGGAAATAGAAAGTGCAGAAGAAAACAAAGAAATAGCCCAACAAGACAGGTTGGTAGAGGTAAGACATTGAGAGAAATATATTCAAATGTTTTTGTATCACAGGGAAATCAGTTTAAATACAAAAACAGTAGAGTATGGAAGAAGTACTACAGTGTATAATGGAAACAGACATAAAGAAGGAAAAGAAAGGGGAAGGAAAACAAAAACCTAAAGCAACTGAGGCAGAATAATCACATCACTTTTGATTGTTTTGCAATGCACAACAACTAATGTCAATTCCTTGTAAAACAGACAAATAGGCAGACACAATGGTAAGATTTGACCAATGATTTTCTTCCCTCCCAGGCTCAGATTCATCCTGGTATTCATGCTGGTAGTTAGATGCCTGACTGTGCTCCCTAAAGCCTGGAATGTTATATCCTTAAAGTCACTCTGTAATCAATGGCTAGTGAGACACTACCTCCAGGAGGGAATTCAGACTATCCATCTCTCACTTTTGACTGGAGGGAGCCCAGGGTGTTGAGAAGCCAGGTCTCAGACATGTGCCTACCTCTCAAGCAATCTTCCTTCCTACCAGACAAGCCTTAACCTCTGTGTCCCTCAGATTATTTGTGTGTAGAGCCTTAGTCTGCACAGTCCATTTCTCATCCGCAGAGTGAAGGTTGCTGTAGAGTCCTTTGGCAGGGCACAGTGGAGCTGCTCATGCTGCTACTGCCTCTGCTGAACCTTTTTTTGTGGAGAAAAATAACATTTCAGGAGGTGAATCTCAGTCACAGCCTGTGGTGGTGCAACCTCCTTTGCCCTTTGGGATGCACTATGACCTCAGAAAGGCTCCTTAGGCTTCAGCTTTGACCAACAGCACCCGAGCTGAGCTCCTCTTGATCTTAACAGAAACACTGTCTGCTCCCAGGAACTTACGCTAATCTAATGAGCTCCTAATCTTTGTTTTTGAGAAATAGCCTTGGAAACTTATTTTTCTTGTCTGAGTAACAATCCAAGTGGAACAACATTTTTGTTATTGAACTTTCAAAGAAAGTTGCTGACCCAAATTTTGACCAGGATGGAAAATTACTATGACTAAAGAGCAAACTCACTTGCAAACTTATAAACAGAGATCCTAAGTGAGACTCTTTGAGCTCTCCTGGACCACAGTGAGCTGTGACCAGCAACCTCCATCTTAGTGATATGCTTCTCAGAGCTTGAGAACTCTCAAATTTGTTATACTTGGAGGACCATTGCCAAACACTGATGACAGAGCCTGGGCTGATACCCCAACTTCTCAAGGCACAACCCTTTGCCTGTTGAGATGTTGAGAAGATGCAAAGGCATCCAATGTGAGTACTTCACTGAATTTTAGGGGAATTTTTCACAGGCATATACCTTGTACATACTCCTTTAGGTCTGTGTGTGTGTGAGTGTGAATATGCTATAACAAATGTACTATGAATGTTGCTCTCTTGGGTTGTTAAGTATGTTAGATTTGCAAGTTACGCCTATAAGTGAGTTGCTGTTGTGCTTGTAATAAATTCTATGTAAATTCTCTTTTGTTAAATTGTTTAAATTAAGGTATTGATTAAGTGTTGTTAAGTTTAAGTGTTGTTAAAACCTTTTGGCCTAAACAGTTGGTCAAGTCTGGGGCTAAGTTTGGCAAGGGAGTCCACTCTGAACCTTGTGACTCAATGGGACATTCTTTCTTATTCCTTTTTATCATTACCCTTTCCTATTCTTACCTTTTTTCCATCCCCAACCTTCATTTAGAACATTTTTTGTTGATTTTAGTTCTAGATTGATTGATTTTAAATTTTGGTCTGATTTTTCTCTTTGTGCTTTAACCATCTAGTAAGTAGTAGAATGAGCCTGGCCAATAAAGTTTGTCATGCTTTAAGTTTCATATTAAACATGCTTTTGCTGATACCTTTGCTGGTGATTCTGTGAGCGACCTAAAACACTGATTCACTAAACAACCTAAAGAGACTCTCCAGTTAGACCAACTCAAGGCTTCTCTAGAGCCAGAGAAAGGCACATACACCCAACTCTGCTGTGGCAGGAGGGTTGTAATTTGGACTAGGAGAAAGCAAATCAGCCCCCTGTGCTTTCTGAACTTGGTCACAATTTAAGCACTTCCCAGCTGTGAAAAAATGTAGCTGCCACAAATCCAGCAAAGTTTGGTGCTGCACATATTACCCATTTCCCCTTCAACAGTTCCATCCCTTTCAACAAAATGCTTCATCAGAGTTCCTGAGTTTAGCAGAGCAGCAGAGTTATTCTTTCACTTGTCCTTTTGCTATCCACTGGCCAAGCCTCATAGCGTTTTAAGTCACAACACATGAGCCCAGTCAGATACTGACATGGTGTGACAAGCTTTGCTACTGTGGCGTCTCCTTTGTTGAAAACACTGTCGATTAGGTTTTCTTCTAAAACACAGGATGATTTCCAACTTTACACCCACAGAATGATTCATTTGACTTCTGAATCATCCAAAAGCTTATGAAGATACCCTTCCAGCATCCCCTCAAAGGGAGGAGGGTGAAAAGGGGGTGAACATAGTTATTCCTTTTGGTTCCAGAAGTTAAGGACAAACTTAAGCTTGATAAAGGCTCTCTTTGTGCTTAGTGGAGGGTTTATTAAGATGGAGCAATTGAAGTCAATGTTCAGTTTAGTCTCAATAATGCAGATGTCGTCTAGTTCCCTGGAAACCTGCCATACTAAAGGCAGATGATAACAGTGGTTTTCACAGCACCAAGGGTAAATGTATGCAAATCCCTATGCCGTTTAGATTAGTCCAGTGTTGAGTGGAAGCAAAATGGGTTCTTCTGGATCTAATTCTTACAGAAACAAAGAAAAGATCCATTCGGAAAAATGCATAGTTTTTCTAATAAAAAAAGGACCTGGTGAAAAAGTGATGATGCACAGATAACCACCTATTTCCTCATTGGTTTACCCACTACACATAGAAAGGATTCGTTTACCTTAGAGAAGAAGAGTATGGAAAATATTCCTAGCCATGGAAAAGTTTGTAAAACAGACCTACCTATAGAATATCTGTTGTTTACAATATGCCTGGTTAAGAACAATACACAGACAGAAAGGAATTCCCCGCCCCAAAGAACCTACAGTCTAATATTGGTACTTTCATGGCTAAATATTTTTGAAAAAATCTCTATGGTAACAGAATTTCACAGCTTTAAAGAACACAGTGAAAGTGTAGTGACTAAATCTATTTATAGAGATGTGTAGGAAACACAGTTAAGGAGAGAGACAGTATATTAATGGGAATGGCTTGGCTATTGAATTTCTGGAATTCAGCACCAAAGTGAAAAAGCCTCAAGGGAGAAAAGGATCAGTAATTCAATAAGGACTGTAGAGTTCAGAGGGGCATGCAAATAGTACCTTTTACTCAAAGACAGATTTCATCTGTACTAAGACTCATCCATCTGAGACATTTCCACTCCAAAATTTCCTTCCCTAACCTTTCAGTTCAAAGAGCTTCTAGGCAGTATCAGTCAAGTGTGGTGAATTGGTTGACCTTGGGCAATGTGCTGTTCACAAGTAGTTCAAATAGGTCTTTGGCAGGGCTGTATGACATGACTTACAGGGAGAGTCAGAAGGGAGAACTGTTGACTCTCTGGCTTGTGGATTTTCTGAAAGGAGCATAGAGAAGTAAAACCAGAATCACTGGTCTACCTGGGATCCAGCTCACCATCCACAAAGAAATGGAGAGACATCCTGTGAACCATGCACCTCTGAGATGCTTTTGATGTACCTTTCACTCCCCTCAGCCCTCTGTGAGATGTAATATGTGTCAGGACTTAACAAAATTCTGCTATGCAGCTTGCAAGATCAATGAAGTTGACCCATCTCTTGTGGTCTGCTTCACAGAGCAGCCTCAGACACTACCCCCTCCTGTTCCCCTGGACATAATGCTCTTTTAGTTGACAAAAGAAATTAAAATTAAGAGTCTTTAAAGAGAAGGGTGAGCTGCACACAAGCAGACACCACTTCAGAACAAAAAAAAAAAAAAAAAAGCGGGAAGGAGAGGGGAACTGAAAGGTTAAGATATAAACAGGATTCTGAGAGTCAAAGAGAAAGAAATGGGTATCTATGTGGTGGAAATGGAAGATGTTGCTATTGCCTAGAGCTCTTCCGGAGCCCTTCTTGGGATCCGACTGTCTGGGCTCAGGGTCAATTTTGCTAAAGTCCCTCTCTGGCCTTAACGTTATGGAAGGACTGTTTGACAAGCCTTTGTGGGGGCCTTCCATGACCCGTCATCATGTTCTTTGTGGCCAGAAACTTACTTACATAGTTCAAAAAGATAATTTATCCCTTTTCCAGTACAATGAGATAAAGAGTTGGTTTAATGATGCAATAACATCTTTCAGTCTGGTAAAAAATGGCCTTAAAGTACTAGGTATGTACAGAGAAGGGTAAACTTGTAATTGAAAAGTTTGGATGGAAAGTGCTATTTTCACTGCAGTCAGAATGTTTGCCTAAAGAATCACTGCTAATCAAATTCTCTTAACAAGAAATACAAGTAAACAAGCTAATCTTTTTCATATAAATTACCTTTTCCAGAAAAAAAAAATGTGGTCCTTCTTTTGTGAAAAAGTTCCATTTTAGGTTGCTTTTAATGCGTTGTTTCCAACTGATAAACTCCACTCTAAAGCAGAAATTCTTATTAGTCCCCAGGCAGATGATGGTTTAGTTTAAGGCAGTGACTGTTATCCTGTTTCTGTTATTTCAGTCCTTAAGGTTACCCACTTCTCCCTGTAGCATTGCTTCCTTCTCCTGTATATTGACAATATATCCCAACTTAGTATCATTGAGAAATTTCTCCTTTGAAGTAGAAATTCATCACTTGGGAACAATGGAGAATAACAAAAACCTATGTGACAAATCAGTAACAAGGTAACCATGGCTAAGAAATGTGATCCTGCCATACAGCAGTTGCAGGAGAGGTTTCCAGTGAGGAGATATAAATACTTCTGCCATTGTATGCAAAGGTGGTGAGATTCCATTTATCACCTTCACTGTTTTGCAGTGAGCTGCTGAAAGAACTTAAGAGGGAGCAGAAGAGCCCCACCATTAAAACAATATAGTACTGAGTTTTCATTACAAAAAACACCAGGACTGTAGGAAAGAGGGCCAGAAAACACAAAAGTAGCAGATATAGAGGAGAAGAGAGAAAGAAAAAATGTTTTTGAAACCAATGGAAAAAATGTATATAGGTAGGAAATAGACACTGTCTAAGAAAAATCAGTGAAAAGGGACAGATAAATAGAAAGAAAACAGTGAGACCTATAATAGTTTAAGATTGCATCTGTTCTAACGTTTTACCAAAAGAAAGAGGTATTTGAGAGTATCAGGGAAGAGGCAAAATGCTGCCTTAGGAGTAAAAGACTTGGGGTGAGCTGGGCTTGTCAGGGAAGCTGCTATTTTCCCCTAAGGTAAGAAGTTTATAAGGAGAAAATGCCCTGTTATATTGGGAGTAGGGCAGTGATATTTTTCACTTGTACCTTCTTTTGTTTTTCCCTGTTGATTCAGTTGCAATTCAGAGTCTCACCAAATAACTTGAGAAAATAAACGCAGAAGTAGAAAGTTGAAACACAGCATGTCTTGGCATTTTGTGAAACCAAACCTTTGGTCCTTTTTATTCAAAAATACTCGTTTGGAAAGCTTCTTACTTTTTTTTTCATGAAGAGAGGCAGGTTTAGCTCCATATGCAACATTCTGCTTGATCTGAGATAAAACTTCCATTATTAAAAAAAATATAAGTGTTTGCAGGTGGTTTTGGCACCAGTGGTGAGCCCATAATCTCGTGCTCACGCCATCGCAGACCCACATGCTGTGTGGATAGCAACATGGCACGGAGAGCTTGCAGGGCTGCATGTCTTCTCAGAAGTGAGAGCACATTTAGTGAAGAGGTAGAGCAGCAGCAGGCAAGCCATCTCCTCGGTGCCAAGAATATGGTCCCTCTACATGAAAACACAGGACAGAATTGTTAATAAGCCACCCTCACCCTCTAGTCCTGGTTTCCTTATTTATAACCTCTTTCCATCTCCGTACTGTCTCAAGAGACCTGGATACTTGTCTTTCAAGATGTTTTCTTCATGCCATCCAATTTGACAGTGTAACTTTCTATACTTCCCTTACAAATATCCCTCTTCTTAGCCTGAAAAACTGTAGATAAGTGAAGTGAAAAACAAGGAAATATTCTGGGTGAAATGGTCAGAGGGGGTGAGAGGCTTCAAACCTTTTTCAGTGTTCCTCAGGTTGAGGAACTGCTGGCGAAGGAAGGGATTGTGTTTTTTTTCTCCCTGGTGCTTTCCTTTCCCTTGTGGTGGCAGATGCTCAGCCTAGTGGGCAGGTAAATTACAAAGCTGTCAGGACACATTTAGACAGGTTAAACAGGCTCTGAAATCCGAAGTGGCTACAAATGCAGATGACAGGTGTATCTAGGCATAAAAATTTTCTCCCAAGTCCCTGCATTCTAAACTATCATACGGCATTCAAAGGGCCACTGTGTCTCCCACTGAGCATGCTGAGCACATTTTCCTTCCTGGGAAGGAGACAGGTTCAGGTATCTTGCTCTCCCACCCCAGCAGTCCAGCTGTCAGGATGAGACTACATCCCATCTTCACCCTGTCCCTCCTGGTATTGCCTTCACCCCAGGCACTGAATTCTAAAGAGAGGAGACGAAATTGCATTTTATTTTCAGCCCATGGGTGATGTGAACTGTGCCAAAACTAGACTGTTCCTGCAAAGGGACTGCCTGGGGCAGAAGAGAATGAGATGAGACAGAAAGCCATGCAGAAAGATGCGTGGTTTCTCTGGCTGAAAGGAGTTAGGAACAGTGGCTTACTGACACTAGATTAGGTTCCTTCTTCTTACAACACAAACCCTTAGACTTTCCTTTGTGGCAACAGAAATTACCAGATCAGATTTGCAGATCTCTGGACCTGCTCAAACAGAGACCACACACAATAGCCTTTGTTTTCTGTGGCAGGAAACCACTCTGTACCTTGACTCTGCACACATCACACGTGAACAAAGATGTTTTTCTGAACTTTTCCCACCCTCAGCCTCTTCTGCAGACTTTCCTGAGGGTCAGGTATAGTCCAGTCCTGACAAAAAAGGAAGACATCTGTTCTCTCCTGATCCCACTCCTGCCAAGTGAGACAGTCTAATTTTTTTAGGGCAGGAGAAGGAAGACAGTCTGAGGACACTTGAGAGGTTCACAGTTCTTTTCAGTACTGTGGTGCAGGTTTTGCTAGGAAGGCAGAGTTTCCGGTAGATTTGTGAACACACTACAAAATGGGAGACAAAATGACAAATGCACAAGAACAGCATGTGAGAGAGGAAACCACATGGAAGTTAACAGCCATGTGTGGAGCATGAGTGAATATAGAACAGAGAAATCCAACAGCTCTGTAGGAAAGGAGGTGGGAGTTACAGCAGATCACGAACTGAACATGAATCTACAGTGTCCTGCTGTGGTGCAGAAAGCAAATATCCTGCTGAGCTGTATAAACAAAAGAATAGTTTGCCAAGTCCATGAAATAATCCTTCCACTTTGCTCAGAGGTGTCTGCGAGCCAACCTCAAGAGCCGCAGTTATGTTTGCCACCTCAGGTGACAAATTCCAACAGTTCTTTTAGAAAATCTCCAGGACCATAGACTTTGTTTAGATTTGATAACTTTCACTGAATGGTGGCTTAGAAGCAGTAATTATGTTCCTAACGCAAACAGCCTCCCCAATGACAATAAATACATTTTTGCATTATAACACTTTACATAAGCATTATGTGTTTATTAGCCAAAATAAGTGTTTAATACAAGGCATCTAACAAATTATGTTCCCTGTTCAAAAGTATCATAATCACATAACATATTATTTTCACTTGGTTAAAGCATATACATGCTTTAAAAACTTAGAATCTGTATTTCAAGCTATAAATTAGTTCTCCTCTTCCTACTCCATGACTTTCCTGAAATGATGATGAATAGTTTTCTCTTCTTCATTAGTTATTTGACTAGAACAGGTTTAAATCTAACACATCTCTTATACATTGCATTAAAGTGTACTTCCCTAGTTACCATACAGCTGAACTAAATCACATTTCCTAAGTCCCAGAATTACTGAGGTTGTTGGTGACCAAGTCATCCAGACTACATTAATATCAGCTGTTCACCCCTAACTTGACACACTGAGCATGAGTTCCTAGTGCAGAGTTCCTCACCAAAATGCTCCCTGAAGGTTTGCACACAGCTCATACTACATTTGTCTTGTATGGCGAGAGCTGATTTGAGTCACTTCCATTCCTTTTGACACAAGAAGTCTGGTAATGATACTCATGGAACCTGACACTTTGTTTTTAAAGTCATCAAGGTTCCCTGCTGCTTGTGAAGAAACTGCTGGGCACAAGCTCCCACGCTTCTGAAGTTTCAGCAAAGAACATTAAATCCACTGTTTGTCTTTGTTCCCTTTACATAAATATTAGTTCTCACAGGTTTACCCTACTTGCAAGTGTACCAAAAGTGTTGCTGCCAGGCTGGGCATGCAGACCAGCCAGTGGCCTATATCTATGAGCCTGAAGGATCAATGCTGCTTTACTTCTGCCATTGAGTCTCACTCCAGCCTGAATTTCAGTTTTCTACTGTACTTTTTGAGGGACATTGTTGTTAACCTAAGTCAGTGCAGAGGGTATCTATCTTCCACACCCATTATAACTGATTTGTATCCATCATCTGAGACATAGGTGAGGAGAAAAGTTAATTTTTTTGAAGGATATATTGAAACAATTTGATTTACGTATTGCAAAGAAGAGACAAATTATTAAACACGTATCTGTTTCCAGAAATATATTTAAAATTGCTGCAAAGAAAAGAATCAAATTTTTGCCATGTCCATGGTGGATAAGGTGAAAAATAATGGTAAAAAAACTGAAAGCAAGAGAGCATCAGATTAAGCATTAGAGAAATTTCTAGCAGTAAGGACAGCAAAGCATTGCAAGTTCTTCACTGCAAGTTTTCATGGAATTACTGTGTTCTCTAAGAGATTTGGAGAGAACTCTCCTGTTACTTTACTGAGGGCTAAGAAAATTTACGGTCTTCATTAAGAATAGACTGAAGTTGGAAGGCATGGTTACATCTGATTTGGAAGTCCCTCTTCTTTGTGAAAGCTGAGATTCTCACTGATATATTTTATTTGAAAAGTCATGTCCTAACCCATATCAGACAACTGTGAGTCCCTCAGAGTTCTCTGTGCCTTTTAAAATTTCTTCCTTGGACAGCAGGTTCCGAGGTCCTTAGCAGAACTGAAGTGCTTAACCTACTTCTGTAGCAATGAATGCGGCCTTTGGGCTCTCAGTTTCATTCAATGTCAAGAGACATTCACCTTTCGGTGTTCAGATTTGTAAAGGCATTTAGGTTTTCCAACACTGTTGTACCCAGTCCAAATGACCAAGGCATTAAAACTTAATTATAAAACTAGTTTAGACCTAAAGTCTTAAAACTAAAGGACTTTGAAAGGCCACAAAACCTTTTTAGACCCAGATCCTCCAAGATGCGAGATATTTAATCTCCAACGTTTTCACTGGAATGAGATGCTAAATGCTGACAATATTCTGTACCTAGGTGTCTTTCAAAATAAGGCTGTTTTCTAAATCACCTACATGCTTTCAAGAAATTATCCATTGGCCTTTATTTCAATGCCTTCAAAAAAAATCCCTGAACTGCTTTATCAGTCAGTTCTGTTAAAAATCCTTGAGCTTGCTATAGCTTCTGTAGTAACTCGGAACACAACACAAGACATTTAGTGCTAGCTAGAGGGTATTTTTTTCTTAAGCTTTGTTTGTTCTGCAGGTTTTATGGAATTTATCAGAATTTATGTTTTTCTATGTGTAAATAAACACCCTGCTGCTATGGCAGAAGATGGCCTATAAATCAGGGGAATAAATAAACAGATTGGGCCTGATTCACCAGAATGAAGGCAGAATACGAAGCTCCTGAGTGTTTCCTCTTGTTTTAGCATATCTTTTGGGAGCACCACTTGAAACAAATTACTCTGCCCTTCACAGTGTGTATAAAGGGTTATAGTTGGTTTTTGTTTCCTTTTTTTTTTGGTTATAGTTGGTTTTTGTTTGCCTTTCTTTTTTTTTTTTTTTTTTGGGAGGGGGCAGTCTTCTGGTCTTCTCATAGCTTTGGAACATCCTATTTGGATCAGTTTGAAGCACTAACATTTAGAGTGGCTTTTAAGCATCAGCAAGGACATGCCATTGTCAGCTGTTTCTCCAGCTTAAGGAGTATCCATTGCCAGGAGCACGGGTGCAGGAGCAGAAGAGCAAAGGATCTCATAAGTCTGCTGGTGTAGAGCAATGGCCTGCACAGCATGTCCAGTGCTATCTCTGTGCATGATGATATAAATGACCATTGTGTCAATTTCAAAAAGATCAGGATTAATTTTACCCATTGTATAATTATTTTGCTGTTCATTCCCCATATTCTGTTGAATTGAGGCTTGCTGCTATTTCCCAGCAGCTATTTGTTCCAATCTCTTCCATTGAACCTTAGCATACTTTCCAAATCTGCAAAAGTATCAGTGGATTGCACTAAAGCAGCTGTGAAGTAAAAAACTCCTGTACTGTTTTTTTCCTTTGGTTGTGGGCTATTTGTTTTAGGGGGTTGTTTATTTTTTTTCATTGCTTGAGTTTTGTTGGGGTTTTTTGTTTTGTTTTGTTAGGGGGTTTTTTGTTGGGGTTTTTTTGGGGTTTTTGTTTGCTTTTTTTTTTTTAACAAAACTGACTATTAACTCTTGTGGAGGGCAGATCTCATAACCTGAGTGTGGGAAGTGATTTACAGTTTTCATCTACTCATTACTGTGAAATGCTGACCTGCAAATTTTGCAGGCGTTCCCACAACCTCTGAAGTACTACTCCAGCAGGATATAAATACAGCCATTCTCTCTGCTGTCTGAGGTATTGGACTGGCTTCTCATCTTATCAGCAAGGAAAGCAGTGTACATGTTGTGGCACTGGGAGCCCAGAGATCTCATATCTTCAAAATTATACTCACTTGCATGAAAATCACCTAGAGCAGGACTAAAGTTTAAGGCCTGCTTTCTTGTTACACTTCATCTGTATAATCCAAGGGTTTAACTGGGATTTTGCTGAGCCTGTGCTGACTCTCTGGGATAGAGAAACTTTCAGCTATTGCTGCTAGTAGTGATTTTGTCCTCTTGATACTGAGATTTATGTTATCCATACTAGTTCAGATAATGTTTCAGATTCATAATGTGCTGATGTTGCATCCTTATGGTGACACTTGAAATAATTACAACACGCCTGAGCTAATCTGAGGAACATTTCCTTCAGCAGTAGCATAGTTAAATTGAAAAGGGTGGCACAGTAACTGTCTCTGTTATTTCAGTGACACTTTTTTTTCTGCCTATGTTACCATTTCTGATAAACATCTTTGCACTTTTCCCTGCATGGCACCTTCACCTTTCAATAGTTTCTCATTAAAAACCACAGTTACCTTTCCATTATTTCCCTCCAAAATCACATCAAGGCCATCAGTGACACCTTCCAAAATCCTTGACTCTGGCACAGCAGCTGCTGCGTGTGCTCTGGCTGTTGTCACTGAACTCCTCATCGCTGTCTCACAACCCTGCATGCTCAGGGAAAGAACTGGGGCTTTCTTTTGTGTTTGTACAACACTTAGCACAGCAGGGTCCTGGTTCCTCCCACATTACAAAAACACAATAATGACATTGAAAAGAAGGAAAATGTACAGCAGAAATAGCTGCATTGCCAATCGATACAAGTCAGAAGGGTGGTATTAAATTTAACCTCCTACAACATTCCAGAGTTAATTTGGGGTCCATGGGATTTTTAAGAAGAAACACAGCCTACTTTTCTGAATAATTAGGCAAAAGGATTCTTGCTAAAATGTACTAAACATGCATGAAGAAAAAAAAATAAATTTAAAGATTAAAATTTCCACAAATTAAAAGCTTGGATAAGCATTTTGGAGGAAGCGAGAAAATGTCTGCTCCTGCCAAATGATTTTTATTTAAAGCCCCAAGGTAACTGTAAACATTTTCTTTGGGAGAATAGAATATAAATAGTGAATTTTGGCTCTGTGACCATCTTTATCAAAATTAATTCCGGGGGCTTTTTTGTGACAAGAGACAGCACACACACTTACATAGTTGAGCACAAGGAAATCTGAAAGAGCTGAGAAAGACTGGGACTGCCATCTCTGAGGGCACTTCAGGGATATACCTACCCTGCACTGGACACCAGGGCAGCCCTTTCACACATCTTTTGTGTCCTGGCAGGCTTTTCCTGCAGCAAAGAGGAGACGTTGGGTTTATCCTGAGTCCTGTTTTAGTTCACTCTCCCTTTTCCCAGTCCAGGTCTGGGAAAGAGAGCTTCACTCTGTGAAGTTCTTGAGAGTGAAGATCCATGAGCCAGTTTTTTGGGAACCACCCTAATTAAAACTGTAGTGAGAAGGTGCTCCTCCATCCTTGTGCACAGAACCTGCACAATCATCAGGCACCAGTGGGCATGAAGGAGATCTCAGGAGGATGCTGGTGAGACAAGAGAGTACTTGTCAATGATTCCTATGAGGCTGTTACTTATTGTTTCTATATATAGGATGTTTTCATGATTTTCAGGCTTATCCTGTGTTTTGTTTTTTCTCTTTCTCACCTGAGCTTTGTGCAAAAACTCACTGAAGCAGAAACTTAACCTCCATTGCTCCTGGCTTCCACAACAGAAAGTTATCCTTTCCTGGTGAATATTTAAATGTGTGTCCTTATTAAGGAAGCATGTCCAGAGAAGGCTATGATGGAATATAATTCCTGAGTATCCTATAGCCCAGGGATAAGGGCTGAGCTGAAAATCCTGATCTGAGGAAGGGACGGAGAAGATTCCTGAAATAATTTCCTTTAGAAATGCCCTCTTCTCTGAAGGACAGTGATGAATATCCCTCCATGAACCCTGTTAGATCTATCCCATTTTGTAAGAAATGGTGTTAATAGAGATGCAGAGAGCACATTCAGGTCCAGTGGAAGAAAGACATAGCCTTACAGCTGAAATGAGCTGAATTTCATATCTAGCTTGATAGCAGATCAAACCCATATCACCAAAGCTTGGAGTGACAGGCAGGATGAACAATGACCTTGGGTAGCACTCCTGATGAACCTTTGAGAGACATACATGCTGTCACAAAGAGGTAGTTACTCAGTTCCCTGTGTTTGAGGGCACAGAGCCCTGGCATCTGCCAGGTGAGGTTCTGAGATCTCTGTTGCAAGAAACAGAGTAAATAAGTATGATCTCAACTCTGTTTTCTGTGGCTGGACTTTTCTGACACCCAAGCTAATTTCCCTAGTAATGGTCACTGATACCTCTACCCGACATCACCAGCACAAGACACCTTCTCCATCAATGATACTTTCTGTATCAATGTGTTTGCAGAACTACACGCTATGCAAATAAAAAGTTCATCTTGATGGAAGTATCTCTATAACACCCTATCTGTTTTCTGTCCAAATTGTTGCCATCTCACATAGAGACACATCGGAACTGTGTTCACACCACCTCAAGCCCCTGCAACAGGATAGCCGGATGCGCCAAGTACCACTCCCAAACTACAGGGCCAACTACTCAGTTGTCCCCAGCTCTCTTCTACCACTTCCAAATCTGATACTGGCTTGGAAAATGCTTGTCCTGTCATCTGCTGACTGTGTATACACCTCCTATGAAAGACAAGAAGAGAAAAAGAAGGCTCTGAGCATGCAGGAAGAGAAGTTGTTTCACAAATGAAGCTTTCTCTACAGCAGAGACATCAGTAACAGCTTTCTCCTCTACATTTGGTAACAGCTAATAAGAGAGGATGGAAGAGCCAGCACAGCTGCCTTTGTATGGTTAAAAAACCAATCAACATCTGATGGGGGAATGGAAACTGGAAGCCAGGCTGTGGTTATCTAGTGATTGTAAAACCTTTGGCTTGCAGGAGAACTGTTGACCAGGGGCACAGTGAGAGCCATGAGTAGCACCACTCCAGCAGAGCAGCATCATTAAAAATGCAAGTTCTGAAACACAGCTACTGTGGCTGCAAGCACATATCCTGGGCTTTAAGAGACTCCACAGATTCAGAGGTTAGTTCACGGTAGGGTTTGATGGGTTGTCCACCAAACAATGTGGGGAAATTCCTTATAATACTTTGCCCTGAGGTCCCAGCTGTGAGGTGGATCACTATGGTAGGGTGGATGGAGGTGGGTGAGGCAAAGCCGTTGTTTTTGCCTGCAGAGCACTAAATTACTGCGGCAGCAGCATCTGACAGAAATTATAAAGATATGCTCTTCTGCTACAGCAAAGAGGGAGTGGATAATTGCACCATAGGGGAACCTCTGGGATACAGCCATTTATAGTTAATCAGAATTATTCATCTGTTTGGCAAACTTTTATTTCTTTTATGACAAGTGTAAAAATTGACTAAGTATGCAACCAGGAGATACAGTAAACATACTACCAGTCTGGGAGGCCTGCAGATGCAAGGTAAGGAGCAGGCAAAGGAATCATTTAGCAAGCTTCTTTTCAGGTGGAAATGCTGAGCGCAGGTAGTCTGCTGCTGCTCTTAATGTTGAAACTGGTCAATGCATTTCTCACTATATCCCTGAGATGGATTGTATTTTAATAGGCTTGGCTTCCATAGTGAGCAGCTTAATGCTCCACCTGACGGATGATGCTTTGCTGGAAGGCTGGCAGCTCCTGCCAGGGCAGCATCTTGCTGAGATAGAAGTGTGGTGTCAGCAGCAGGGAAGAGTCCAGCTCAAGGTGTCCATCTCTCTTGTACACATACACACACACACACACACACACACACAGAGCCTGTCTTCTGAAAGCATTAGCAGAAGCGAGGATGAAAGCAGTAAAGACCTACTTAGCAGGCACAGGTGGCTGTAACTTTAGCCCTTCCCAGCGTATTTGCTACAGTTGGAGTGTCAGCTTTAATGAGTACCACCGTGGAAACCAACCTCTGTCCACACATGCATTTTCAGGGGTGGCTGAAATCAAGACAAAGCTAAAAGCTGAAGGGGCCAAAACCAGAGTCTCCATCTGCCCAGCAGGACATCAGAGCTGATTCCCCATCTGGGTCCATTCTCACCTGCAGCACTTTCTCTAACCTGATGATGTAGTTCCCTCAGCAGTAATCTGCTGTATCACATCAGGAATAGTACTTTCTCATTACCATCCAAGAGGGTCTCATGGACCAAATGAAATAAGTCTCTGCTGAGAAAGAAGCATTGTTGGTCCAGCATGTGACATTCATGACCTGCAGTGTGAATCACAGGTGTCCTGCCTGCTGACTACACATACCATCCAGAACTAAGCTTCCTTGCTACAGAAGGAGGGAAATAGCATGGAAATAGCAAACAGAAATCCAAGAGGTGCCAGATTAACTACCTTTTGTATTCTTATGATAGACAGGTTTATGAAATGCTTCTACCCACCTAAGAAGGCCAAACCAAGGCTCTTACAATGAGTGTTACTATGGGGGGGTGGCGGGGGGAATAAACTAATCTTGCTCATATAATCAGAGACCTGCAGCCTGACTCTTTATTTATTTATTTGTTGTCCTCATTTCTTGAGGAAACAAGCCTTATGAAATTGTTCTTCTGCCTGCTGCTTTCCCACCTCCTAAAGTCATTGTCTAGTAACAACTAACCTTTAAGAAGGTTTCAGAAATTTGAAACACCTATGCCTTGTAAGAATTGGGTCTGAATAGAGGAAAAAGATCCAAATCAATGTCTCCATAGAAGAAAAGGTCTCAGAGTGAGCTTTACTGTTATCAAAACAGTTATCTGTTTTGCTCAGCCTGCCCATGCAGGTCTGCTGCAGAACAATCTTCCCTACTGAATCAGGGGCATGGGAGGATGATGCAAGTGCCATGATGCAGCCAATGCAGTGGGCAGGCTATGGAAACTCCTGTAAGCAATGACATCGTATAGGAATTTGTAAGACAGAGTTGGGGGGTTGTATAGGAGTACGGGTACTAAGGCAGGTGAAATAGGGGTTTACTAATCCTGCTACTATCAGAGCATGGTATTTGTGGTTCTATCAGCAGCACTAGCTACATCTCAGCCATAGGAGCACCGACTAAAAGACAGACCCTTGCCCAAAGAACTGTCCACTAAAAGCTTGCTGGCCATTTTTGTGGAATCATTTAAGCCTTCTTTCAATGCAGCATTTCAACTTATCATCCATCAAAATCATTTAAAGAAAACCATTGGCTTCAGCTGAGCTGTTTCCCAGAACAGGGACAAGGTTGTGTATCTTGTAGTATCAAAGACTTGCAGAGGGAAGTGAGGAGTGAGGTGGCATTGTCATAATTACCCCACACAGCCTAAGTGGCTATTGATCCTGTTTGTATGCCTTGAGTACAAAGCAAGGCTGTGTAGTTAAATAGTGTGTTGAAAGTTCCAGTCAAAATTTAGGAACATACAGGGCAATATTTCAGATAATGAGGCAGTCTTATCTATTTGTCAAAAGTAAAACCTGAAAATTTAAAGGACCCCATTCTATTTTGCCTGATAGAAAAAAGGGGTTAGAAGACATTTGACTGAGGTATTCATAATTATATGAGGAATAGTGAAAACTAATCAGTCTGTCCTTTTTACATTGTCACATAATGCAAGAACAAGGGGACTCTTAAAATGTAAATTAATAAGCAGTACATTTAGCATTCAAGTGTGTTTAGTGAATCATGTTACAATTATAGTATATATAAATAATCCACCAATTTCCATAAAACTATCTGATAAAATTCACCTATAACAATAGTTCATTTCCTAACTTACTTTTCATTATTCAAAATCCTTTAGAAGCCCAAGGGAAGCTGTTAGCTGGGCATTGTAAAAGACTGTATATTTAGAACAAATCTGAGGAGTGGACTGGTGCAGGATATACTCCTCTTTAGAAATTCACAGTTCTAGGAAGTTAAGGACACTAATGCAGAGGCTGGCTAAAAGGAAGAGGAAAAAAGAGCCCACACTGGATAATTTTATGACCATTAGTAACATTTGTATCTATACAAGCCAAGATAATTATAATGGTAATCATATCTCATGCTTCAGAGCCTAAAGTGACTGCCTACAGAGGCCAGGGAAGCCTTGGAGAGTTTCCATTGAAAGGAAGATTAGAAATGCTTAAGATTATTTAATTTGGACATAGCAGAAAGAAGATACTTATTTGGGTCTGGCTTTCACCCTTCGCCTCTGTGAATTACATATATAAGAATTATCATGAAAATCCACATTCACCACACAACCTTCACATATATCAACAAAGAAAACCAAACCAAAACAAGCAAAAGTTCCCCACACAAAAATCAAAATAACACCATCACAACACCAAACAAAAGTGGACAATTTACACAAAATCCACCCTTAACCCTTCACCACAATTACAACAAAAATTCCCTATGATCATTTCATTCTCCAATGTTGTTCAGTACTGGTTTTGCCCATTACTCCTCCCAGTCACTATCCTTATCTTAAAATCCTACTCATCTTGGGTTTTGGCACCAAAAGGCTGTAGTGGGTTGAACCTGGCTGGATGCCAGGTACCCACCAAAGCCACTTTCTCATTCCCCTCTGCAACTGGACAGAGGAGAGAAATTATAACAAAGGGTTCATGAGTTGAGATAAGGACCAGGAGAGATCACTTACTGATCACCACCACAGGCAAAACAGACACAGAGTGGGGATATTAATTAAATTTATTGCTAACAGAATCAGAACAGGAGGATGAAAAGTAAAATAAATCTTAAAAACACCTTCCCCCAACCCCTCCCTCCTTCCAGCTTCTACTGTCTCCCCTCAAGAGGCACAGGGACATGGGGAATGGGGCTTACAGTCAGTTCATCACAAGTTGTTTCTGCCTCTGCTCAGGGAGAGGAGTGCTTCCCCTATTCCCTGTGGGGTCCCTCCTATGGAAGACAGTCCTCTGCAAACTTTTCCAGCATGAGTCCATTCCATGGGAAACAGTTCTCAATGAACTGCTGCCATGTGAGTCACTTTTCCATGGAGTACAGTCCTTCAGGCACAGGCTGCTCCAGCGTGGGTCCCCCACAGGGCCACAATTCCTACCAGGAAAATCTGCTCCAGTGTGGGCTCCTCTCCCCATGGGTCAGCATGTCCCTGCCAGGACCTTACTCCAGCTCAGGCTTCCCACAGGGTCACAGCCTCCTTCAGGCATCTGCCTGTTCCGGCGGGGGCTCATCCACGGGCTGCAAGTGGACCCCTGCACCTCAATTGTCCTCCCTGGGCTGCTCCACCATGGTCTGCAACATGGGATGCAGGAGAATCTCTGCTCCAGTGCCTGGAGTACTTCCTTCCCTCCTTCTCCCTCCTTCCCACTGACCTTGGTGTCTGCATAATTATTCACGTGTTCGTGCTCTGCTCTGGCT
The DNA here is from genome assembly GCA_035222235.1 of Margarornis squamiger. Taxonomy (NCBI): domain Eukaryota; kingdom Metazoa; phylum Chordata; class Aves; order Passeriformes; family Furnariidae; genus Margarornis; species Margarornis squamiger. Next base: position 52,485,686 of record JAWWTY010000037.1, read on the forward strand.
GCAATTTTCATCTGCACAACAACATTTTTGCTTCTTAAGTTATCCCAGAGGTGTTACTATCATTCCTGATTGGCTCAGCCTTGGCCAGTGGTGGGTCCATCATGGAGCCAGCTGGCATTGGCTCTACCAGACAGGGGGGAATCTTCTGGCAGCTTCTCACAGAAGGCTTCTCTGTAGCCCCCTCGCTACCAGAACCTGACCACACAAACCCAATACTCTTCTCTTTCAAATGCTTTTCCTTTCTCCTTTCTGAATCAATTTCTTCCCTGTTGGCTTGACCTGTAACCTGGTATCCCCGCTGGCATCTGCACTTTTTCTTTCCCATTTATTATGTGCCTGGATCTTGTTGTTTTCCCCCAGACCTCTTACCCAGCATCTCAGCCCATTCATCTCTCGTGTTTATCATGCTCATTAGATAATGCCCCTCCAATGTGAATAAGCTATTCTTGCATCCACTGTCCTTGACTAGACTTCATTAGCAATCCCTGCTCTGACTTTGCTGCTCCCCAAGTGGCATCAGGCTGTCTCTTCTCTTTGCCTTCTCCCTCCATCACAGGAGCCTTTTCCAACCAAGTTCTCCAAACCGCTGGTAATTCTGTATGCCAATATTTCCACTAAGACCCATGGGTATCACGATACTAGCATCAAGCAGAACAGTCTCATTTTACAGATTATCTACTGTTTTTAAAACTGAAGAAAATGAGTAAAGAATTGGAAATTACTCCTGTTGCCTTTTACAATTACAAAAGTTGCTGTGGGATCTGATCACCTGATGTTCTCCTTTCCCAGACTCCTGCCTTCTTGCACCTTCATTGTATGATGAACCCATATGGGACCAGATTCAGAAAACCTCTCATGGAGAATTTTAGATGTCTCCACAAAACGAGATCTCCACTGACTTCAGTGAACCTACATGTGTAATAACTCATATGAGAGAATCTCAAAAATTAGCCTCACGTGAAGAAGACATGGTCATTCTCCACACTTAAAAAGTAATTATATAGGAAAGAAAGAAAGAAATGGAAACACTGTTTCTTACGCTTTGTGTTACCTGCTCACAACAACACAGTGAAGAGTAATTGACAACAAAGGACTGCTATTTCTCATTCCGTGCAAGCAAGATGGAAGTATAGACAGAATGTGGCAGGAAGTAATAAAATCTCTAAGCTTTGTGAGCCTCATGAAGAAGACGCTATTGTGAGGAAATGCTTGCTTCTGGTTACCTCCTTGCTAGAAGCATCAGCCAGGCTGTCACTTTCTGAGGTTGTATCTGTACAGCAAGACAAAGAAGGAGTCAAGAATACACTGACTTCTTTGAGCCATTTGATTTCTGCCTATGATAACAGCTTTTAACTAAGGTTTCATAGGAGCTCAAAGGATCAACTCTATGTTGATGGGCCTGGATCTTACTTCATATATGTCAATCTCCTGAAGAAGAGCCTGGGCACACAATGAGGGCTGAGCACACCTGAGGTTTCTCCTCTGCAAGCCTGGGAGTAAGCCTCTTCATGCAGGTCTGTAGGCACAGGTGATCAGCAATGCTGGCCTGGAAAAAGATTACCTGGTGACAGATTACTTGATAGCAAGTGCATACCCTGGGATGTTGCCAAGCTCTTGGTCTGCACCTGCAGGCATTGATTGCTCCTGAGTTAAAGTTTATGCCGAAGCTGTGACTGTGAGGTAGTTCATGTTAGAACACTTCAGAAAAAGGAAAATAATAATTTGAGAGCTAAAGGCAGCTACAATAAAGGTATAGAGAATTATAAATGGCAAAAGGAAGGCCAAGAAAACACTACTAGTCAGCCTTTTTGATAATAAAAAATAAATCGGTGGCCATTGAAGGAAATTACAAAGCAACATATTGTGAGTGGATGAAAGGTGATGTTGTTTATAAAAGATATAATTAAACCATGATATTCACTGGTTTAGGTATTGAGAGGGATGGCTCCCTATGTTCCAGTGAATCAGCATTTATATAAATAAAAAGAACATCTGCAAGGACACTAGCTAAATACAATTACAAGGGCTATCAATCCTCATGCTTTAGGGCATGGTTACCTGCTGAGGTCAGGAAGAAACTTCTTCGTGGTGTAGCACTCAAAAATAAAATGCATTATTGGTCATTGATGGATATTAGATACCTTATTAGATGGTCCTTTAATCTGTTCCACTACACCATTCTTTTGTTTCTCCATATCACAAATCAGTGAAGCATTTAGGTGTGTGCTTAAATTCCATTTTGAAATCAATAGGACTTAAATGTGCATAAATATAAGTGCCCAATTAAGTACTTTCCAGAACAGATATATTAAGGAACTACTTAAATTTTTAGGAGTATTGAAGCAGCTTTTAGCTTTCAGCACTGGACTGATGTTTCAGTGTCCAAATCACAGATGCAAAACCAGTAGAACTTATTATATGTAAGGTATTATCAAATGACTTTGCAGAAACTCCATAAAACAATGTGATATCAGCTCTGAAAAATTTCAGCCTTTCACCTCAAAAACTCATGAATTTGTGCATATAGCTCTACAATTCATTTTTACAGGTAATCCAAGATATATATACAAACATGATCACACTGGTCTAAAATAGTTTGTGTCTTCATCTTTGGGGTTTTTTTGGCACAAATAAAATTAACTTTGTCATCTTCTATGGTCTCCTCCCTCCTATTTGTGTCCTACTGGTCTGTCTTGCAATTCTAGGCACGGTGTCAGCTGGGCATGGAAGATCTCATTGAAGATTTACATTTCCCTTTGAACTTTAAACCTGGTCCCTTTTTATCCTTTGTTCTTCTTAGAGGAGATATCATTCAACCCTGACAGTCTTTCAGGATCAGTAGCAAGCATGGTCCTGAATAGAGAGGAAATACAGTGCTGACCTGACCTCTCTACAGAGTCAGGACATAGTAGATACTCCCAGTGTGGAAAGGGGTTTAATCTGGAGAAGGTCATACAGAAGTATAAAAGGAAGCTTGAGTGTTTTACACAGTTCTTCTCAAATGTTGCTGGCACATGGTTAAAGGGGTTGACAGATAAAGGAGGCTGGGGCAACTGATGTGGCTGAAAGACAGATGTCACCAAAACCCCAGGTTCTTGATGCCTGTAGATTTACTCAGTGAAAAAGCTACTTAAAACATGGCCATAATGCTGGGAGAGGTTCCTCACCTGTGGTCTGTCTCCCTTGTTTTCCTCAATGGACCAATTGCTCCTTTCAGAGAGGCTGTGGCAACTCACTGGGGGTGGCTGGGAAAGATTCAACGATGCTCAGCAGGCAGAAATTCTTCCTTCCAGAGGCTGAATGTTCAACCTGAGCAGCACTCATACAGACCTACATGCTGAGATCAAGGGAACATTTCCAATGACTTATGGAGGAGCAGGAACTAGGCCTTTATGGAATACTAAATAATTAAATCAGATCTCACATAGAGGCAAAATAGACCTCTAACACTTAAGAACCAGCATTTAATAGCACACAGAAAGGCATAATTTTCAGATCTGTGCTAATAAGGAAAACCATAAATTGAGGGATTTTTCTTAAACAGCTCTTTTCTTCCCTTGATTGTTAAACATAAAAGTAAAGATGCTGTCTGCTGTAGTCAGGCATACATCTTCAATTGCTATTTGCTTTCAGCTTCATTTAAGACAAAATTTAAACTGCTTAATTTAAATGCACAACCTTAGATACCTATAAAAGATTGACTTGCAGGAAGCATTAAGCAGATGCTTTCTGCAAATCTCTTCTACTTAAGTAATTTCTACTTCAGTGTTCAGAAGGTTCCCAGCCTGGTGCCTGACCGACCTGATAAAGTTCTACTATGAAACAATTGGCTTGGTAGTTGAGGGGAGAGCAGTGGGTATTTTCTACCCGGAAGGCTTTCAAGGCTGTCTCTCATAAGATCCTCATAGGCAAGCTGTTGAAGCATGGTGATCAGTAGCACAAAGTCTATCTGGAAGCCAGTAGCTAGCAAAGTACCCCAGGGGCCAGCACTGAGTCTGATTCTGAGTAACATCTTCATTAATGACCCAGATGATGAAGCAGAGTGTACCCTCAGCAAGTTTGCCAATGACACAAAACTGGGAGTAGTGGCTGATGCACTAGAGGCTTGTGCTCCCATCTAGGGGGACCTTGACAAGCTGGAGAAATGGGCTGGAAGAAACCTCATAAAATTCTACAGGAGAACCCACACATTAGTAAATGGTGAAGATGGCCTTGCTGGAAAGCAGAATGACAGAAAGGGACCTGGTGCTGGGAGTGGGCTCATCAATACTGGAGAGAGTCAAGTGAAGTCCAGTAAGATGGTGCAGGGACTGGAGCACCTCACATATGAGGAAAGGCTAAGAGAGCTGGGACTGCTTCTCACAGAGAAGAGTAGTCTTGGAGGGGAATTTTAGAGATGTAAATGAATACCTGAAGGGAGGGTGCAGAGAAGGTGCAGCCAGGCCCTCTTCAGTGATGTCCAGTGGCAGAACAAGGGACAATGGGCACAAACTGGAACACAGGAGGTTCCCTCTAACATCAGAAAATACTTTTTTGCTATGAGAGTGACTGAGCACTGGAATAGGTTGCCCAGGGAGATTGTGGAGTGTCTGTCATTGGAGATACTCAAAAGTCATCAGCAGATGGTCCTGAAAACCTGCTGTAGTGGTCGTGCTTGAACTGGGACATTGGACAAGATGACCTCCCGAGGCCACTTCCAATCTCACCCATTCTGTGACTCTGTGCTAACCAAAAGTCCCAGGCACAATTGCAAGTCTTAGCCTAGACTCTTCTATTTAAGCTGACAAAGAAGGGGTTAAAAGCCTTCTAAAGAAGTTTTCATGTACTAGCAGAATTCTCTTTATAATGTGGAAAGCTCTAGTTATAGTATATTGGGGACTCCCTTGCACATGTAATGTTCCCTATAGTCTTAGTAATGTGTTCTGGCTCAGGATTTCCTGATATTCTAGACTGTTAGCTTTTCCTGTAGAATAGTACATACACTTATGATTTCCTTTTAACATGAAATTTATAAGGGCATTGTCAAAATGCACTTTCTACAGAGTCCGTGTTTCTGCATCTCTGCTATGCCCCATCAGACAGAGCCCTACACCCCTTTCCTCCTCAGCACTCATTTTGTGAGAGGGCTGCAGAAGTTCAGTACTCTCTGAGTTAACACTCAACACAAGTGAAAATCTGAATCTCACAAACAAACTGGATTTGAAACAGCTACAGAGGGTCATCAATTCTTCAAATGGACATAGTGTGAGCATCCCATAAACAGAAACATAGCTGGTGCTGCACATATTCTTCTGGAGAGGTTATTATTAGGGAACTGGCAGTGCTTTCAAATGCAGGGATGTAATTTATCATGACCAGGTTTCGTTAGCAAGGAATTTAGAAGGTTTCTGATATTGCACCCTAATAAGTCATTTTATCAGCATATTTATTTCCTTGGCTGCAGATACCTCAGCAACCTTCTCACTTTCTTAGTATCATATGGAAGGAAAACAACTGACAAATAAAGAGAAATCATTAGTTGTGAACTCACTGAAATTGCATATTCCATCTGGGAAGCTTGGATAATGCAGTTCAGTAATAAAGCAGAGTCCATTGAAGGTATACTGGTCTTTTGTTTTCTCTCTGTGTCTCATACTGTATATAGAAGTAAAAATCTGTAACTAAGGGAATATATCATTAAATCCTACCCAGCTGCCTAGCCATAGGGAAACTGGCAGCAGTGTTTCTGGATACAGAACAGGCAAAGGTCCTAGGAGGAAGCCCAAGGTAAATAACAGAACAGCTGGGCCGCTCTGCTTTACTCTCTCCAAATATTGTAAGACTTACACATATACCTACCTTATCCTAGTTAGACTTCTAGACTTCTGCATAACCTAGGGCTACAAACAGGTGCTTGGTCCGCTTAGAAAAATCAGCTCCAATGAGGTCTTTTTTTCCTGGTTTAGCTCATCTCTCCTATTGCTGAATAATTAACCACTTATTTGGCAAGTACTTTGCATGTTTTCCTGTCCCTGAATCCCCAACCACACACACAAACAGAAGGGCAATTAAAAGTTCATTTACCTGTGACTCTCAGGGATTCCCACATGCTGTGATAGTCAATATATTTTGCTTTTATTAGAGTAGTAGAGAAGCAATTTCTAAGGTTTAGGACCATCAAGGAAAAGTAACATGCAGCCAGAACAACCAGATCTCCAATCTGGAGATTACATGGAAAAAAGCCCCAGTTTATTTTAAATTGCTGTAATGAACAAAAACAGTCTTAAGAACGGAAACCACAGCCTGCAGCTGGAAGGGCTTTGTAAATTAGAGGCAACTTCTCAGAGTGTTTCTAATAGCTATGACAAAAGTGCAAAAGCACGGAAGGGATTTTCCATTTCCTCTGACAATCACAACAGAGCTAGCAGGCAGTCATAATCAGTGGTGCAGGGTGTAGGTGGGGGTCTCTCACCAGTGGTGACCCTCACCGGGCCCAGTATTGTTTAACTGACACATCAATGACTTGGAAGAAGGGGCAGATGACTCCTCAGCAAGTTTGCTGATGACACAAAGCTGGAAGGAGGGGCTGATAACCCAGAGGGCTGTGCAGCCCTTCAGGAGGACCTCAACAGGTTGGAGAGATGAACAGGGAGGAACCGTCTGAAATTTAGCAAAGGCAAATGCAGGGTCTTGCACCTGGGAAGGAACAGTCCCAGACAGCAGCACAGTCTGGGGGCCAGCCTGTTGGAAAACAGCTCTGTGGACAAGGACTTGGGTGTCCTGGTGGAGAACAAGCTGTACATGAGCTAGCAGAGTGTCACTATGGCCAAGAAGTCTAATGGTCTCCTGGGATGTATTAGAAAGAGCATTACCAGCAGGTCAAGAGAGGTGATCCTGTCTTACTACCAAGCCCTGGTGAGGCACATCTGGAATGCTGTGTCCAGTTCTGGGCTCCTCAGGGCAAGACAGACACGGAGCTCCTGGAGTGGGTCCAGGAGAAGGCAACAAAGATGATCAAGGGACTGGAGCATCTCCCTTACGAGGAGAGACTGCAGGAGCTGAGCCTGTTTAGCCTCAAGAAGAGATGGCTGAGAGGGAACCTCATCAATGTCTACCAGTATCTGAAGGGAGGGTGCCAAGAGGATATAACAGGCTCTTCTCTGTGTCAAGCATGAGAAGACTACAGGACTAGAGGCAATAGGTTGAAACTGATGCACAGGAAGTTCCACCTAAATGTGAGGAAAAACTTCTTTATTGTGCAGGTGACCACGCCCTGTAACAGGCTGCCCAAAGATGTTGTAGAGTCTCCCTCCCTGGAGGTATTCAAGAACCATCTGGACACAATTCTGTGCAATTTGCTCTAGGACCAACCTGCTTGAGCAGGGAGGTGGGACCAGATGACTTACTGTGGTCTCTCCCAAGCTTACCCATTCTGTGACTCTGTGACAAACTGTTTACTACTAATCATACAGTAGTAGTTATACTGTAATATTTAAGTATTCATAAATAAGCAATTACTTCTTGCTGTACTTTGCAAAAAGTTTCCTGCTTTTCCTTCCAGGTTGAAAGTTTCTGGTCAGTTCTGGAAAGCTGACGGGTCAGAAGTCCTTGTTCCTCTTCATTAAGCTCTATCTGATACTCTTGGTGTTATTTTAGTTTTAAACAAAGCACCTGTGCTGAGCTACACTGCTGGAGCTACAGCACAGTCAGAGAGAAGAGCAGAAAACAAGTGGACTGTGTAGGTTATATTCGCCTGCCAATGTAAAAACTAACCCAGAGCCAGCCTTATTTGTCTTTCAAACCACTTCACGTCAGAGAGCAGAAGTCGTGTCAGAGCACAGGACCCCTGCAATGAACAAACAGGGGAATTAATGTTCTCCGTGAGGCACGGATGGGAACGGGTGATGTGGCATTTGTGACAGCTTCCCTCATCCCTGGGAATTCACAGCACAGTTTTAAATCAGTTCAAAGTGAAAACTAAGAACAGTAGGAGAGGCAGAGCTAGAAAGAAGCCTTGGCTTTGGGTGCCCATATCTGAAGCCAGGATATTGCCATCGCAGAATATTTACCATGTACATAATTAAACCCCTAAGTGCCAGCTGAACTGGGAATCATGCTGTGTGGTGCCTCTCCTACCATCTGAATGACTGTTAGACAGTTGGCTCTGTTTTGACACAAAAATGCAGTCCATCATAGGACCATTCATCTGTCATCTGTTCCCTGCTTGTCTCTTTTCCCATTTAGTTGTATACAAGATGAAATGTTTTCCTCCCGCTGCTTCTCTGGTTTTTTTACACTTCAGTTTCTTTGCAGTTTTTTATGTGCCCACAATGAAATAGCTACCTGGAGTCACATTGCCAGCCACAATCATGGATTGAAATCATATTAGCTTAAGAAATAAGCAGCCATCTTCATATTTTTCCCTTTTCTTTCTCATTACAAAGATTAAATGAATGAATTATTAATTAGACATCACTCTCTGCTTCCCCTCCCTTCACTTTAAATAACTCATAGACAAGCAGGGGAAAAGTTACCAGGCATTGTTATACATTCATTGCTGTGACATATTAAGCAGAGAGCCAAAATAATGATAGTGTAATGCAGCCAAAGAAAATCACCTGTATTATACTGTCATAGGCGACTGAGACACAATCAGTTACATGTACACAAACCATGGGAATTGTTTAAAGAGCAAGTAGTTACTGGGCCAGGGGACAAGGACTTTAAGATTAATACTCTCATGAATTATTTAATGTAAGACTGTAAAAGATTTTTTTCCAGAAAATAATTGGAAAAAGTAGAAACAAATCAGGCTATTTGCTGAGCTGGTCTAAAGTAATACATAAGTATGTACACGTTTCTGTGCTGAACTGTGCCAGAGCTGTCTGATCCATTCTGGCAATAGCAGAAGTTCTTGTTTTGTCTATTTTTACTCCTCAGTGATGAAGAAAATAAAATAGATGTTCATCCAGGGATTTAACCTCTATGTGACCCTCTTGATTTGCATGGACAAAAAAATTCCCCAACCTTGGAATATTGCCTCCTGCTCTCCTGGTGTGTTTTTACACAGCACATGCCAACTCCTGAAGCCCACTTCTTTCTACAGAGCTTTCTCCTTTTCAGCCAGTGAAAAAGATGAAGAAACTTTTGAGATCTAGCATACTCATGATTCATCATGAGTCATGATGGCTCGGTTTTGGAGTACCCAAAACATGAAAGTTAAATTCATCCTTCGTTTCTTTAAGGAAATAGCTGGGAATAGATTTGCAAATATTTTTGGTCACCAGAAGACTCAAGAAAATACTTAACAGCACCTTCATGGGCACCTTCTGTTCCCAACAGTCACATGTGGACATCACTTGTACTAGGCTCATCACAACACATTCTCTCTTTCCTCCAGTCTCTCTATCTGCTGGTGAAATCATACTTCTACAAAATAATTAGAGTATACTCTGAGCAAAAATGAAATAACTCAGTAGAAAGGGAAATAATTAGGACTGGGCACAAGCAATTCCTGCATGCTCATTGTGCTATGGATGCTGATTTTCTGGAGGAAATCTGTGCATAAGCTGAAGATGCTATCTCCTAGAGATACTCTGACACAAGGTTCATCAAAGCTTGAAAAGCCACTATATTGCTAGCAAAATTTATCAGACTGCATGCCAGACTCCCACTGGCTCTCACCCAGATTCCAAGCTACCCGAGGAATTATTAGCTTAAAAGCTTCTTTAGATCTTGTCAGCTGCATCTAGCTCACCATGGATGTAGATAAGATTCACAGTTCCTGACAAAGGAGATGGGATCTGACTCCAGGGCTCCCTGTCCTATTTTAAGATTGCAAATTCTTAATGGCTGTAATGAGGGGCGGGGGATGTTACTTTTAAATATATTGAACTGATAATTTTCGGATTTTTTTTCCTTTTGTAACAAAAGGTGCAAGTTGAAAAGAAATCTAAGAAATTTTCAGTGAAGGAGAAGGGTCACAATATCAGGGCTACGTAAGAGATAGGCAGTCAAAATCAAATCAAAGTACTTTAAAATTATTACAGTGAAATATTTCTCTCTTACTTGAACTAATTTTTGTGTCTGGGGAGAATTTTTTGCTACGACTATTTTCTAGAAATTGATTTCTCTATTTTTGTCCAGGTTAGGAATAAATCTGAAATTTAAAAAACACATTATGGGACTTGAAGAATCTCCCATTCAACATCGTTAGAGACAAAAAAGTAGAACTGATTTACTCAGATGAGTATTTTGAGCAACATAAACTTCAGATACCTCTGTCTGCCCTAAACAGGCTATGAACACAGTGATTCTACTTATTCTATTTATTATCAGACAGTTCAATTTACTCAAACTGGTATTTAACACTCTACATGGGATATTACTAATGGTCTTGATTAACCGTCCCATGAGAGTTCCTTGCATTCACACAGGAACTGCCAATGATTTCAGGCAGTCAAAATATGCCTCTATGAAACAGTAAGAAGACAAACTGTGACTGTGTGAAAGAACAACAAGCTTTTAACTTTCACAGGTTATGAAAATGAAAAAAAAAAAAAACAAAAAAAAACAAAAAAAAAACAAACAAAAAAAACAAAAAAAAAAAAAAAAAAAAAAAAAAA
>JAWWTY010000037.1:52496389-52543435 GCA_035222235.1 Margarornis squamiger
AAAAAAAAAAAAAAAAAAAAAAAAAAAAAAAACAAAAAAAAAAAAAAAAAAAAAAAAAAAAAAAAAAAAAAAAAAAACCAAAAATAAAACACAAACCTCTCTAGGGCTAGTCTAACAAGCTTAATTCAACAGATAAAAAAAGTGCTCTGCAAAGAGATCTTTGTTCATTACCATGTCAGTTCATTAGAGGTGAGGTGGCAGTGCTTCTGCCACACAGAGCTGAATCATGCCCCACAGCCTCCACAGATACCAGGCAATTACTCACTCGTCTGCCTCTTCACCGATGAAGCAGACATGATGGCATTTCGCAGAATCACAGAATAGTCTGACCTGGAAGGGACCCACAAGAATCATCACTCCACTTAAGTCCAGCTCTTAAGTGAATGGCCCATACAGGGTTCTAACCCATGATTTTGGCATTATTAGCACCCTGTTCTATTTGAGACTGTGCATCTATTTACTCAAAGCAGGGCAGCTCTCCAGGGTGCTGAGCCTCCCTGCAAGTTGTCTCCCTTTGCCATCCTCCTTCTCCCCTGCACAGCCCACGTGGCCACGTTGGGTTATCTGGCTCCCCTGTTGCTATCCTAACTCAAACCCAATCCCACTGTGGTCCACATCGTCCTGGGCCCATCCATGGCACCTTGCAAGGGCTGCCTGTACAACTGCACAGTTGTTTTGGAACAATCTCTTGTGTTGCTTCTCCTGCTCCTGACTGCTAACCTGTCACAGAGCATCTGAGCTGCTTACACACTCTAATCCATTATGGAAGCTGGAAACTCAGGCTCGCATTCCTGTTTCTTTCCAAATTACCAGTATTTTGCAAGCAGCTGTAGAAATAACACTTACCAGGGTTTCCTGACGCTTCAAGTTAAAAGTCTTCATTTTCGACTTTTACTTGCCTCAACTGCACAGATGTTTCCCACGTGGGATTTTTAACTCAGAATAAGCATATGCATTTTATAAGTTTTGGCAAAAATGCTTGAAAAACACCCTGGAATGAGACTAAGGGGAGGAAGAGCACTATTTTGCCATGACAGCAAGTAGGAAAACTCTCTTTAGAAACTCTAATGGCCCCATTCTTTGGAGGATGGACATAATACCTGGTAGAGATAGTCTTTTCCCCTTCTACTGTTGCTATGGAAAACTGCTTTTACTTGGCAAGGTTGAGCATTTGAAACATTTAATTTGTGCTCATCACAGACTTGTTATTGTCTGGCTGCTAAATGTTTGAGATGCTTATGTGGCCAGCTCTGTTTTTGGGAAGCACCTGGGTGGACTCCCTCCAGGACAGGAGAGGTCTGAGCAGTATTCCAGAGGGATGGAAACCTGGTTTCCCTGCCTTTCCCAGCATGGAAATTCCTCCAGCAAAGAGAAGGAAAGAGGATTACAGCACAGTTTGCTGGTGGGAGAGGAGTTTATGGGGCTCTTGGGGAAATAAATACACAGAGCAGTCCGAAAGCCAAAGAGAGAGGGGAAGGAAGTGGAGAAAGAGAAAAGGAAATGAGGAAAACCTCTCTGAACCTGTTCTAGCTGCTGAGAATGCTACTGCCTCTTCAAATTCCCTTTTCTTTGGGTTGCTGAGGAGAAGTTCCAAAATAGCATAAGGTAAAGTCAAACATTTGCTCCAGGATAACAGTAAAATAAAAAAAAAATAAAAAATGCTGTGTTGTGTTAGCCAACCAATTAGCAATTGCTTCCACTGTTACAAATGGTCTTTCAATCACCATACTTGTAGGGTAAGGAACACATAGAGAGTAATTGTGAGTTGTGTACATCTGAAGTGTTTATGTAAATGCTTATTGTTAATAATAACAACAACAATAATGACAATAGAAAATTCCCTGGTCTGTGTGGTTGTGGTTGCTCAGAACAGCTGTTTTAATGAGACATCTGCCAGTGAAACAATTTAGCCTGAGGATAATGAATAACTGTTACTTAACTGAGGCAGTATTCACATAAACTCTGCTTAATGGGGATGCATTGGGCCAGTGAACAGTGTTTTCTTGGTACTTATCTAGGTGTTTAATAGGGAAAATTACAAGCTTGTGGCAAAAAATGAATTAATTAATGAGTAGTCATATAGTATATATTGTGATTTTTCTGGTTGCTTTAGTTTGAAATACCTTAAAGGGATCTTGTCAGAGAGTGCATTATTCAAAACACAGAGAACCTTTGTGGTGGGTTCTTAGAAACGGTGGAACACTGATTATCACTGACAATCTTGGTCTTCATCCTCTACTACAGAAATTATTAAATTATGAAGACATGATCATTTACCTCCTTATTTTATGACATTATTTTCTCTCATCTGAGCATTTCCATATATCCATTATGCATATACATAATGTATCCATTATGCATATGCACATATGTATGTGCACATGCATGTTTCACCCACCTGACTCTGGATTGTTTCAAAGCTGGGTAAATCAAGCATCCAGAATGGCATTTCAGGTGAGAAATTCTGTTCTGGTAGGCTCTGCTCAGCAGAATTCTCAAATTTTTCTGGTTCCAATACAGATGTGTTTCAGAGTGCTGAGATAACAGCACAAAAACTTGATGGGCAAGAACAGGAGTATATTGTGATCAATGTTATGGACCTGATTTTTGTATATTACTGGTTGTCCATGTAAGAGGTAAGAACTTGCTTGCAAGTGATAATGTCATTTTCTCTCAAGGGAGATAGACTCCGCATGTGTGTGTTGGCTCATCCTCTGGGTTTAAAAAATGTTAGCAAAGACAGTGTTCTTTATGAAATAAGCTAGAGAAATGAGGTAGAATGAGAGATCAGTGTGATGTGATTCAATTTATTTGGCCAGACTTATGAATGACATGAATATGAACGATGGAACTTTTGAACATTGTGAAAAGCTATCTACTGTTTCTCTTGAGGAAATTAAACAAATCCATTCTCTCATAAGAAACAGAGGCTGTTACCATATTAGTGAAAGAATTTACCTGATTTAGAAGAATGCCAAATAATCCTTCCTCTTATATTTATAGCTATCTTTTCCTGGATATAAAAATGCATCTCCTGTCATGGAGAATCTAAAGGCAAAAGAGAACTCTCGGGATCTGGAAAACAGAGAAGACTTTAGTGACCTGTAGGTGACAGATGTCTGGAGCTCTCCAGAGAAATGCTCACCATTTGTTAGGTAATCCTAACACCTACCTTCATTCTGGAAACCAGAAATCATGAAATTCCCATTTGGGTAATGTCCAGAAAAAAATTACAATTATTTTAAATGCATTGAGATATCTAATTTCATTATATTGATTACTTGATATATTGATATAGCAACATGTATGTATCATTCCCATCATGCGTCAAGTGTTAGAATTGCCTGGTAAGAATCATTTGTAATAGAGACGTACGTTTGAGCAAGGCAAGTTAACTCCCTTTCAGGAAGGAATTTTAGGCTGTGATTCATTTGACCTATTTTAGACACCTACACTAAGACAGGATGAATCTGGAGAAGTGAATCATACCAGTCATGTCTGTACTGCTTTGGACTCTCATTGAAACTGAAGCAGAGTTTCTGGAAGCTGCTCGAATTTCCTCAAGTGAGAGCACCTCCAGGAAGGTTCTTCAACAAGTAACACGCATCAGAGCCACCTTTGGATTTTCTAGCATAGCTATGCTACTTAGAAATGAGAAAGAGTCTTGCTGCTGATGACTTTTCTGACAGTGGTCCTAAACTCAGTTATAAAGGTGGTTTGATGGGACAGCAATACCGATTTCGGAAAGTAAGACAAGCCCTACAGTCAAAAGACTTCTTTCACAAGGACTAGCCTTTCTTTTGTACACCAAGGGTCCATCATCAGCAGGGAACAACTACGCCTTTTAGGACCCGAGGTGGGACTGAGGAAGCTTTGAAATCTACAGGATGGAGATGCTCTTGTCTGTATGAATGTAGGTGACTGCTGTTTGCTCAAGAGCTCAGATCAGCACTGCAGAGGATTGTGGCCTCACTCCATAGCACTCTACCTCTCACCAAACATTTATGTGAGTGAGCTGGGATGACATTTGCTGGTGACCTGGTCACCTGTACCCCCGCTCTAATGAATCAAGGCAATCTGCTTTTAGTTGCATTTTGCATCATTGTCATTGTCACGCCTGGCTTGGGAAAAAACACAGAATAGTTTAGATTGGAAGGGATCTCAGTAGGCCATCTGGTCCAACTCTCTTGCTCTAAACTGACTTAAAATTTCCATCAGTTTCCTTAAAGCCTTGTCTTGTCGAGTTTTCACTTTATCTGTGAATGGAGAAGCTACAGTTCTATTCACTAGAGAGACTTCAAACTTTGCTTACCTCTGTGCAGCCACAGGCTGATTTTGAATAAAGGTCTGCATCGTGGCCTGGGGCAAAATCACAGGTGAAATATGTCAACATACCTTTAGCACATTACAAAGAACTAGCAAAATGATATACAGCTAAAGGGTCCAAGGTCAAATGGAGAGAAAGTGTTACCCTGTACAGAGAAAGCACTAGGGGAACTTGTACAATATACCAGTTTGGTAAACTGGCACTGATTTGAACTCTTACTCCAACTTCACAGACTTACTCTTGGCCAGATATCGAAACCATTTGGCTCAATAGCATTCCAGAAACAGTCACATTTTCAAAGTGATGCAACAGGGAAATAAATTACCTTTATTATGTGACAAGAAATTGGTGTGCAGTGTCCAAGAAAAAGAAATTCTGTGAGCAAAAGGCTGAACTTGTCTTCGAAAACTCAGATTCAAATAAATACACATGATTGTGAATGACCAATTATACCCACAGGCTTGCACACAAAGTTATATCCAAACCATATAAGTATTTTATTCTGGCTTGAGGACTCCTCAAACAGCTTTGAATTTCTTGCTGGAATTTAAAAGCTAGTGCTGTGGCTGTGTGCCTCAAAGGACAACAAGTCAGATATAAATTGTCAGGCTTAGTATGAAATACTTCAGCCTTAGTTATTTTTAGCACTAACTAAAAAAAATCTTCATTTTATTGTTTCCTCTTTTGTCGAAACCCCCCAGGTCCTCTACACCCTTCAGAAACATTGACGAGAACTGATTTCATCCAGGATGTTCTTGTTCCTGTGTCATGTCCTAAGGTAGCTGTGCTTGAATCACAGGGTTCATCCTAACAGCTTTCACAATCCTTTCTCTTGGAAGAACATCAAACTTTTGTGTACAATTGTGTACATGAAGACTCTTCAAGGCAGGCTGTGTTCTCAGAAGCAAGCTCCCACCCATAAACCTTTTGCTCCAGTCACAGAAAGATCACACAGCTGGCAAAATTGCTTTAGCCCTCTCAACCTCTGGCTGATACAAGGTTCATGTACTTTGACCATGAACACCACTGAAGTCCATTAATGGCCTGCTTTTATTACATTCCTTCCCACCCAAGAAAGTAATTATCAGAGACCTATGCTTTCTCTGTGACTCCCCCACTTGAGCCTAGAGGCAGAAGGACAGTGCATATTTATATTGAGGAATTAAGATCAATTCTTCATCCTCACACGGCATTTTCACAAGCATTTTTGGAGGTAACAGAGCAGGGCCTTCTTCATCAATTAAAAAAAACCCACCAAACCCCAAAACCAACCAACAAAAAAACCCCAAACCTCACAAAAAAACCAAACAAAACCCCACCAAAGAAACCCTTTGGAGAGGCATTAATAGTTTCTTACTCTGTGTCCAGTCAAGATATATGCTTATTTAGTGATCCTCTTTGTAAACTAGAAACAATTCATTTTTTTGTCTGATAATTTCTCTGTTTACTCTCTTCAAGAGCTGTAAAATCTCTTACTAGGGGGCAGTGTGGGATTATTTGTACCACTGCTGACAAAACGGGGTTCTGATTTAGAAGTGGGGTTCTCAAGTGTGCTCATGTTAATGCTGAAAACAGTAAGAAAAGTCATCTAGAAGGATTGCTGGACATGCCTTAAAGTAGCTGTCTTCTGACACTTCTGTTTATGAGTAAAAGAGTTTCCTGTTCCAGATGCACGCACACAATTTGGGGAGCATTTCTTCCTGGTTTTATATATTTCTTTATCTCTGATTGAAGTAACCTTTCCACTATGTGTATATAAGTCAAAAAGCGTTCTTCTTATACAGGGGCTCAATTCACTGCTTAAGAAAAGAATAAAAAAGAAACACATTTTGGATCAAAAAGGATTGCACGTCTGAGTAACACTTGCCCTTGGCATTTCCTCTTGCCCTGCTCCCACAGGCAAGCCAGGCTATAGGGGCCCTCTGTCAGTCTTATGGAAATACATTTCATCTGAAGTAAATGTTACCCTAGTCCACAGATGCCATAAAGAAAAATGTTGGTCTAAAGTTTAAAGGAGTGATCTCAGTTGTAGAAAGGGCAGTGGCAAATTTGGGGAGGCTTTGCTTTGACCTCTCTTGATCTGGACTTTGCTGATAAACACACACAAAGTGGCCCAACAAAGAATCCAATTATAAAGTGATTAGGAATGCTGAACCAAACAATCCCCATGACTGGCCAAATGTGTGTGCCCTGACTGTGTGAAACAGAAGGGCTCCTGCTTACACTGTGTTGTGGGTGACTGTAAAACAAGACTTTGGGGACTTCAGATTCTCTTTTGTAAACAAAAGACTGCTGGCAAGAGTAGTGGTCGTCATGCATTTAGTTCATCACTTGAAGAAACCCATTTCAGCAACAAGTTTTAAACATGTCAACAAATTATAGCCCCTATGTGAATTTTTTTAACATTGCTCACCCATTTTTCACATGCTATACATTGTCACTACAGAGTGCTTTATGATAACAGCAAATCAGAGTTGAATGCCCAGCATTCTTTCTCCAGCAAGTCAGGCTCCAGTTCTCTGAGCTAAAGGAAAAACTGTGTAAACTACCTGTGAGAGAGAATTTTAACATAAATGATCTGCCCACTATCCAGACAACTCATTGAAAGTTATCTGGTTTAATCCATTCACTCTATGTGCAGAAACAAATTGTTGACAGGAGTCCTCATGCTTAAGTTTACAGTTTTAAAAGTAATTTTAATCCAAAACACTAATTTGATTTTGGCTTTTTTTTCCCTCCAAGCTGGGTGGTCTGGCAAACAAACATAATAAAATTCTCTCCCCAGCACCCTAATCTGTGCATTAGTGACACAAAATTGCTCAAGCTTGGGGTGCTGACATCTTGCAGATTTTTCTGAAAGGACAAGAGAGTCTTGGAGAATGAAAACAGCCCTGAAAATACTCTCCTGGCTATCTTTCCGCAACCAAAACAGTGAAAAGAAAAGCTTCACAGCAAGTATCTCTTGTCTTTCTTCTACTCTCCATCCCACCAATCATCACCATACAGGAAGGCCCTCTTATTCCAGAAACAAATATCCCCAAAAGGCAAAATCCTGCAGAAATTTCAGATTTCAGTGGACAAGACTCCACATTACTATGTCTTAGCCAGCAACAGCTCTAAAAATCCGTAAAAGGTCACAAGATGCCTGCAAAGCTCTAAGTCAGAGCAGCCAGGACACCAGTTATGTACCAAGTACTCCAACTTCTCTGTGTGGACTGATCCTGACAGTGCCCTGGTGCATGTGGGCTGACAGAAGACTTTCTATGGATGCACAACAGGGGGTCACTGTCACATATAGGGTGCTAAAGGTTTAAACTGAGCCTGAGAGAGTATATTCTGTTGATGTCCAGGTCCTCAGTTATGAAACAAATGATGCCATAAGCAAGACATACCCCCCTGGGCTTCCACTGCACAGGAAGAGAAGAGGCAGCTCTGCTTGCCAGAGATGCTTACAGAGCAATAGAGGCTTGCTGGTTTCCAAGAAGATGTTTAATGTATCATCATCAATATCCTGGGGCAGGAGCACAGCAGGAACTGCCAGCAAGATCTCTCCATAGGTAGAGGAGCAGTGCATAAAAACAAATGGGAATGCTCAAGCATGTCAGATTTCATTTGAAAAGCAATTTTTTTTTTTCCAAGGTATTATTACTATTCCAGGTAAAGGAAAGAATATTCTGAATTGACAGCTACCCATATCTTAATTGGTTGAGAGGAGTATCTGCCAGTGCAGCAAGAAGAAACAGGCTTTTGGAGCAAAAATTAAATTATCTGCCCCTACTTCACTTTCTATAAGTAGATCTCAAAACACTTCACAAGAGGAAGCCAACTTCACTAGTCCTATTTCATAGAAATAGTTTATGCCATTGATATTGCACTCTCTTTTGATGCCTTCATACATTAGGAAAGGATTTTGTAATGGAACAAAGTCTTTTTTAAGGGTAAATCACTGGTATTTAATTAAGCTAGCAGTGGGTGATGCTCATCAGCAGTTTTAAAACAACCCTGACTCTGCACCTTTGGGAATATCACTTTTATAGTCAAATAAGAAAATACACAAAGCATAAGATTTGCATGGGAGCTTTATTATCTCTTTTATTTCCATAACTACCACTAAAGCCGTTCCTCCTGGACAAGGAAGAATAAATATCTTCAATGCAGAAAGTTCAGTGAAGTGGCAGAATTATCTAATGGCTAATTTAGGGATGCACATAACCAGAGCAAAGAGGTGATAGTTCTTTATACCAGCTGAACTTGCATTTCTTAAATTCCTCTTCAGAAGCATGATGTGTGTCTTTGATCAGAGCACTTCTTTGAATCTCTGACTCTGTTGGTGCAATGATCTGTTAAAAGTCTGACATTTTCAAGAACTGAAGAAAAGCACCTTGTTGCTAGTATTCCAACTATTAGTCACATTTGAGAATGCAGGGTTGATATTTATGTGTGCTTGATGCTGGATGGTATGCATGTGCACTCAGAGAATTTACTGATTCTGAGGAGCAATTTCTTGGTTTTTTTTCTGAAAGTACATTTACGAGGAGTATCCGGTATCTTGAATAGGTATCCCTATTCTTGTACAATGGCAGCAGCTTTCTCTTTCAGTTCATGCTGTTTGACATTAAAAACAAACTATACAAACCACATCAAACCCCCAAACAAATACCTACAGAGATCATCCCTGCTTTATTATGAAATGGTCTCCTTTGACATTTCTAACATGTAAGTCTTGCAATTAAGAAACCTCCTGATATACACTTTATGTAAACTGTAAGTGAAAGCATACGGAAGGTGATCCCACAAGTAGTCACAGTGTCATTCACTGTTTTGCTGAGCAGGTTTTCCAGCATGGGATTTTGTGTTTTTTCCTTGATTCCCAGGACTAATTCAATATAACAGGGGAGGGGGGGGGGGGGGGAAGGAAGAGTTTCCTGCCTTTGTTCATAGTATTATTAAATAGAGCATTTAACACAATTCAAATTTAGTTTTGTCCTCTTTTGAATGCACTATTCTGCCCACTTAGTGAGTCGTGGAGCATGATTTGTTCCACTGGAGTGATAGGATTTAATATAGACATACCCATTCTAGCTTTGGACTCTACTTCTCTAATATCAGTGGCAGTACAAAACTCAGCCCAGAATAAATATTTGAGCATGTGTTATCTCAGGCCAGTTCGCTTTCTGCTCTAAACTTAGTGCTACTATTGCTATGCTGATACAAATTTCAGTAGCTATATATGAGTTGTAGTTAGAGCTATTACAATGGTTTTGTAAACCCTCGTGGTTTTTTTTTCCTCTCAAAACTCATTTTACCCAGATATTTAGTTTTTATTGATCAGGATTCTAATAATTTTTTCCTGCAATTTTGGAGCAGGAACAGAGCACAACTGCACTACAAACCCATATGACGTATTTTCTAGAAGTCTGTGTTTGGTGCTGTCAGATCGTGGTGATTTCCTACCCAGGTCACTTAGTCATCAGTGATGCCACTGGGGAAGAAGTTCCAGAGGAGAGTGGCACAGAGTAGTAATCAGGGAGAACAGACCAAGCAGGGCTGCTTGGGCAGTGGGGTAACTCTCTTATTCTTCTACCGTATCTGCACCAAGAAACTAATTCCTTTATCACAGACAGTAACCTCCCAAATCCCAAAAGAGCACACAGAAGCTGTTCCCACAACACCCTGTGCCTGCCAGCCCAGAGAATGTGTGATGGGATATGGGATCATGAGTCCGGGGTGAGAAACTGCAAGGATGTATCATTCATTAACACCACCCACAGCCTGCCTGCAGATGTGGGACCTGAGAACAGAGTGCTCATGTGGAGAATGTCAGGATGCAGAAGCGTGGTAGGCTGTCTGTGTTGGCAAGCTCAAGATTACTTACCTAACCCATGGTTAGCATGCAGTGTAGGCAGGTTCTATTAGCAAAGTTCAGACCACGATGTGCTAATTAAAGAAGAGGTTGTCCTAGTTGCTAAGGAAATGAATGCTTTCTGTATTGCTGCTTCTACCTCAACAGAGTATGTTCTCAGCTGTCCCTTTGGTTGTGTTTGTCAGACAGAGGGGTCAGGAGCTGACATTGTTGCTTCTGTGATTACAGTGCTCCTAAGAGCTGATTTACAGGTCAAGAGTGAGAGGTGGAAAGTGGTTTAAAACGTTCTTTTATCGGGTGCCCATCTAGGGACAAGTTCTTCTTAAAACCATGGGTTTAGGTTACATTGTTTTTTAAGCACAGTTCTGCTTCTTTTGGGAAGGATGCAGACAAGAAGAGTAGATTTGTATGCTTTAAAATTGGTCTAACTGTCAGCTCTTTTGCAAGGCAGAGGCTGACTGAGTGTTGGAGTCAGTCCTAGAGTGAAGGAGATGTAATGGTTTGAATTTTTTATTAGTAAAGGAGCTGGCTTCCACCAGACAGGCATCTTACTTATCTTAGTCTCATGAGAAAGCATTCTCTGATTCATTATTCCTCTACCATAATACATACTGTGCATGGGCAGCTGCTAGAAACATAAGGATGCATCAACATCAACGTGACTGAAAACTGCATATTGGGAAGTTATTGGGTAAGTGAAAAACAGTCTTCATGGGGTGGTCCATTGCTGGCTGCTAGTCCCACAGCAACTCTGTCATCCTTCTTTCTCTGTGTGAGATTTACGTCAGTTCCAGCTTAAAACTTACATGATTGTGTACAACATCTTCAAAGCATTTTTCTTCTTTCTGCTCTGTATCCTCCACGGAAACCCTGTCACCAGCACTACAAATCTTTCTCCACTGTCACTTTTTGGGGAAATGGTTGTCTGGCTGTAACTTTGTAAGATCCCAGAGCCACAATCCTCCTGTGTCTTGGAGATAGGAAAGTACAATAAAATTGTTATTAAAAGAAAATTGTGTCTGTCTTTGGGACACAGTAGAGCTTTACATTCATCTCCAGTTTCCAGTAAGCTGGACCACTGTATTTTTATTTTTTTTTTTAATGTTTTTAATTCCTGAAGCAATATTCCTCTAACTGGCTATAAGACTGGAGAACATTCCTTTCAACTTCATGTGCTCTGCTCCTACCTCAATGCAGACATTGCAGCATCTGGCATCACCCCTCCCTGCCAGCTGGTTCGTTGCTGCATTCTGCATGGAATAAGCTGCCACTTTCAAAAGACTCTTGAAGCCACAGAGTTTCACTCCTAACTTTCCTAACCCCAGTGTGACATTTACTTATCTTTCTCTTTAAAATGCTCCCTCTGCAATTTTATCTGGTATAATTTTACATTGCAAACTCTGCATTGTCATTTTGATAATTCAAATGTTTCATCTGACCTGCATTCTTCAAAAAGGGGCTGTGAAACCCTCATAACACAAAAATCTTAGCTGAATCTCAAATTGCACTTGACAAATGAGCATGAACCTCTTGCTGCCCCAGACTCACAGCATAACTGGATCTGCCAGAATCTCCTGCTGCCTACTGGAGGCAGACATGGACTGTTAGACTTTGAATATTTGGGAGAGTTCTGAGAGAATGAGTTCCAGCCAGCAACAGCTGAGCCTAAGTTCTTACCCTGAGCTACTTTGTTTTGGTGTTTTGGTTGTTGTTGTGGTTGGGTTTTTTCAAACAATCTTTCTGTTTAAGCTGGAAGCAGAAAGGATGAGACCTTGGTGCTATGATTAAAGCAGCATGTTCATTTGCATTTTGGTGGGGGCTTCATCAGTTTACAGGGAGAGACAAAAGCAGCTGTGAATATTATCATAGTCTGCTGTGAGGAGAATTCTGAGTGTCCACATAAGAGAAACATTTGCCATAATTAGATATTATTAGTCTCAGTGGTCAATATTCCTCAGAAGTTCATCCTGCCTGACACAGTCTTGGGTCTGTGATGAAGCCCAGTGTTTTAGTCCTTGCCAAATTAACAGGAAACCAAGATAAACTGATATCACTAAAGACTTTTGCTGCATATAAAATGTACCAACCATTGTAAAATCTCTTGGAACAATCTACTTAGATAAGAAGTTAATGCATTTATTTGATTTGGTGACACTTGATAGAGCAATTCACTCTTAACATGATCCATATTGGATACTAAAAGGGACAGGAGTCCTTGAAAGATGCAAAGAACTCTTAAAAAAATTAGGGCTTGTTCTCTATAATGTGTTTATAAATCAAATATATCAGTCCTTGCTTACAGTCTGAGTTCATTGGTACTCATAGTGGATATTCATTAAATGTCCTCTCCTTTCCATAAGAGATCAGATCAGGCTCAGTCTTTTTATCTTGACTTTCACTTTGGTATGTTACACTTGACGATGGACTGGCTATACTTCTTTACTGCACAAGCTCAGAGTGGGCAAGAGCCAACACAGCGGTTTTATCATTCCCATTTAACCCCTATAGAATTATCACTATTTCACTCACTAATGTTCCACTGTCATTGCATTCACCGGTCTCGCTATTCAAGTTGGTTACTGATGGGACAGTTGGGCTCAATGCTTAATAACCTGTCAAATTAACCACTACTTCCCACTTGTGAGGCACATCTTTAGTGGTATAAGAATTGTACTGCATTTCCAGGGAGGAGGTTACAAAATTAACTAAAGGTACTTTGAATATTTCACAAATTGAATGAGATTGTTGAGTGTCATTCATTCAGCACACTGAGAAACCTGCGAGCTGCAATTCAGAAGTCGTTTTTAGTTTTCTGGGCTTATTCTTTAATATTTTCTCCCAGATTTCATTTTAATTACTTCCTTTTATTCTCTGAAACAACTAAGGCTTTTTCCTTCGTTCTTTGCATTTATTTTTGCATAGGTCTCTGGCTCCATTGTTCACCTCCACCTTTACTTTTACCATGTTGCCATTTCTTCTTCCTGCCATACTCCTCTCTCCACTCCCGCTTTTTTTTTCCCCCTCATGTATTCTTCATGCTTATTTTCCTTTACTCAGTTTTGGAGATTTGCATTCAAAGACCATCTTCTTGCCCAGACATTCCCAACCTTATCTGGAGGCCAGGTATCTATCACTGTATCCTCCACCAATCTCTCCCTGTGTATGGCTGGAGCGTTGGCTTCCTGCCAAAGCTGTAGAGGAAAGAGCAACAGTGACTTTCACTGTTGACAGCCATCCTTCTTTCCCTCTCACATGTTCCTTCTCATCTAGCAATTGCCATCAGTTCTGGACAATCCATGAAAAGTCACCAGGCCGGCAATTTTATGTTTTCCAGCATTTCATATCACCAGCATCTCAGGAATTGAGTTCTGAGTTAGATACCAAAGATACCAAATGTGTGTTAAGATTATGTAATGTTCTCATCAGGTTGTGTCTTTCTGCTAAAGATCCTCTTATGGGCATTCCCTATGCTTTTTATAGAACAGCAGTGTTAAAAAAAGGGTTACTAAATTTCAGTGCCTCCAACACTATGAGCATTTAAATGTATTTATTCTGAGATGAGAACCAGCATTAACAATGAGTTAGCTTTTAGACTGTAAATCCCACCAACGCAAGCCATAAAAGGAAAAAAAAAAAAAAAGAAATCAAGAAACACGCAGCGAAGTTCTTCAGTGCCTTGTCTGTGCTCCACTCAATTGTTCTTTATTCCGGCTACCTTTTGCTCCCTCCCACTGCCCAGATGTTTGCACTTGCAGCCATGAATAACTGCTTTAAAAAAATCAAGGGAATCTGGAAATATGTGAAATGAATATATCACAGATTTATAAATGGTGTTATAATAACTACAGAAGTAGAGGAAGTCTGGTTGATTCTTTTCCTCTCTGAAGAAAATGTGTCAAACTGGAAAATTACCTCTGTATGATATACAGATTACTACTTAAGAACTGATTTCCCAAATCAATGTTTTCATAACAGCAGTAGTAAATTTCACCTGACCAGTTCTTTTACACTACTGCACCTTTTGGTTCTCTCTGAAACAATTTCTTATGTAATAATTGTTTCAAACTGTTTAATTATTTTCATCCTGACTGTTGTCTCAGTGGTGATAGCTGCATGGCCCTGGCATAGACAAAGCAGCCTGCTGGACCACATCTTACCTGGTCCACACATGGTGATTCTCTGCTGCAAAGGTTTACATAATCCCATAAATTCTTCTTGATTTCTCTGTGAAAACTGACAGTGTGCAGTGTTTAGTATATCTGTATAGCTTTTCCAGAGTTATGGTCTCAGCACCCATAGCCTTTGGTTACTCACTGAGGCTAGAGATGGGATTTTCAAGTCTTGCGCCAAAGAGCCTCAGCCCTCCTCTGAGACACAGCATTTGCAACAAGCTCTGAAAAACTTCTCAGCTTCTGCAGCTTGGCATCACAAACTTGTGTAACTATAAAGAATCTGTTTATTTTGCAGTGACTGCTAAAATTCACTTGTAAATTCCTCTCCAAGTCCTGTTCATTTGGACTTATGTTACATAGCATGTTTAGAATCCTATCTAATTTCCATTTGTTTGAGGCATAGCTTTTTACCATGCACGACAATCAAAAGCTATGTAATTGTTCTCACTAAAAGCCTTAACCACTGAAAAAAGACCTTTGTGCCTACATTTCCACCAACTACATTCCATCCTGGTGTACTGTGTTCATTTTACCTGAGCATTTAAGTGCATGATGCAGCTCTTTGATTCCTTTCTCTTTGCTCACCACCCATTCCAAGTTCACACTGCAGTGTTATTTCTGGTGTCTGGTTTGCTTGGAAACTCCACCACAGTTTTAAACAGCCAATGTACTGCTGATGTGGTTCATTAGGAATTAATGTCCAGGTCTCAGGAAAGCAATAGATTTGAGCAGCAGTAGTAGGGGCAGAGTCAGTAACAGTCATAGTAGCTACAGGAAGAGGCTAAGGAATGAATTTACATTCTACCCATCAGCCATATAGTTTGCCCTACTACCCAGCTTAGCCTTGTCAGTCTGTCAATATTGTGCAAGGCAATTATTGTGGTTGTTTGCCCTCAAGTACTGCTGAGAGTCATTTGGGATTTTGACACTCAAGTTGGCAGTGTGGTGCTGAAGAATGGATCCTTCAGAAACATGGTAAGGTTTCAGCACTGCCAGCTGACATTTGCCAGCTGAAGATCCAGTGCTCAGTTCTCTGGAGACAGATGAAGTTTCAAAAGCTGAAGATGGAAATTTTCTTTTTTTCTTTTACCTACTTAGAGGAGTAGGTGTGAATTTAAACTGGTGGGAACAGGATATTTTTAGTACTGTATTTCCGTAATTTCAGTTAACTACTTGTCCTCCTGCATTTATTCTTCCCACTTCATCCATATCTTTCTGTCCCTGGTGAAATGACACACACCTAACAGAAGCATGCATAATGCTCTCAGACTCCTAGAGCCAGCAGCCTGCTAAGACATTGACTCAACATTTTGAGACAAGCATCTTCAGTCTCCAGAGGAAGGCTGATGATCCAGGGCCTGCAAGCATTCTCTTCTGAGTTTTGAACTTTGGTTTACAAAAGTAAGGGAAGAAGAAGAAGATATCAAAAAGTATCTACATGTTTGGATCAAAATTAACTGGCAAGTACAGAGTTGTGGGGCTACTGAGTTTGTTGTACCATCCTGTCATTCAAGGAATGTTATTTAGTCCAATACATGTTAAGATTCTAGGATAGAAAGTGTCACTTTCTCAGTAGACTTGGAGTGGAACTGCACAACTACCCTATGGACAGGCTGAAGATTGGGTCTACTGAAATGTTTTTCAAAGGATGCCTTTGAAGTAGCATGCTAAACATCAGTTACATCAGAGATGTACACTATCCTGAAACTTCATTGTACTGCACATCTGAGGCACATTTGTGAAGTGTCGAGCTCCCTGGCCAACCCAAACATTTTGTGACAAATGGCTTCAAGCACGTCCTTCTTCAGAGGCTATTCTTTGCAGAAGAGGACACTCAAAATTAATATTTTCCCAAAGGCTACCTCCTTTTCTAGCAGAAGGAAAATAGGTCTAGAAAATCAAATGGAACATATTATTAATGCAGCTGGTGTACTTCCTCTTTCAAATCAAGTTTCTAATGTCTTAAGACAGTATTCTCTGCTTCTACCTTTGGATTTCACATTTTGTCACCTGAAGTTAGTCATATAGAGGTTTTTCCAACCTAAATGATTCTGTGGTTGTGTGATATGAACATTCTGATATCAGTTACTGCAGGAAAGCTAGGCCACAACTTACTTTGTTCTGAGTCTAAATCTGCTCAACAGTAGTGAGAAAGATTATAAAATTAATCATTGTGTGCACCTGATTACTAGTATATAATACAATTGATCTACTGAGGTAATGGAGTAAACAGATGAACAGCAAACAATGACAGCTGTATCTTCTAGCATCCAATTTGTCATGTAGCTGTCATTTGCATCTAAGCCTTTATCATGTGAATGCTGGTGGATAGGATTGTCCTGTTACATGGATGCTGTCAAAATATTCTTCAAAAAAAGTCATTTATTAACGCCTCAATTTCTTAAAAAATGCTTAGAAAGGATAATACCTGTTGTATTAGTTCAGAGAGCAAACCCCAAATCTGGTGGCAGAATTCTGTTCTAACTGTAGCCTAAAACAAATACAAACAATTTAGGCTGCCATAACATTCTGAGACCTCCAATGATCTTCAATGACATCTAGGCATCTGATTCTTATTTGTGCCTATTGGCAGTTTGTGGGTTTTTTTTCTATAAATGTTATAACTAGAAAGAAACAATGAAAAAAAGATTCCTGTTCATACAGGTCCTTGTGAACAATGCAGTCAGTACAAGTTTGAAGCAACAAAACTTTATTAAGTCTCCATCTTCTCCATTCTTCTTGTGTAATGTCCAGCCTTACACACCAAAACTACATTAATAGAACATCAGTGCAGTTGAAAAGTCAAGTATACAAAACTAGGAAATGACAGCTGAATTCTCATATGCAAACAAAATTTGATACCTCTTTTTTTTTTTTCAGATTATAATACAATAATTAATAAAGTGATTTCTACCAGACCCTTATTTTATACAATGTGCAAAAAGGTCAGGTACAGACTTCACAGCACTGTTTAGTATCCTCATCTATCTTAGCAGCATCTGGTTTCTTTATCCAGACAATCCTGCTTTTCATCTTGCATCCCAATACCCCAGCAAATATCTTTGGTTCTTTCTGTCTCCTACTGAAGAAATAAACTCACCATTGTTAATTCCAGTATCCATTCCTACCTGGGCTCGATTAGAGAGGGATAGCCAGTATAGAAAAACTCAGTTTTGCTCCTGCAGTAGTGAACAGAAGAAGAAAATATTTTTTTGAAAAAATCATTTCCTGTCAGGGATCAGCAGTTCCAAAGCCTAGTAACGATTCCAAGGAGACTGAGCTTTCTTAGCTGCTATGTTAGTCAAGGAAGAAGCAGAGGTCTGAGCTTACTTTATGGTTATAGATTCTTTAAGGATGCAGCTGTTCCCTTTTATCTAACCCTCTGCTAAGCACATATGGATTTTTGAAGGCTCACTTAAGTAAAATCCTTTTTTTTTTTATGCTCCCACACTGGTGACATTTCCTATAGCAGAATTCTGAAAAGTTTTATAAACCATCACTAGTTCTGAGGTTCCAGTCGCTGATCACCCAGTACTAAGTGTCCCAGCACCTCTCAAACTTATAACAGATTATACTGCAGAAAGAGGACTTGCAACTAGTCCTTCCTTCCAATGAGCTAATTGATAAAAATGGGGTAAAACTTCCATATTAAAGATGAGGAATTGCCCTAACAAAGCTACCGGTGTATTTGGCATACAGCCCACTCTCAAGGTGTGATACCTTTTTCACCTTGACCTGGGAGAAGGTAAGGAAATACAGTACCTCCTGCTGATGATCAACTGTCTTGCCTGCATCTATTTTGCATTTGGTTATGCTGAGTGGAAGAAGGTGGAAAAAAGTTTCAAAAAGCCATTGGCATCAAGTCCGGTACTAGAAAAATCTCTGAAGTTGTATCCTCTCACTGGAACTGTTGTGATATCAAATTGACACAGAAACAATAAAGTAGAACACTTGGAAATATTTTCAAAATGGGCAAAGAGCACCATGCCAGTATCATTTCCTATTCCAGCACTGAGATCTTGTGTGTTGGTTGGAGAAGTGTTTAAAATTATCTTCCTCCTCTGCAGATGAAACTCTTGCTTTAACTGACTTAAGCACATGCTGATTTCATTGGAAACTTTGCTTGGTCTGGTCACCTCCTTTAGGTGATGCAGGAACTGTAAATTCTGACACCATCCATGGTAGTAAAAGCTTATTCCTTTCCTGAGTACACAATCTGATATAAACTGCAATTTTAGAGGAAGTAGCAATGCTAGCACCTGTGTGGCTGCCAAGTTCAGAAATACAAGTACACACAGAGTGTAAAATATCTATTGAATTTGTTGGGGGGGTTTGTGTCTGATGCTGGATTCCTTCAATGTCACCTTCAGACTTTCAAGGTCTGTCCTTTTTCTGGCCTTGTCTGCTTGGCCTCTAGTATATCTGACAGCTTTAGTTTCACCCAAATAGATGGAAAAACCCCTACCATGTCAAGATATAGTCTGGATCACAGAATAGTGAAGTGTTAAACTACTGCTCTGAAAAAGAGGTGTTTAATGTTGACAGGTTCATTGGCACTAGTATTGGTCTTGCCTTGTTGCTTGACCTTAGCATCAACTTCCCTGTAACTGCTGTTGAGACTGAGGAGGATTATCCTTTTGTTACTGACAGTTTCACTGCTGAGATGGGGTGACCTTTCCTATTCTTTTGCCAGCGTAGCAAGTCCAGATCATAGCTCACAACTTCTGAAATGTCAGCAAGAACATAGAAACTTTCTTTAGCATTGACAGTCTTGGACAGAGGGGTGGATGCAGCTCACAGTCACACCTCATCCCCAGCAAAAGAACATTTTAGTTTATTCACAGAACAATTCCAAGATACACAACCACTTTTGGCCACTAAATGAGTTCATGTTTATCTGCTTAGCTGTTCAGACTATTCTCCCTGTTTATATTCAGAAGCATGTACATGTATTTCCACTGTGTTTTTGTCTGACAAGGACATGTCAATTTTGTTAAATTGCCAGAAAAGATTCATATTAGACATTCTTACTGTTGCAGTGGCCAAAAAGCAAATAAGCCTGAGTCATTAGACAGAATCTGAGGTTTATTTTACCCTCCCTTCACTGGACAGTAGCAGCTATAATTCACTTTTGCTTTCTAGAGAAATCCTCCTAGAAAATATTTTAAAAACCATCCCTGTTCGGGAAAAATAGAGAAGTGCTAGAATTTGACCAATAATTATTGTATTTTATTTTTGGCGAAAAATTTTTCTATTTGACTCTTTGGGTAGTAATTCTTATAAATAAGTTTGGGGCAATTTCCTTCCATATTTTTAATGCAGGAACTTTTTTTATACACATTCTAAAGACCTGACTATTGATACAAAACTTAAAGTGTTGATACCACGCATTAACTTGTAATAGGATCTATGATTTTTTTATTCATCCATCCATTTTACTTTTGTTTACATTTTATATTTACACTTACTCTCTACTCCTGCATAGGTTTTTGTTTGTTTTGCTTTTTTTTTTTAAATCAGACTTACAAGAGATTTAAAATCAGCATAAATGTGACAAAGGCCAGATGTGTTACTACCGACAATCTGAGTACCTACGGAAGCAGTCCAAGCATTCATATGGCACCCTCCAAACATGCCTAACCCACTGAATCAGAGATATTGGAGCTGACACACAATGTTGGCCATAAAGGACACTGCTTGAATTGCATGGAATTTGACGGACATCTTAACATTGTTTACATAAGCATTATTAGGCTTACTGTTGTTGATTGTCTGAAGAGGCTTTTTCACTGCAGGAATAACTCATTTGTCACAGGTATTTTCTGAGTTCATGTAACTGGCAGTTATTCCTACTTCCTGGCAGAAACACTCTGTCCGTGACTGAATGAGCCTTCCTGCTCTCTTAAAAAAAGACACCATTGTTCAAACTACTGTAAGGCCAGTTTTCTTTCTAATTAGCATCCTGGCTCTGGGGAACCCTGTATTGGTAATACTTTCAGAAGTCAATGAAGCTGTTCTGGAAACAATTAAAGCTTCCATGTGTAAAACAGGTGCTTCTAATGGAAAAAAAGGTCTTGTTTTGTTCAGGTAGAGTATCCTCTTTTTCACCAGATAGTGAAAGGTGTCCTTAAATGAATTAAAATCTAAATGTGTAAGGCTAAGACTGGAAGAGTAATACATTCCATGCTTTAATACTTCTAGAAAGGCTGTCAGATATTAATTATACAGGTCTACAATTCATTTAAGACTTTTTATAGTCTCAGCATTCACACAGCAGGGCAGTAAATGGAGAAGTGTAACAAAAGAAACATAGTACCAAGAGAGAGACACTATATCCACTGTTGGCTTGGGAGTGAGGGGAAGAAGTCAAATAGGAACACCATAAAAGTGTGTGTGTGTGTGTGTGTGTGTGTATAAATGTATTTATATGTTTTCCCAAAACACAGATTGGGACATAAATGATAGTTCAGCTTGCATACCACTGTAATCAGTACAGCTGCTCCACTGATTTTCGACATACCTTGATTTAAGCTCAGGAGTACCTGGGTCAGTTTCACCTTCCATGACAGTGAAGTTTAAAATTATTTTAAAGCTTGTCCAGTGTTGAATTTCCTTCCCAGAAGATTCTGCATAGGGAATGATACATGTTAATACAGAATAGTTGTAAATAGTTGTAAATTGTCAAGAATTTCACTGCAAACAGCATAGGTGTGAAGATTCCTTCATTAAAAAAAAACAACAAACAAACCAAAAATGCCCCAGCATTCATCACCTTTCCTTTTCTAGGATGCAGGTATTGCTAAGAACTCTGGAAATGTTGGCATTGACATTATTGAGTATGAAAAGTAATTATGAGTATGAAATTAAGTCTTCTCTAAGTCATATACGTCATATTAGCAAAATAGTAACCAATTATTTCTATAAGTAGAAATCCAAGATTGACTTGACCATGGCAGGCTCAAATTTAAAAAAGTATTATCAGTCTGCAATCAGATTAACTTCATAAAATTAAAATTGCATCATATTTATTCTGCATATCTTCACTAGTTTTTATTGTTTTAGAAGGACTATTCCTTAAAAAAGACCAAACAAACAAACAAAGAAACCCCAACTATTCTCTAAATAACTGAATCACAACAAATGGAAAGTAGTAAATGGTAGCAATGAAAAGAGTTCTGTCAGAGATATAAAGTAAACATAGGAAAATACCCTCTTTCTTAACATTTTCTTTTTTATAGGGCATAATACTATCTATGACTTTGGTATGGATGTTTACCTTTTTACGACTAGAAGTACAACTGAACTCTGGGAGAAACCAATATGAAAATTAAATAAGTCAACAGAGAACAATCGTCTATTGCCTGAAATCTATTTTGATAGAAAAGAAAAATAATTTCTGCATTAAGAACTAGATTTCCTTTGCAGTCTGAAAGTTTTAGGCTTTCATGATATTTTCTAGTTATTTAAAGGCATTCACTTTACCAGACTTTATATTTTTTTCCACTTTCTATAACCCCAGGGAATCTGAATCTTGCTCTGACTTTCTTGGCTTTTGTTGATTTTTCTTTTCTTCCAATACACGCACAGGAAAATATCCATTAAATTTTAATTTACTGCCCATTGTGGACCGCACATGTAAGAGAGCTTCCACTTTATGCTCAAGAACTGGGAATTTATTATTCCAATGTAGATTAAATTTCTCTTATTTCTTGTCTGAAAGCCTTTTCCTACTACAAAATATGTCAGGCAGTCTGTTCTGCAGTAGTCCTGTATTTATTGCAGTGGCACACGATAACAAAAACCTCATGGGTTAGGGCTTGCTTCACACTTCTGATCTTGCTCTTCATGCTCTGATACTGTTAACGCTTGTGCAATTTAGGATCTAGAAGAGCAGCAATTCATATACAAAGAGTCACAACCTTCTGTGGATCAGTTAACACAATCCAGGCAGTCTGCTAAATCAAATTTGAATTCCTATTCCCCATGAGAACACCCTGAATGGTTGATTTTTGAAAAGTACCTATTTCATCAACTCCACATGAAAGAAGGCAATGGAGAACTTAGCTCTGTCCATGCATATCCCACTTATTGAGTGTGACACAGCAGCATCAGTAGCATTTAAAATGCTGATTAACCAGAGGAATGTGCATGTAAGAATGGGGACAGACCACCTTCCTGTTTTTCTGGAATGTTTTGGCTTCTGTTTCAGCTGGCACATAACACACTATTAGAGTGGTAATGCACTTTTCAGTTGAGTCCTGAATAAAGCACTGACTTTTTTGTTTTGAAAGACTTCATAGTGGTTGAATTCAGCTAGAAAAGTGAAGAAACTGTAAGAATATAGAAAGGACTTCCTTGGGTGTTAAATGGGAGATGAACTTGATGCACTTTTATAAGTTTGAGTATTTTTGGGCCTTACATCTCCCTTTCACATAAAATGGCTATATTAAGAAGTAATTTTGTTATTTTCATCAAAAAACAGACGATCTGCAAGTGTTTGGGGTCTTATAAACAGACTTAATACTATTTTACTTAGTGATGTTCTGGTGTAGTGAAAACACCATAACGTGTTTGAAGTTCTGTACTAACTTTATCTCTTCTTCTAGTAAGGAAAAATGAGACCAAATACCCATGTGATAATTAAACATCAGTATAACTCAATCAAGTAACAATAAATCAAAATTAACATGTTTCTATTAAAAAATGAAGGGCCTGGTATACAAAATTTTTAAATAAAACTGTTAAAGCTTTAAGTTTTTTTACCTTATGAAACAATCTTTTTTTTAAAAAAAAACCAACCCTATATGCTTCACATTACTATAGGTTTTGTTTTTTTGTTTTCTTTAAAATGTAAATAGACACCTCACTCCAGAACTTGTGTAGTTTCTAGAGAAAAAACTTCCTCCTGGCTGAATGAAATCTGAAGTGCAAATATTTGCATCTAATTTCTTCTATCTGTCCTTGGCATAAGTATCCTTCTGCACTGCTTGTTTACTTTACGTCCAAAGCAATTGCCACTTCAGGATTTTCAAGGACAAAGACTGATGGAGCAATTTTATTATGGATATGAAAAAGATTACTTGCCTATAAACACAATTTCTGAAAAACTCTATCTTCACATGCAGTCACTCCTCCTGTCCCTGTTAGGTTTTGTAATCTGGTGGTAACCATTCTCAGCTAGAGCCTCTGATGTTGTCCACTTGTGAGCAGGTCACCAACCTGACAGATGCAGAACAATTTTTAAGTAAGACATTTTGTTTCCATATGAAGGTCCATCATTTGTCATGCATGGTGGCACATTAGGTGATCCTAATAACCCATGGTGCTCTTAAAACCTAAGAATTTTTGTGGATGCTGAGAGTTCCCTGCTCTAACAGAACATAAGAACATTAAGAACCTGCAGAAATTGTTCAGTACTTAGTAGGATCAGACACTGACAATTTAGTAGCTTTTGACACATAGCGTGATATTAAAAAATGTGAAACTGCAAAGAATTCCAGTAACAGGCAGTAGATAATACAGTTTTATTAATAATGAATCTGTATACAAAATCCTGTTTCCTCCTCCATACTTCCCCAGAAATTTGTTCACTGTGACTGTCACCAAAGCAGTTGCAATCCTTCAACAGTGCAAGAAAACATTATTACTTGAAGGCTGATCCAATAGCTTCACTTAGGAGAAAGGAGACGATTAGTCAGTTTAGTATAGCCCATTTCTTACTTGGATTTGCTCATGAAAATAACAATCACAACAGAGACCAATCTGTATGTTACTGCAGCTTCTACAGGAAATTCTTCATATCAGAACTAAATTATTTCTACAGATATGCAGAGTTTGTTCAGATATGCAGGGGATTGTTCGGGGTTTTTTTCCCCTGCAAAATGCTTTTCTAGTTGTCACAGCATGTCAAAATTTGCAGTTAGTTACACTTACGTGATATCACTGGCATGTTCAAATTCATGATTTATTTCAGTTCATCTGATACCACTCTTGATTGAAGCATCAGGAAGCGGATGCTGCTGGCGTCAGAATACTAAGCTTGATGGTCCAATACCTTAGCAAATACTACCTTGCCATGAACAACCTGCTCCAGAGTTCACAATATTTTCAAACAGTATACTGAAATGCACAATTTCTACCCACAATAAGGCAACTCCTGCATGAGTTATAGCATTTAAGCAGTTGATGTAATGAAAAAAACTAGCATCTGTACTATCTTTTAAAGAACACTTCTGTCTTAAAGTATTCCCTTATCCTTCTAGAAGAAAAAAGCAGTAAGTACTGATTACTACCTCTATTATTCATACTTCTGATTATTTACATTGTTACTCAGAGCACGTGTATACTTTCCTCCCTTTCCCACTCTAAGAATGGATCAATGCCTTTCTAGAATCCGATTGTACTTGCTCATTTCTGTTTTCCTTGCACACTCCGCTCGGAATTTCAGGCACCCTCTCCAACCATGCACACAGATTATCACACGGTCCTCTTAGTATGCTAATGTCTTGAAAAATCATGAATTAAAAAAAGCGCGAGTTGATGGTTGCTCTACGCCCACGGGAAATAAAAACCCCAAACCAGACAAACAAAACCCGGAAACAAACAAAAACCCCAGAAACAAACAAAACACCCTAGAAACAAACAAAACACCCCAGAAACAAACAAAAAAACAGAAACAAAGAAACAATCAAAGGTGCGCTCATCACTTCACTCTCCGCAGCTGGCAGAACGCAGGGACACACCGCAGGGACACGCTCCGCCACACTTAAGCCGAAAGCCGTGGTTTTTATTCATTTCTGAGGCGGCTGTCATTTCCGAGCAGGCTGTTCCCCCGCCGAGCCGGGCTGCCCCGCCGAGCCCCCGCCCCGCACTTACCGCGCCGGGCCGGCGCTCGGCACCGCAGCGCCTCGCGTGTCGCGGTGCGGGTGTCGGTGTCGGTGTCAGTCAGTCGCGATAGCGGTGCCGCCGCCAGTCGCGACAGCGGCGGGCCAGGTGCGCGGCCCGGGGCGCCGGGCGGTGCGCGCCGCTGGTTGGGCGCTCGGCGGCTGTCGCTGGGCGGCGTGTGAGCGGGCTGGCCCCGCCTCGGCCCGCGCCGCCCCCGCCCCGACACAGACATGACACAGACACACGGGCGCTGCAGCCGCCGCTGAGCCAGCCCGGGGCAGCGGCAGCAGCGGGCACACGGCTCCTGGCTCTGCCGCGGCCCCGAGACCCGCAGGGGGCAGCCTGGCACCGGGCGCCGGAGGGAGCCGGCGGGGGAAGGCTGGCCGCGGGGAAGGGGCGGGAGGCAAGGAAGGAAGGAAGGGGAAGGGGGCAGCCTGGCACCGAGGGTCGGAGGCGGCCGCCAGGCACGGGCGCGGAGCGAGCCCGGGCGGAGCGCGGCACCCAGCGGTGGCTGAGGCCGGGCCGGCAGCAGCGGCGGCGGTGCCGGGGGAGCCTCCGTGCTCGGCTCCGCCGTGCCGGTGACCTTCCCGGAGCGGCTCGCCAGGCCGGGGCAGGGCCTCCTCTCCCCGCGGGGAGTGTGCACCAGGCCCCGGGGAGAGGGCAGGAGGCTGGGCCGGAATCCCCGGTCGCCCCCGGTCGCTGCTGGCCGCCGGCGGGGCCTGTGCGCCGCGCGGTTCGCCGGGGAGAGGGGCGGGGGAAGGCGAGCGGGACGGACGGACGGACGGACAGACGGACGGGGCCGGGCTGCACCTCGGGACAGCGCGGAGCGGGCAGGCCCCAGAGGGAGCTGAGCTGGGCGGCGGAGGAGGCGGCCACCTCGGCGGCGCATCCCGGGAAGAGTCGGGACCTCCCCACCGTCCTCCTCCTCCTCCTCCCACCGGCAGCAGCTGGTCGTCCCGCGGAGTGCGGAGCCGCCGGTGCCGGCGCGGCGGGACCCGCTGTCCGAGAGCTCCGGAGCCGGGGTGCCCGCCCGGAGCGGAGCAGCGGGGAGCACCGCCCGGCGGCGCGGAGCGGCGGGCGCTGAGCGCCCGTCCCGGGGCCCGGGAGCTGCCCGGGGAAGGTAAGAGCCTTCTCGTCGAGCCGCTGCTGCTTTTAGAGGCGAGGGGCGGGGGAGGGCGAGAAACAATCGGTGAGTGTCTCCCTTCCAGCAGCCCGCGAAGGGGAGGGGGGCACCCAAGTCCGGCGGGCCGGGCTGGCGGCTTTATCTCCTGGGTTTTAATGCCCATCCTACGCGGAGTTGAAGGGATGCTCGGGCGGAGGCGCGGCTGTCGCTCCCCGGCACGGAGGGGCACGGAGGGGCACGTCCCCCTGCCGAGGGGGCTCCCCGGCCGGGCTGCTCTCCCGGGCGGGCTGTGCTGCCGTCCCCGGGCGCTCCGCCCGCCCCAGCCCGCCCGGAGCGGCGGGACCCGCCGGGCACTGCCCGAGCGCGGCCGGGACGCGCCCCCCGCCGCCCCAGCAGAGCCCTCAGCCCGGGGGAGCGCTCCTTCGGGGAGGCTTCTGCTGTCACCTCCTCTGCGAGAACTGAGTCCTTTAGATCATTAATCCATCCCTGCGCACCGGGGGATGGGGGAAAATAGCAACTTGCGGCCCTGTGGAGGTGACGTGAAGTTTGACAATGCCTTATGTAACACTTTTTGGAGAGATTCCTAGTTTTTCTGCTGTGCCCGGTTTTAGTTTTGGAAAGCAAGTGATTTGTCTTCTTTGGAGAGCATTAGACAAGGGATTTTTATTGGTGTTTTCATCTGAGTACAGTGTCTTCTGCTTTGTTCAAGTTGGAACAGGGGTACTGGTGCACAGCAAATAAAGCCTACTTTTTTCCAACATGCGTTGTTGTTTTTTAAGCTGAAAATTAGGCAGTGGAGGCATCTGAACAGTTGTTATAAGGTCTTATCTTTTTTCTGTATGTATTGTACGTGGTTTTTATAGCAGTCTTAAAATTACTACAGGAAACATTTTCACAGCACTGACTGTCATTTATGTATTCTGGAAGCTATGGATGCCAGGATGGAAATAATAATAAATCAAATGTCTTTTAAACATTGTTAGGTTTTTTTTCCACACAATATCAGTGCTGGAAGGAACAGCACCAGGCTAAACAAAGTACTATGTTAAAACCAGACCTGACAATTGCCAACAGGTCAGCTTATTTAATGATATTTTCTGGGTACAGATTAATTTTCTTTGTACAAAATTATTTTTTTAGCTTGTTCAGAAATAGAAACACCGAGAAATTTGATAAATGGATCGAAACATTGCCTAGTTTCCCTGCAGTTTCCATAAGGGGTTATGTCTTCTCCTGGGGAAAAAAGCCTCCCAGAATCTAGCCTCATACAAAAAGACAGGGTAGTGATTTGCTACTTACTCTTAGACTCCCAGCTGCAAAGGGGTGGTAGGGGCACTAGTGTGGGTGAGCTTCTCCCCTTCATTCAGTGGTGAAAATGCACAGACTATTCTAATAATACCTATGAGATGTTTTTTTCTCTAACCTTGTAGGTCTCCATCATTATGCTGTAAGGTTAGAGGAGAAATCTTATGTATAAAATCAGATGATGAGTTTAAGGGCAGCAGAGATCTTCTAACAAAGTCATTCTACTCCCTGCTGTAAATGGAGATAGGTTAGTTTACTTATAAGAACAGGACAAGTTAACAACAAACTCTTACCCCAAATGTCTTCACTGTGTTTCATTCTTTTTAAATGGAGAAATGTGGAACAGGTATCCCTAGTCTTCTTGAAAACTGCAAATTGCTGATAAGTATTCCAAGTTTGAAATGTGAAATTCTTACTGCTTAGGTGTCCTGTGACGGCCCTTGATCAGAAAGGCTGCAAGTCATGTAAAAGCCACAGTTACTGCAGAGTCTCTGATGGATAATTGGATTGGTAGGTTGTTTTTTTGTTTGTTTGTTTGTTTGTTTTTTGGGTTTTAATTGCCTGCTGTGGTAGCTGCTTCCTTTTCTCTGTCCTGTGGATGTTTAATTTTCACAATTTTTGATTTATGTCATGTGTGACATCCTTCCTGTTCAAAGTACATACCCCCTTCTCAGTTGCTGGTAAGGAAAGCATAGCCTGGAAGTATTTGAATGGCCCTACGTAGCAAGATCCTTTTTTTTAAAAATATATATATCTGAAATACATGACAACTTTTTTTCTTTGTTGTTTAGGTGACATAAAAAGATTGTAAGTTTTCTCAGGTCTGGAAAAATAATGTACTGGTTTACTTTGAGGGAGCAATGAAAATAGTATTACTTATATGTTGAATTCTCTGTGCCAGCTATGCAATCTACAGAAATTCCAAACTGCAGTCCTCAGAAAGCCAAAGTGCAGAGCAGTGATGAATGACTGCATGTCTCTTGGCAACATTAAGATCTCTCAGAGGCTTGATCTGAAATTTCAGTGTGTAGGACTTCGATAGTAGTAGTAGTAGTGTTCCTTCTGAATGAATATTTTAGAAAACTGGTCAAACTAGGCATCTCCCATGTGCACTTAACTCGCTGAACTGAAGCATTCTTAAAAATAATGATTTTTAAGGAACAATCCTCCAAACTGTTACTCGTGAGACTGTTTCTTGCTGAAATGTGTGGGTTTTGTTTTTACCTGGGAAAACGATCAGTTGTCAATAGACCCTTAGTGAAATGCTCCTCTTTTATCCTCTGGCTGATTTCTTTCTTTTTTTTTTGTATACATGCCCTGGTTTTGTATACATTCAGTCTTAAAGGAAACAAACACACCCAAACACAAAATCAACAAAACACAAGCTTTGTTTTGTTTGGGGTTTTTTTGGTTTTTTTTTTGCCTGATGTCTATAAGGGCGAATAATGGGTAAAATTCATAATCTGACTGCAAAGTCTTTGCACTATATGCTAAACTCGATCTACGTGCAAGCTCCTATCAATCTTGGTGGGACTGCTTGTCTAGATCCAGAACAGCATTTTTTAATATGTTTTTATAAGTATGTGTGTCTTTATTTTCTGTCTTGTGTGGAAGCCTATGTTAATGAGCTCTTGTCAGCTTTGAAGACCTTTCATTATCCACATTAGAACAAATTAACAAAATATCTGTTTTAAGGATATGAGATTTCTGGTGTGTCTGTTTTTCCTGTAACCTCTCTGTGCTGATAACACTAAGATTTGTGCGAGAAGAGAACATGATGGCCAATACAAGTTAGTCTCCATCCTCTTCAGAGTTGGCTCTGTTGGTTATTTGCCTAACGCTGTGGCTAAAGAACTTTTGGAAAAGGTTTTTGCAAGGAAACATACACACACGTCCATGTGCACTATTTTTGCTCTGTTGTCTGGTTTTGGCTCATCTTCCTTTTTGTAGTGGATGCTAGCATTAAAAAGCAACCATTGTTCATTAATGCTGGCTTTAAAAACAATTATTGTACGTTATCCCACATTTGGCATAATTTAAGAGTTAGAGAATCAGAACTACCTCAAGGAAGGTATTTTTACTTTTCTTTTTTTTTCTTTTTTTTTTTTCTTTTTCATTGGTTACTAATTACTAATTTTTCTTTTCCTTGTGATACACCCACCTGAAGATAAGGGTTAAGAAATGAGCTTTGTATGTTATAAGGATTCATGACTCTTTTGGTGTCACTTGGCTCAGTACTTGAAGGTCTGTCTTGTGTCTTGTCAAAACTTTTTCAATGCATGGCTGTAGAAGGGAAGCAGCAGATAGCAAATTCTATTTTTTACGGAAGTTGGTGGCTCAAAAATCAAGAAGAAAATTGCTAGGAAGGATTATCCTGGCCTTGGCACTGACTTTGAAGAAATCTGCCAAGGCTGGAATCCTTGTTTAAGTGCCATCTGTGTCAGAATTAGAAGCAAACTGTGTAAAATAGTTCCATTACCTGTTTTAATTTGCAGATCAGACCAGGTCTGATAATATTTACTGTAGTAATCCACATCACTTTCTTTCTGGGATATAGCTACTATTTCCACAACAGAGTTAAGCAGGTAGAAGCTACACTTAAAATTGGCAAGAAGAACCTCAACAATGTCTATTCAATACTATAACAAAAAGCCATATCTAACCCACTAACCCTGACGGTGGAGGAAGCTGGAAGTCTTGGATGATGCAGGCAGAATGCAGTCTTCCTCACTAACCTCCACATGAGATAGGTATATTTGAAAATAATAAAAAGAAATAGTTGGGGTTTTTTTTAAGGCTAAGGACGGTTTCCTTTCCTTATGCCTCTGATCTCTTCATTAGTGAGTTTTATGAGGAAGTAGATGTCATCACCACTCTGCTCTTTTCCCATTCATTTTTGAGTATTGATGAGTCATTTCTGTTACTCCATGTCTGTACCAATTTTTTATCCTCAGGAAATAGTTGCACATGATGACCCAGGCTATCTATGCTGCCTGAGGGGCAGCTTGTCAGGGGTCACATCAACTAACAGCAGCTTGTTTTATGGTTTTCCCAGGACTTTGTGAAAATTGTAGAAATCATAACAATTTTTGATCTGCTGTTGTTTGGCAAAACTCCAAGTATCAGTGGTAGCACCAGAACCTATATCAGTTAAAACCTGTTTTCACATTCTGGCACTGTGAGTTTTACAAGAAAACTTAGGTTCAACCAAAAAACCAAAATCTTTTTAAGCAACCTCCTGCTTCCTTCACAAGAAATTTTCTGCTGCTTAAAACATCCAGGGAGGTTGAGCTGTCACTTCCGTTTGCATGTCTCAATAGTTCAGCTAAAGTTTATCCCAGAATGTGATATTTATGTGCAGAGAGCCAACATTTTGGTTGTACTATTAGCTTTTAGATTTTGTCTCCTGGTAGGCATTTGACAGCTAAGATTTAGGATTAGGAGAAAGCTAGAAATTATTGTTACTGTGAAATCTTCATTTAAATACAGAGAAGAATGAGGGACTTTGTTTGAGGAGAAAACAAAGAGGAGAGAAAGGGCTGAGAAATGAAGGGGAGGAATTGTAGTATTTTATTTATTTTTTTAAATTATGAAATGCTTTGCTTTTGACTTCTAGGTGGACTTGGGAATGAATTTGTCTCTTTGGAAAAAAGAATATTTCTCGTTGTGGAATGTAAAGTGTTACTGAGTGGTGAAATGGGGGGGACTAAGAAGAATTGTGGACTATTCAAATGAGATGCAGTTTTCAGCTGATAT
Organism: Margarornis squamiger; assembly: GCA_035222235.1. NCBI lineage: Eukaryota > Metazoa > Chordata > Aves > Passeriformes > Furnariidae > Margarornis > Margarornis squamiger. Next base: position 52,527,820 of record JAWWTY010000037.1, read on the forward strand.
TTAGCATTCTCAACCCAGCTCCATTTGGCTAGTCTTCACTTTCCTCCTCTGAGACTCCCTTGATTTGCCCCTGAACTTCAGTCTAAATTCTCTTAGTGACTGTTTTCCCTTTTGTCTTCATTTAATGTTGCTGCTAATCAATACTTAAAATGGAACTTTATGTTAAAAAAATTCTGGATTTCAATGTATCAACCTGCTTAAATCAATATTTTTCAGACTGAAGGTACTAGGAGGGTGTATGCCACTGGGTAGAAATAAGAAATGAAACCCAGTCATTCTACTATTATTAAATACCCAAATATATGTTCTTTAGATCATGTTGTTCTTACTAATACTAGCTTTCATTGTTTAACAGAAGGGAGTACTAGGCTTCCTGGTATTTTTATATAAAATGAACTGACATTAACCCCGAGGCTCTTGAAGCAGCAGTTAAGTTCTGTATTTCTGTAGTCGCATCCTTTTTCAATCCTAAGACTGGTTCTAGAGTGTGACTCAGATTTAAGCACAGAGGTTCTCATTCATGTAAGACAAATCTTCAAAGATAAAATACTGGCTGGCATGCTTGGGAATTCTTAAGATAAAGATGGTTCCTATCCCTTTAATAGGGTGCAATTGTCTGTGTTTTTGGATTCTTCCGTGTTGGCTATACTGTACAATTAGATGCTGTTTTATCTTAAGTAGAGAATTGGAACATTGAAGAATGAGGTCCCTGTAAAGGTGGATGTTTTCTGTTGCTTTTATTGGAATATGTTATAACTTATATCCTTGATCTTGCAGAACTCTTTAATATCAACTACATTTATGAGACTCTGTTCCTCTTCAGTGACTCTTTCAAGTAGTGGAAAATCAGTTGAAATCAGTAGGTGATGATGTCATAAACAATTTTTAGTACCAGGAGAGATGCATGTTGACACTAACTTCCACAAACCAGAAATTACCAATTTAAAGGAATGGTGGAAGCATTTCGTTTGGGATGTCTTCTTCCTTGCTGAGATTTGTGTCATCAAAATGGTGGATGCTATAAATGGAGAAAGAAGGGTAAAAAATCAGTACTGATATCAAGTCAGTTGGAATATGGGACCTGCTAGTGGCTAAGCCAAACGATCTGGTGATGGGCAGGTAAGAGGGAAATTCTGTACAAGATGTTGTTCATTTTCAGACTACTTTCCAGAATGCAACCAGAGCAATAATTTGGTCTATACTGTTACCTCAGAAAGCAACCATAAAACATACAGGCAAAGAAGTTTGAGATACAGCTGTCTTCAGCTCATTGTCCAGCAATTGTCTTGCAGTTTTGATTACTTTGAGAAAGAAAAAAGTGTGTATGAGAATAAATTCACATCCTTCCATAATTGCTCTCAGCGCTCAGGTGTGAAGACAGTATAGGCACAGTGGCCTAAGTTACTGCATTTCCTTCCAAATATTGCAGTCTGCCTCCCTTTTCTGTTGTTCTCACTAGTGCAGCTTAAAGGCTGCTAGGTCAAAATAGTGGCTTCTGGCAAACTTCTGGGGTCATTCAGCTGCCAGTGTTTAGATTAGCAATGAAGGTCCTTCTTCATTGGAACACCTCCTTTCCATATGAAGGCATTCGTTTGTCCGTGATGCCTTCATGGACAAAATCAGGGTGCTTTCAAGCTGGTTTGGATAGTGGAGAGCCATGCATGTACTGCCCTGCAATGTGGTTGCCAATTTTGGAATTCACATCTCCATTGTTGCTACCCAGTCTAGCCCCTTGCTTTTGTGTGCTCTGCTGGGCAAGTTGGACACAAAATTGCAGCTTGTTCACATGACCAGTTGTCACTACTCTCACACCAATGCTCATGCCTGGCACCTGAGGTATGTAGAACTGCATCATATGCTGGAAACAATGCAGTACACTTGGATCTTGATTTATGTTACAGTTGCAACATGAGTAACTGTGCACAGTTGGTGAATGGGTTGAGAAGAAAGATGTTCCAAACATTTTTTCTTCATTAAGATGAGCAAAAATAGTATTACTGTGCCACTAGTATGTGAGGAACTAAAACTGATGACAGTATTTTTCATAGGCAGAATAACTCCGCCAATTTTCTAGTCTTAGACATGTTGTGGAAATAAATCCATAGGTTCCTGTATGGTTTACAGAGCTGCTTAGAGTGAGGGGAATGACACTGTAGAAAGATAAAGCCACTGTAGAAAGAAACCCATGCACTACAGGTGAAGTGGTTTGAGCGAAGTTGTCCAAGTGGCTAGTCAAAAAGCAAAGAGCAGAACTCTGGTTTCCTGATAGTCACTCTCCTGTGCTGTAAACACATGAAAACACCACCATTCTTAGGAAGAACTGTTGCTTAATATAGTTGTGCCTTAGATGATAAATCCGGCTCCCTGATGATACTTGGCATATAACAATTCTCTCTCTGTAAATATACAGAATATATGTGCATCTAAACCCAGACAAACAAAAGTTAATTGACAGCTGCATAAATGACAAAATAAACTAACCATAGTGGAATTTACAGATACGCCTTGTTGATTTAGAGACAGTGTTGTGATCTACTGGAACCAGCAACATGGGACAGTTCTGAAAAAAAAAAAATAAATCACTGGTTCTGGGACATATTTTCTATGTTAGATTGCACTGTTTGTTTTTTCTTTTTTTTTTTTTTTTAGTTGGCGTGGTGTTTCAAGTATATTTTTATATTCCATTTGAAAGTGCTAAAATAAAATCCTACAATAGTATTTAACACCATTTCTTTTTTTGTACTATCTAAACAAAAAACTCTTAGCAGGATCAAGACAGATCCCACTGTACCTGCCATGTGATGGTAATTTATGAAGATGAAGTGCATCTAACACAGCAGAAACTGAGTAATTCATCACAGATAGCAAGAAATACAAGTTTTCTTGTGGTTTTGTGTCTTTTTCTTTATCTGTATTCACTGTGCATCTCTGAGTTTGTGAGGTAACTTTTTTGATCACCAAGAACTTGTTCTATTTGGTCTGTTTTGAGTCAGGTGCAGATAAAATTTTTAGGATTTAGTATCTTTGATGAATCATAACAAGGTGGAATTTCTGGTGAAGTTTAGTGGGTTGTTCACTGGTTTTCAGCAGGTCAGACATAATGCTATTAAGAGTGAGAAGCATTTTCAGGATGTGTTTGTAATGTTGATTTCACTCTTTCTAGTGAGAAATAATTGTTCAGGTTGTCTCAGATCCATTTTCTAATCCTCACTGCTTTTAGCCAGGGAGGTTGTTCTATGATGCCCTTGGATGTTTTCAGTTAGTTATTCCTGTCAAATGTTGACTTGGAGGCCAACTTCCATGCTTTTTCTCTCTGAGCTGACTGAGATAACTCAATGCAAATTACCTGGTAATCAAGTTTGTTAAACTAGGTTTATGTAACAGTGGGAGGACATGAAACCTGTGCCCTTTGTCAGGGTTCTGCTCTTTGAGATCAGCTCAGCATCCATCAGCCACCAGTGTCTTATGTGGGGGAATACTAGCATGCATACAGTGATGTTTCTGGATGGCATGGAGTTCTCAGAAGGAATCCCAACACTGATCTACATTAGTAGTATCTGACACCCCAAATGAATATGAATGTAGCAGATAATGCTTTGTGAGGAATCTTTTTGCATAAGTCTTTTCTGTTAGCTGAGGTTAAAGAGCCACAAAGCACCTTAAAAATATGAAAATGAAATTTTGAGAGCATGCAGTGGCCAAACCTAAACAAATTATACCTTTGTATCTAGCATCTTGACTCTTCTGGGCATATGTGCCTTTGGAAAGGAGTAGTGGAAGCTGCAAAGGAAAACCACTTTATTCTCAGTGAGAATATAAAAGCTTTTCTTGTGGTGGTATAGAATAAAAGATGTTGCAGTTTAAGAGAAACAAGAGGAATTTCAGTTGGAAAGGTGTTAGTGTTAAAACTAAACCAGGTCTACTAGGATCTCTCAATACACAGGAATGGAGTATTTATTTGCTGTTCTAGTACTGCAGAAGCTGTTTTGATGCATCACTAAGATGGAAATGAAACTACAGTGTACAAAATTGAAATATTGGCCAACCACCTGTCTGTTTTGTTACCAAATTCTGATCTTCTCTTCTTGCTTCCTTTCATTGAAACAATGGTTCTTCTATATCTTGGGGCATTAATATCTGCAAAGTGTTTTTGAAAGCTGAAGTGCATGAGAAAGGTGCTAAGTATTCTTGCTTTCATTTAGAACTAATTTTCATTCAAGATGTTCTTGTCATGGCTTATACTGGGTGTGAAAATTGGAGGGAATACACTGATTTTAAGAGTTTTGAGCTTACAGATATGAGAGCTCTTGCTCTAATTCTGTGGCTCAGGAGTATCTTTTAGATGCAGGCAAAGATCTGTATTCTAGAAGCTGCTTTGCTAAGGGCTGGCATAGAAGTGTATGTGAGATTGTTATATCAGAATGCAGATTGGGATGGGCTTAGTGCATTTAATTCATCTCTCTGAGCATCACTGGATGTCCAAGGTGCTGTCGTATTAGTAGGGTATTTTCCTCTCCCTTCATGTCTGTAGCTAGCAGGTAGCTTGAAGTCTTGGATTCACAGATATTTGTTTCTTTAAAAACACAGAGCATTCAAATAAAGGAGAGATTCTCTATCCAGACTTGGCACAGTTAAGGCAAAATTCTTTGCTGTTTTGAAACTACAGATGGAAGAAAGAAGTTCTGCAAGAAGTGAATTAGAAGACTGACATGTCTGTCTGTCCCATGTTTATATATATATATATATATATATATATATATATATATAAAACTAAAAATTAGTGAATGTTCTGGATCTATTAGGAATATCATCCTTTGAGGTGAGGATAAGTATTGAATGTTACATAGTCAAAATTCTCATCTTTAAGGTCATTAGCCCCTATGAAATTATTTAGAATAAATGGTGATCTGTAGACAATTTTTAAGGTTCTTCTTGATTGACTAGGGAATTCAGACTCATATATGTTATTTTTATCCGCATGTGCATCTTTAAAACATTCAGGGGCTCACAAACTGAAACCACTGATTTTGAATAAGCTGATACAGATCTAATTTCTGTAAATACAACTCAGGAAATTGTATTAGACATATTGCAAAGCCATTGAAGCTTGTTCCAACTGTGTAGGAATGTAACAGCATGATGACTGTTGATTTGAATTTTGGAATGGAACTTGAATACAAGATCCCAAAAAGTTCCAAGAACTGTTTTCTGGCTCTGGGTGGTATTCATTATCACTTAAGTTTTGCCTTCGGTAGTTGTCTTTATTCAAGTGGTGTCATGGTTTAGGAATGGTATTCTCCAATATAGTGTTCCACCTGAAACACTCCAAACCATGTGCTGCTCGCGCACTTCCCCCTCTTCCTCCCTGCTGTGGCAGGATGGAGAGGAGAACTGGAGGCCCAAAAGGTAAAGATCGTGGGTTGAGGTAAAAACAATTTACTGGAAACAGCAACACAATAAGAAAACTAACAGAAACATCAACAATACTAATGGTAGACTGTACAAGGAAGAGGCAAATGATTCAAACCATGATTCCTCACCATGTGGAAAACCCCCAACAATGCCGATCCCTCTGTCTGCTGCCCTGGAAGGGTCCTCTTCTCCTGTTCCTGCAAAATGAGGTGAGGTGGTGCAAAATAACTCTTGGATCCTACCTTTGCTCCAGTGTGGCTACTGCAAAAATAAACCCTGTCCTGGCCAGAACCAGGAGAGTCCATATTTACTTATCATAGGAAGTGATGGCTTACTTCAAGGGACAAATGAAAGGCTTAGATGGTATAATATCTCCATGTCTTTTATGGGAAATTTCATGTCGTAAGGAGCACATTTCCCCCTGTTCAAATGTGAAATTGTGTTGTAAATGTAATCGCTTAATTACTGCTCAGCTTTGCTAAGCTTTTTACTTTAGTCAGCAACTGCCTTGCTGAAAAGTACCGTAATTTTGAAGCAGAAATTTAGGACTGAAGATTTCAAACCAATTTCTTTCTTCCTCATCATTAAGAGAATAGTAGCTTAGCAGTCAGGAAGAAGAGCATTTTGGTTTTATAAACAGTATTCAAGTTTTCTTATATTAGTAGATTGGAGAACAGCATGTTCATATTTCTCCTCCACCTCCTCACTGTCTCTCTCCTGGTTTTGCTTCTAGTTTTTGGACCCCACCCTTCATTTTGCTGCTTCAGGTTTTTACTAACCAAGTTTTGATCCACATTTTGGATCAAATGTTTGTATATGTTTAGGAAAGAGAGGTTGCCTTGAGATCACAAGTCTGCAGTTTCTTACGGGGAAAAAAGGTTGATTGTAAGATAGGGGTTTGTGGATGTTTTTATTTATGTATTCTGAAAAGTGTTCTTAGAAACTGACAAATGTGTGTGTCTGTAGTGATGTATGTAATTTCAACAGGGGTGAGGTGGCATGATGACCTATGTAAAATTTGTGGACTACTTGGTGAAATCTTTTAATTGTCTGCTTAAGGTTACACAGAACAATGATTTCTCACTGTAACTGGAGTCTGGGTTAAAATCTGAATTTGTATTCTGTATAATTTGAGCAATTTCCTTAACTCTGGTTTTCATTTTGATGTAGACTGTGAGAACTTTACACAGTGTAGTCTGTAATGAATAGTCTGAATATTGTCACTGAAAGTGCTGGTCTTATTTGAGAGTGATTACTCCCTTGTTGCATACCCAAATGTATGGTGACTGCTGATTGCCATGCTTGCCTTGTTTACTCTTCAGCTCTATTTCCCTGTTGTAGCCACTTGTTTTCCTTCACCGTACCTTTGTATTGTGTGAACACCTTTGAACAAGCGTAGTTTCTTCATTAGATACCTGAACCATGCTTAGCATAAGAAGAATCGTGGGTCTTTGGTGGTGCCTGGCAACCATAGTCCAAAATGCCGAACATACTACTGTAATTAAAGCATTACACAGTTGGACAAGACTGGCAGGACTCATTAAAAGCACACTTTTATATTTGGGCTGCTGAATATACCTTTAAAGTTTACCCTAGATTCTCTCTTAATGAGTGAGAGGGTTTTTCTGTTTGCCATTCATAACTACAGGGGACTCTAGTCTTCAGATAGCACTGGTAATAATAGCTACAATATCAAAACAAAGATGGAGGTACTAAAAGCAAAGAGGGAGGATGCAAAAACCATTCTGTAATCCTCTGGGATAATAGTCTTAAGCCACGTATCCCTGTGATTTCTGCACTTGCTTTTATTTGTCCTCTTGGACAGAAAGCTTTGTCACTGAAGAGATTTGATAATAGCCTGTTCAGTATGATTGTAGTCTCTTGTATTCATGTAATAAACCAAATAATTTTGGGCCACTTATGGGTTTAGTCATCCTTGCCATATGCTTTTCACCTCTGATTTCACCTTTAATAGCTTAGATGGAGCTAGATAAGGACTTTCTGCTCACTTAGTTCTGTCCCATGGTGATACTATGTAGAAATGTCTTCCATTTTTGTGCTTTGTTGTATTGGAACTCTAGTAAGATACACATGTAGTGTGCCTGCAGTGTGTATATCTGTAATTGACATGTGAGAATATAGGTTGGTAAAAATTTGTGTACTTTTGGCAAATATTGTGACCAAAAAAGGCCTACATAAAATAATCTAAAGCAGAGGAAAATGTTAGAAAAAATTTCTTTAGCTTTCACTTTACTGCAGCCTCAGTTTTACAGTAGCAAATGTTGCAATAATAGAATCTATACAGGATGTGAGTTTTAGCTCATGGACAACTAGCTTATTCCAAGAGACGTGCAGTTGAGTAGATGAAGAGAGTGTACGTGGAAGAAAGGTAACATGCTGGAGCAGGGAACTAGGAGATTAAGCTGTTGCTGATTTGTTTTGCGGGTTTTGAGGTGGAAAACCTCATCTGAGAGGGATTTTTCTGGAAAGGAATTTATTCTGGAAAGAAATACAAATAGTGCTTTTAACTTGTGTCTTTTGTGACTGTGCATCTTCTCACTACCTTAAAATGTTGCCTTTGTTTTTTTATCCATAACCTTGTAATGAAAAAGGCTGTTCTAGTGCTAGTCTTTTATGTCCTCTAGGCTGAGTTGGCTTCCCTGCTGTGACTTGAAGAACGCATCATTTTGTAAGTTCAGAGGATTTGATGTGTTTAGAGTGAATTTGTGACTTGCTGTTAGATGGTTAAAAGGAAAATAGCTATAATAGATTGGATGCAAAGCTGCTTTCCCAGCTTCTTTCCCATCCCGCCCACTAACATGCAGAAGCATCTGTCTCTCATCTCCTCTTTGCCTCGTGATATGTGCAAGTGCATTTTGACAAACATTTCATGAACAGAGTTCTTTGAAAAACCTATGAGACAAAATAACAGTGGTGAGAAATGCGAGTGGTTCTGCCTTTACTAGATAGATACTTGTGCAATAGAGGGTGACGCTATGGCAAATAAAAATATTTCTGTAGTAACTGTTACTACAGCAAATGAACCTGTCTTCTCTAGTTCTACTGAAATACAGCATCTCTCAATTTATAACTGTTACTTATAGCTTAAAAAACAATGCAGGGGATTTTAGCCTATATTCTTCATAGAAGTTAGAAGATAGTTTTCGTTTTATGAAGTTTCATGAACGTCTTTTGAGTTATCTGAGCGTGATGTAAAGGATGATGTTTTCCAGTTCAAGGTTATGACTGTGTTGTACAAATGCCGCACTTTCTATATTTGCAGGTGGGCAGAAATTTGTAGTAACTTAAGAATAGTTTTCTAAGTGTGCAGGATACATGTATTGCTTTGCTATTTGGAACACGTGTGTATGTGGTGCTTTCAACTTGGGAGGATAAGAGGAGTGTAAACCCCTACTTTTTATTTTTTTATGTGAACCTGCTGCAATGATTTTACTCATTACTTACTTTGCTGATGTAAAAAGGTTTTTTAGGTAACACGTGGAAAGAATGAAATAGCATGTTCTGAAAACACTCTCAAATATTTTGCAAGTGATGCTACAATTTGTAGCATAGACCAGAAAGACAGTAAGAGAATGGCAACTGTTTAAAACCAAATACTTGGTTTTGTTCTTCAGTGAGTGTCCCTTTGTATCAATATGCCAGAAGTATGTTACTACTTTGATGTATTTTAAATCAAATCTTTGCTTGCATATACTGTTGCACCTTGTGGTTGGAAAGAGGTGCTCTGTAAATTCAATCAGACTTAAAACCAACAAAGGAAGTTGAAAGCAACAACATTCATCCTTTGTCAGGTGCCTAACAGATCTATTTATTATGGAATCTGTTAACCTGTGCAGGTTCTCTCTGTACCAGAACACCTCATTCAGTGTGTTTCAATTGCTACAGGCAGTAGAGCTTCTAGCCACACAACTCCAACCAAAAGTGCTCCAAATAGACTGCTGATCTACTCAAAACTCAAGCATTCATGTGACTGGCTAGGAGATGTCCCTTTCAAATTTAAAGGGCTTAATTTACAAATGTGCCCAAGCTCCCTGTAACTTAATAAAATGCCTCTTTCTTGCTTCACTGACAGGCTTACAAGGTTCTTTAGGGTACAGGTGATTCCTGGTAAGAAGAAACCTCATCATCAAACTAAAGCCTGGGGAGAATATTTTGTGGGCTTCTCTAAAATGGTGTAGAAGGGTTTTGGTTTAATTGACTTCATACTTCTATGTTAAAAAAAAAAAAATGTTGTCTGAAGGTCTGAACACATTGATGTCATTAGAACTTGGATTGTTTGAGGGGAAGATATTGGTAGGCTTCCTCATTAATTTAGGATCTTTATTCTTTGGAAATGCACTTCTGTGTCCCTGTAAGATGCTTCTATTAATTTATTTTGATGCAGTTTTTGCATTCAGTGATATTTCAAATTGATCCAGTTTTGGTTTTCTGCTTCTAGAATTCTAATACTGAAACTGACTGTTGTCCGCGATCTATTTCCCTTTGTATTGTCCATCCTTCAAAAAGACAGCCTAACAGTAAATTGTGTAGTGTTTTGTTTTTCCCCTAGGGGTAGTTGCAGAGATTAGCAGGACAATGAAAAAGTAGGGGAAAGCATCTGGAAGGAAAGACTTTCCAGATGGATATCCTGTTGAGATATAATAGGAGACATGTCTGGTATTTTTGTTTTGTTTTGTTTTTCAGGAGTGTGGGGTGTAAAAATTTTGCTCGCATTTCTTAGTCTTTTCATTTTTCCTTTTTTTTTCATAATGAGATGTTTGCTAATGCCAGAAGAATCAATCTGATTATCTAGCCCGATGATTCAGACTATAGAATTCCAACAGCTATTCCTGACTACAGGAATTAAGAGTCCATAAGTAATGTTTAAGCTATATCTAATGTTGAGATTTTCATCTTTATTTTTAAGAGTTTGAGTCAAAGAAGATCCTGTATTTCACGGGTTGACCTGCTGATGGTTTTATCTTGTGTTGTCAATTGTGTTTTCTGGTTTCTTACTCAGGTATTTCTGTAGGAAGCCAGTTGGTCACTATGGACTAAAAAGCACAGACCATTCAGAAAATCCATTGCACAAGTGCCCAAGTGACCTTGAGAAAATATTTAAAGAGCAGGAATTAAATGAAAAAATCAAGGATACTCAAAAGACTGGATGGATAACTATACCTATACTGAGGTTAGAAGTAGCAAATATTGAATGGCACAATCAGTTTTTCAAAGAAGCTTAAGAATACGGTAGCGCATTTTATTAGTAGCCCTTTGAATAAAATAGGTCAGTAGGAATAAGAAAAGACTTGACATTTCTCAACAAAACAAAAGATAACTATATAACAGATGTTCAGAGAATGGGAGCCAGCTAAAAGTTTCAAATTAACTTCTCTAGGAAGATTAAACTCTATACACTGCTTGGAATTCCTCTTCCTCCCTGCACTTCTTAAATTCCTTTTTGCTTTTTGTCTGTCCCAAGATTTAGTATTACCAGTAAAAGAACATTATTGTCCCACATGATGACTTAGAATTGAAGGAAGAGCACAGGTGATGTTTCAACCAGAGTTCTTAAAATCTCTTTTTTGAGATTTAAACTAGTTTGTCCTATATTTGGAAATAAGCAAATTCTTCTTCCCTGTAAGGTTAAGCCCTTTCTTCTTTAACCAAGCAAAATGCCTGATATTTTTCTGAACAAAGTAAAAATCAGTACTGAACTTGGACATTCTGTTCCCTTGATAACTACAGTCTACTGTTACTTTCCTGCATTGGGAGCCTTAAGTTGCAATACCTGTTCTTTTCTGTTCTAAGAGAAGACCCTTTATAATTTTATGAGTTTTCAGGGAGATTTTATGATAATTGGTCACTTTATCTGTGTGGTTGCTTGAGTGATCTTTATAGGAATGTGAGATAAATGAGGGGAAGAGGAGAAAGAAGGAAGACTATGAGACTGGCTAAATCCCAGAGTATCTCAGACTTATATGTTCTGGTTTTGTGGTAGGCACCTGACTAGAGCCACCCCCAGTTGACATCTGGGGAGTGTGTGATCAGCTTTCAGCTATCCCTCAAATTCGCTACTGAAGCACGGATCACAGTCAGCATCAGTTTCAGAAGATCAGTACTACTCATCTGTTGCCCTCGAGAGATTTATTAGTAGGTAAAACTGCACTAAGGCACATTTCTGTGAAATTCTCTTCAGGTCCACCGATGCTATTAACTACTTCCTAGCACTGTTAAAAACTTTAAACTGTAATGGATTAAAAACCACCTAAGTTCCTCCTTGAGCTTTTCATGGAGTGATTTATTATACAAGTCTCTTCCCTGTCCATCTTCTGAGTACACAAATGACTTTTGGTAGTATTGGGAGTCTTTTTTTCTAGAAATGGTGGTGGGTGATATTCTCTAATGGAGCTTTTTTTTTTTTCCAAAACTGATCTCCTTCTGATCTAAGTAATTGCACTGTTCATGTTACAAAAATTTGTATTGAGTTTCATCTGCATGTGAATGGAAAATATTCAGCTGGTTTATGTTTTGTGTTTAAAGCTTCAGAGGACCAATGAAGGGAATAAGTTTGTTTCATAAATGAAATAAGTCCTGGACCAAGCCAAAATTACTCTTTTACATTTGTTTTGTCTTCATATGTTGTGTGCTAGAGCCATTCCATGTGTCACTTCTGTTGTGAGATATGGTTCACTAACTTACAGAATGAGGATTGCTTTGCATATTTCTATTAAATTTACAAACACTAACAAGGAGGGGATAGATTATTTTCTTCATCCTAAAAGCTTCATTTAAAAAGAAGTTTAGATCCTCAGTGGCTGTAAATACTGCATTTTCCCTTTTTTTCCTTCTTTTTTTCGCCTGATACAGGCTTACAGAATAATTACTTAGTCCAGACTTGTGAATTCAAGAACAGACTGCTACATTAGCATGTTTGGCCATGTTTTGCTTTCTCTTGCCAAGAATTGTTTTTCTCTCTATTAATTGGAGCTGTCACTGTTCATGCTGAAGTAATAGTGATTTTTACATTCAGAACTAGTATCCCAATCAGTAATTAGCCATAAGTTCAAAGTTCCACTCCCTAGTGTACTGGTAAAGGTTCATCTCATGGATTCTATTTCAAGTTGATATTACAACTGGGGGATAATTCGTGATGGTAGATTCCCTTGCAAATGGATATTTGACCTAGGTTATTAAAGGAAGGTGGTCTGCTGGGGTGACACCTAGCCTGAACAGAGTGTGTAAATATTCCTTGTGTTCCAGAGTGGGCACTTCTAAAGGATTCTTGTAAAATGCAAAAGAAAGGATATGTTTAGTTAATTTTGGATTATATTGGTAAGATAAATTTCATAAAGATGATACCTGGTGCTGTCAGATTGTAGACTGAATTTTATGATCCTGCTTAGATAACTGAAGTGTTGTCCTCTTTTGATAAATCCTCCTTACTAATTTACTCAAAATACCAGAACTGCTGCAGGGTGAAAGCAACAGTTTGCACATGTATTTATGCCCAGTGGAAATTGTAGGACAAAGTGAAGGGGTTACTGCCTTCTTACACTTAAGATTGTGTTATTTTGAAATCATGGCCAGACTGCCTTTATGATGATTTCTGGATCGCTAAAATTTGAGATCCCTCTGTCAAGTCTGGTACCAGTGCATATCAAGAAAGTGATAGATAACAGCATCCTTAAACATACTTGACCACTGCTGGTGTAGAAATGGAGATTTGTAAAGAATACCAAATTTTATGAATATTGTGTGAGTGGCAATTCCTGTGTGTGCAAGCACCAGAAGAAACAACTGGACAAAGCAAAGCAGTTAAAAGCATGGCCTGTATCAATAACAAAAAATATCATTCCCAGCAGTAAAATTGAGGGATGTGCTTAGCAAGACCAAAAGACCTGTGCTTTGATAAAGCCACTGCACAGATGGCTTGTCAGCAGAAGACCCTCCATCCTAGAACAAGGAAGGTGGAAAAAGGTTTTGTGTGCCATTCCTCTTCTTGTTAAATCACAAGAAAAACAACATGTATTCCAAGTGAGGCAGAAAGAACAGAGTGTGTTGCAAGTGGCCTAAGATTTTTGGAAATTGAACTTAGCAAGACTTTGAGACTGAGAACAACCTCTTAACAGTTGATGATGCCTAAGTGGTGTAAAAGAGGCTGTCTGAAAGCTGGCTTGTCAGTGAAGGGGAATCCCAGAGGCAGGGTATGAACTCAACAGCTATGACCTCTTGTCATCTCTGTGCAGACTACTTGGGCACATTATCTTGGTCCTGGTGAGAATGCAGGCTTGAGCATGTGTGTGGAATCTTTGAGAGAATGAGTGTTAGTGGGTAAACCAAATTTTTTAGAGACTTTGCAAATAAATACCACCTTCCCCTTCCGTGATTTCTTGTATTTTACAGTAATTTCTCTGTATAGAATATGCGACAATGTTTCTCAAAATTTTCATCACTATATAGGTTGATTCTTGCTAGTTTATTAGCTAAAAGATGTTTTGATATTTTCCAAGGAGGCAGCCTGTGCCAACAACAAAAGAAAAACCTGGGGAACTTAATATTTTTTAAAATGAATGCTACATTTCATAAGGCCGATTTGTTATTTTTCAGACATAGATACAATCTATTTCTGTGGGTACTGTTATTGTCTTGAAATTCACTTTGGAAGCTCTTGCTGATTTCATTCGAAAAATTAAAAAAAACTTAATTACTTTTCCTTTTAGAGTAATTAAACTTTCTCTTTGTTTTCTTGTTCTTGATCTTTGTAATCAATCCAACTGTTTGTGAACTCTTGACCATTCACGGTATGCAAGCCAGAAAATCTGGCAGACAAGGCCTTACTCCATTGAGTAGCTTCCTCTTGTAAATTTTCACAGAATATGCTGAATTGGAAGGGACCCACAAGTATCACTGAGTCCAACTCCTGGCCCTGTACGGGACCATCCCCAAAAGTCACATCATGTGCCTGAGAGTCTCTTCTAAATGCTTGAACACTGTCAGGCTTGGTGCTGTGACCACTTCCCATACCCAACCACCCTCGGGGTGAAGAACCTTTTTCTAATATCCAAACTAAACCTCCCCTGACACAACTTCAGGCCATTCCCTCAGGTCCTGTCACTGGTCACCACAGAGAAGAGATCAGTGCCTGCCCCTCCTCTGCCCCCTCACAAGGAAGTTGTAACTGCAATAAGGTCTCCCCTCAGTCTCCTCTTCTCCAGCTGAACAGACCAAGTGCCCTCAGCCACTCCTCATATGACTTTCCCTCAAGGCCCTTCACCATCTTCATTGCCCTCCTTTGGACACTCTCTAGGAGCTTAATATCTTTCTTATATTGTTGCACCCAAACCTGCCCACAATATTCAAGGTGAGGCCGCCCCAGAGCAGAGCAGAGCGGGACAATCCCCTCCCTCGAGCGGCCGGCGATGCTGTGCCTGATGCCCCCCAGGACAGGGTTGGCCCTCCTGGCTGCCAGGGCACTGCTGACTCAGATTCAACTTGTCATCGACCAGAACCCCCAGGGCCCTTTCCATGGCACTGCTTTCCAGCATCTCTTTCCCCAGTGTGTCTGTACATCTGGGATTGCCCCATCCCAGGTGCAGAATCCAGCAGTTCCCCTTGTTGAACTTCATATGGTTGGTGATTGCCCAGCCCTCTAATTTGTTGAGGTCTCTCTGCAGGGCCTCTCTGCCTTCAGGGGAGTCCACAGTTCCTCCCAGTTTTGTGTCATCTGCAGACTTGCTCAGTGTCCCTTCCAGTCCTGCATACAAGTCCATTATGAAGATATTGAAGAGCACAGAGCCAAAGATGGAGCCCTGTGGAACCCCACTAGTGACAGGTCACCAGTTTGATGTCACCCCATTCACTGTTACCCTCTGTGCTCGACCCTTGAGCCAATTGCTCATCCACCACATGATGTGTTTATCCAGCTATGGTGCTGGACATCTTGTCCAGAAGGATCCTGTGAGAGACAGTATCAAAAGCAAGGTGACCACTGCCATACTATTGGGCTGATGATATTTCTGTACTGGCTATTGCCATTTATGTATCTGAGAAAATGTTTTTTATTGTCCCCCACGTTTCTGGCCAGCTTCAACTCCAGCTTTGGCTGCACACATTTTCTCCTTACGGTGGCAAGCAGCATCTCTGAATTCTTCCCATGTCACTTGACCTTGCTTACACTGGGCATACACCTTCCCTTTTTGCC